>OX637462.1:23744957-24344957 GCA_951799995.1 Trifolium subterraneum
CTCTCCCCCTCTCCCTCTCCCTCTCCCTCTCTCCCCATTAACAAACAAGTTGTATATTAAGATGTTTTGATTACCTCTTTGATGCACTTACCAGTAATTTTTGTTAAAGGTTTGAGTATAATTTTCTGGGCTTGCAGATGAATTTTTTCAAAAAAGCTATTGAAGACATGGCTGCTGAAAGTCTACGTTGTGTTGCCATTGCATATAGATCATATGAGAAGGAGAAAGTTCCAGACAATGAGGAACAGCTTGCTCACTGGTCTTTGCCAGATGATGATCTTGTTTTACTAGCTATTGTTGGTATCAAGGTTTGTATTTTATTTAAAAACATGCCTATCATTGTCATATTTTTAATTCTTTTTAAATTTATGTATGATATTATACTTGTGGTTTCGTTTTTCTCTAACTTAAAGGTGAAGCTCCTTCCTTACTGTTCATTCATTCCTGAATGGCATTTGCACTCTTATTGCATAATTTCTGTACTTTGGACTTGGGAGGCTGCAGGGAATTTTTATTGTGATTATTTGTTGTGTCTTTCTCCTTGCTCTTGACATTACTATATACTCGGAAAATTTTCTACCTATAATTTATGAAGGAGTTGTCTATCTTTAGACTTCACACAGAAATGTTGAAAATTATAGTTTCTGACAGCATGTCTCTGGAATATGCTTCCACCAGTTAAATTTACATGGCTTTTGAATAATTTTGTTTAATATTGTGTGTTTAAATACAGGACCCTTGTCGACCTGGTGTCAAAGATTCAGTACAGCTTTGCCAAAAAGCCGGGGTTAAGGTATTATAAATCTCTGGTTTTGAATTTTTTTTAGTGTCCCAAAAGGGTCTTATTGTTGAATGAACATGTTTAGTTTTTTCATTTCAAAGTGTCATCGTTGCCATGATGCTGGTGCAGTGATTGTAGACACATGCAAGTTATGTTAAAATTGTGAAACGTTCAATAGGACTTGCATACTACAACTAATATAACTCTAGCCACTTAAATTGAAAACTGTCAATTTTGGGTATTTGTGAGGACATTGCTCCTGTGGACCATCATTTGATGGACTGTGTCAACATATGTATTCTTTTTTTCTTTCTAATTTGATCCAAAAGATTTTAAGGATCCAATTTCATATTAATAAACTCATTTGGTTTTCAACTGCTTGCAAATTGATCATCTGAAATAAGGAAAGATTCCTTATGCAGTTTTTATATATAATCCTTTAATTTCACCGTTTGTATTTCTGATCCTAGGTAAAGATGGTCACAGGCGACAATGTGAAAACTGCAAAGGCAATTGCTGTGGAATGTGGAATACTTAGTTCACTTGCTGATGCTACTGACAGAACTGTAATTGAAGGGAAAACATTTAGAGCCTTGTCAGATTCAGAAAGAGAAGAAATTGCGGACTCGATATCGGTAGATTCTAGCTACTATTGTATCCTTATTCTTGTGCTCTTAGTGATATACATTATTAACAAATATTGTCTATCAGGTTATGGGAAGGTCATCTCCCAATGATAAACTATTGTTGGTACAAGCATTAAGGAGGAAGGGTCATGTTGTGGCTGTAACTGGGGATGGAACAAATGATGCTCCTGCACTTCACGAGGTTTGTGTAACTTATTTTTCTGGCCTTTTATTTGTTTGTCATCTCTATTTATAGTACACATTACAATGATAATCAAAACCAAAATGATACATTAAACGAGTATGTGACCACTCAACCTTAGAATGGAAACACATTACATTCTATTTTCCTTCCAAATTTCAAGTTTGACTATATTGTTAAATGTAGAACCATTCATGTTCTTTTTTCCCATGGGCTTAAACTTTTCAGATAGTTGGCTCGTGATGTGGTATCCATGCCAAGTGGTCATGGGTTTGATCCTAGTTGCCCCATAATTTTATATAGAACATTAAATTTCAGTACAATATATGGCATATTTCAAACCCAAAGGATAGGTTGTTGAGGGTACATGCTTAATGAAACAGCTCAAGCTTCAAACCTTTGTTGTGCTTTCATCTGACACCTTGATCTTTTGGAATAGTTAGTTCCAATGACACATACTAATACTACATTCCAAAGGTGTTGTTTGTTCTGATGAATTAGCTCGATTTTATATTTTGTTTGTAATTATCTATCTTTTGGCATATAGGCGGATATTGGTCTTGCAATGGGTATTGCTGGTACAGAAGTTGCCAAAGAGAGCTCTGATATCATTATTTTAGATGACAACTTTGCTTCAGTTGTGAAGGTGAGTCCTTCTGTATTTGGGTACATGCACAACACACTTGATTTGGTTTATTCTTAATGAATCATGAGTTTTGGCTCTTCATAGCATCTTGAAATGCTATTTATGTTATTAATAGAAGTATAAACTGTTAGAAATAATATAAAACCATTGATGTGACTCTATCCTAACAGCTTAAGCTTTTGGGATAATTGGTTATTTGACATGGTATCAGAGCCTCTATGACTAAGTGGTCTATTGTTCGATCCCCGCTCCCCTCACTTTCTAATTAAAAAGTGGAATTTAAGCATATGGTAGGCGGACCTATGCATTATCCACGCTTCAAGCCCAAGTGGGCTCTTGCGTGAAGGGGCGTGTTAGAAATAATATAAAACCATTGATGTGACTCTATCATAACAGCTTAAGCTTTTGAGATAATTGGTTATTTGACATAAACATTTTTTAATATAAACCTGAAATGTAGGGTTTGTTGTGAACTGATGCGATAACATATTTGCATAGTTTTGGATATAAATTGATATTTGAAGCATCACTGTTAACGACTTTCATGGTTTTCTGTAAATTTAGGTTGTGAGATGGGGTCGGTCTGTTTATGCGAATATTCAGAAATTTATCCAGTTTCAGCTGACAGTCAATGTGGCAGCTCTTGTTATAAATGTTGTTGCTGCAGTTTCCTCTGGTGATGTTCCACTGAATGCAGTGCAGGTATACATACATACATACATACATACATACATACATACTCTCTCTCTCTCTCTCTCTCTCTCTCTCTCTCTCTCTCTCTCTCTCTGGCTTGCGCTTGCTGACATATTTGGGACAACCTTATACCTCTTTGTTTTTAATATTTGTTACTATGTTTTACAGCTTCTCTGGGTGAATCTTATCATGGATACTCTGGGAGCACTAGCCTTGGCAACTGAACCACCAACTGATCACCTGATGGATCGGACTCCTGTGGGTCGAAGGTCAGAATTTGGTATCTACAAGCATATATTTACATCATGTAACCGTAAATAATTTGGAATGCTTTTTTTGGTTTGCTGTTCTTACTCTTACATCAAAATAATAGATGTTGGCTATTTGATTTATTTTTATTATGTTTTTTATGAGATACAGTTGACATGTCTTCTATGCTTTTCAGGGAACCTCTCATAACAAATATTATGTGGAGGAATTTGCTGATACAGGTGGATTCTGTTTCTCATTTATTAGTATTCCTGTTTTATATTTTGTTGGATATGGTTGGAACTTGCCTGTTGGCTTATCCACAAGCCGCCTGCTAAATGTTTTTAAAAAACTCTTGTATCATTATTACTGCTGTTGATGCGAAACATTCTTTTGGATCTAACTCATCAATAATAATTGGAAATTTTCAGGCGATGTATCAAGTATGTGTCTTGCTTGTTCTCAATTTCCGAGGTATAAGCATATTGGGTCTGGAGCATGAACAGACTCAACATGCAATCTTAGTAAAGAACACTTTGATCTTCAATGCATTTGTTATCAGTCAGGTAAGTTATTACCTTCCTCCTTTTATTACTACCAAATCCATTTTCACATCAAAAAAGGTTATGGCGTGGGATATTATAATGCTCAATTCATTTTACACCTTATGATTGTCATCACGTGGGATGTTGTACTACTATACTACCACTACTGTTTTCTCTTGGTTATTTTATCATTGATGACAAAAGAAGTATGCTTTCAAACTGCAGATCTTCAATGAATTTAATGCACGTAAGCCAGATGAATTCAACATTTTCAAAGGAGTCACCCAAAACTACCTCTTTATGGGGATAGTGGGATTCACTGTTGTGCTTCAGGTTAGTTTTTTCAGGTCTTTTCTCGTTTTTTTTTAAGTTTCTCTGTAATATGTTATTAACGCTGCCATATAATCGCTACTGTTCTTCAGGTTATCATTGTTGAATTTCTTGGGAAATTCACTACAACTACTAGGCTTAATTGGCAGCAGTGGCTCATTTCTGTTGTTATTGGATTCATTGGGTCAGTTGATGATACAAACCGAAATCCTATTTTATCTTGCAGTTTGCGTTTTTTTTTTTCGTCGTGTCTTTTGGATGTTTAATTTGTTTGAAGAGCTAACAGAATTAACCCCCTCGTGCTGTCTTTTTTCCCTTTCAGTTGGCCTCTTGCTGTGGTTGGGAAATTGATACCCGTACCAGCAACTCCCATCAACAACGTTTTCTCTAGATTTCGAAGAACTGAAAAAAAGAAGGAAACTGAGGCTTCTCAATAGTCGTGTCTTTCGTACATAGCCATTCTGCTGTTTCAGACACTGCCGAATCATCTGTTTTCTTACCGACGGTTGGTTTGTAAAGGGAAGTGGTATACCACGACAAAACATGTTTCTTTTGCTACTATCCAACATTAACATGCTAATTTCTGGAGAAATTTGGATTTGTCTTACTCCTAGGTTCTAACACAAATATACGAAATTTCGGCTATAGTTTTGGTTTTTGCCGATTGTATATGTTTGACCTTGATACTTTTGCTGATTTGGTAAGTTGAGAAGATATTGGTTATCACTTCAAAATTAGTGGCTGGTTGTTTGTTTGTTTCGATTTTGATTTGATTGCTCTTGTTATCCTTGATTGTAACTTCTAAGGATTTGTATTCTCGTGTAGTTGATTGCGTTTATTAGTAGAATATATTGATTTAAGCAAAATGTGATAATATTTTGACAAAGACAAATTGCTTTCAGAGTTAATTCAATTAAATTGAGAAACTGATCAACTCAATTAAATTTTAACTTCTAAAACGCATAATGTTAACGTTGTAGTATGATTTTTGCTAAATGTGGGAGATGAAACCCACAATTGGTTGGCTCTTGTTCGTTTAGAAAATATAATTAGAGGAGCTATATCTGGAGCAATTAGATATAAATGGATATTGACCCCTCAGAATTTAGTGACTTCAACTCCATTAACAACCACGTATCTTTTTTGGATTACACTACTATTGTAGTAAATAGTATACTACTCATAGTAGTACTATATCAAATATATTTGTAATGACAGATATTAGATAGAAATTGAACTATCGGCAGAAATATTAGGGCACATTGAATTACTACGTTTCTTCTGACAAAATGAAACTATAAAAACACATTGGCAGTCACTGTCTTATTATAACAATAACGATTATTACCACCAACTTAAACATAAAGCTCTAGTTGAGTTGATTCAACTATAATATACATACAAATATTATACATAGCCAAACTTAGAGAAACTTTAATTCAACAAAAGCATTTATAAGCAAAATGATTCTTCTTGGTCACATACGGAGACATGTATTCTGAGGCTGAAGCTGATGGACTTGCTATTTCACTTGGAACAAGGATTTGATTTTTCCCTGACACAATTCTCATCCCAGCAACATTTTCATAGAAGAGGTTAGGAATTGATGGCACAAAGATATCACTCTGAGAACATATGTAGAAATCTATTGCCTTCTCAAACTCGATGCTTTCTGAGCTTAGAAGCTTTTCATTCTTAGTTGCTGACATTATGTTTTCCTGTTGCAGCATATGATATGCAAAATTCATTTAGCAATATGACATTAAAAAACTGGACTTCAAGGAAAAAATTCAAAGTTACTCCCTCCATTGTATATCTTTGGTAATTTAAGGCTTTTGCTCATATATTAAAAGTTAATTTAATTGATGTCTATTTTCACCAAATTTCCTTAATTGTTTTACAAACTCTCACTTTTAAATGCAGAGTCCATAAACACTCGAATTTAGATTGTCTGCAGTCAACAATCCAAACATTCTTTTATTTAGCCTAATAGTGGTCGTTGAGTCGAGATCAAACGTGCAAACTTTATGTTTGCTATTTTAATTAAAAGAATAATCAAAATCTGCACCGTCCAATCTCAATTTTACGGCCACTGATGTGCTGAGTTCGTGGAATTGCTGACATTATGCAATCCAATTCCTAAATACTCTAAGGGTATAGTTCAAAAATAAATGTCAATTATATCTTGGATTTCTAAACACCAATTATTTTAAAACAAAAATAAAATGCTAAAAACTTGACAAAGAATTAGAATTTGAGCATAGGAAAATTACCTTGGTATATGTTTTAGGGAACATATATCTAAGTGAATTAAGATTAGGACTCCATTTAGTCTGAGTGACATAAACAACAGTTTCTTGACCAAACCCAAGTTTCTTAAGAAACTCACCAATCTCATTTCCTTGGTAACATTGTTTTCTTCCCTTTTCATCTTTTCCATTACACTCATTTTTCAATACTTCAGTTCTCAAATCCACTGCAACAAATTGTCCATTTGATTCTTGACTCCATGTTTGTAGATTTTGTACTATAGACTCAGCTACTTCTTGTATCTCTGATTTCAATTGAAGTGTTCCAAACATTGCTTGGCATGCAAGTGAGTCTAAGTTGTTGTTTATTGATGAGGAAAAGTATGATTCAATCTTAATAATCCCTTTTGCTTTGTAGATTGGTTTGATTTTCTTGATAATGTAGTCTTGTGAAACCTTGTTTGGTACTCTTACTATTGGTGTGTTTCTAGTAGACATTTGAGGAGGAAGTGCCTTTGTCACTCTCACTAAACCATTTAGCTTATTTGAAATATTTTCAACACCATAAATATCTCCAAGGTTCCTGAAATGAAATCATATATGTAAACATTAGATATAACAAAAATATAATTCATTATAATGTTAACAACATGTTTGTATAAACAACTTATTTAAATGCTAATTGCATAAGTGCTTATCATATAAGTGCTTGTGTATAAGTTATTTTAACAATGAGTCTCCGAAGCCCAACTCACCTAAACTTCTATTCATCATAATCAATTACACTTTCATTTCTTCTATTTTGTAAAAATAGAAAAAGTGGAAGGATAGTTCCGTAAGCATAGTTCATTTGGTAAGACATTGCATTATATATGCAGGGGGCCGGGGTTTGAAGCCCGGTCATCCCACTTATCCCCTTAAGGGTGAAATTTCTAGCCAATAGACTACTTGACAAAAAATAAAATAAAAATGGAAGGGTATATGTGCCATTTTAGCATATCTATCTACCATGTATGGGTCATATATGCATAGATTAAAATTCTTAGTTACTAAAAAAACAAGAATATAAAAAAATCAAACTAAAACTTATCATGCCATATAAAGCACACACATGCTATTTCCTGATTTGCTACTCTTGATGTCAGGAAGCACAAGAGTGGCTCCTAGGTATTTGGCTACCACCACTGCATCTGCAATCTGTGAAAATCAATTCAAGAAATGTTAAAATCAAGAGTAAAAAAAATTGTCTAGAAAAAAAAATAAATTAAGGAAAAATCAAAACCTTAGTCATGTATAAACTTCAATTAGAAAATGAAACTGGTGCAACAAACCTGTGAGATATGATACTCAGGACCATTTGTTAAGGAAAATATGATGAAACCTTTAGATTGTTCTACTTCCTCTGCAAGTTACATAAAATGAGTCACAAATAATCTTGTGTCAAGAATTTTTAAAAAGGGTCCACAGCACGATTGTGGCCGCAACATCAAATTTTTTGGTACTACACAAATTTTAAATTGCACTCTTCAATTGCAATTTCAGCCGCAATATAATTTTTTTAAGGTTTTAAAAATGACATCGTAATTGAAATTGCGATCACATCAGTCACATTTGCCTATTTTTGATTTAATGTCAAAATTTGAAGTGCGCCGCAATTTAGAACCATGACTGACTTATTTGATTGTGTTTCTCAATAATATATGACGATCGACCGTAAATGTAATTTAAAATCTTAGTTGTGTCTTACTTAATGATGCATCAATGATTGATTAAATAAGCAAAAAATTAATTAACCAAGCTAGATCATGAATTTTGAAAACTTACTTAGTATAGGAGCAGGAGGGCTCCAACATGGTTTTAGACCTTCAACATTTTGCTTCAAAGGTTTTTTGCTTAGATGTGAAACTGTGGCCAAACTTTGTGGAGTAACTGTTACAGAGTCATGTTGTGAAACATGTGTAGCTTGAATTTCAACCTTCACATTGTTTAGTGCAAACAAAAATTCATCGGTTACTTTGTTCAATGATTCAAAATGTGTATTATATAATTTTGGCTTACATAACCATCATATTAATATATCACATAATCCAATAATTGAGTTTAATAAATTTACATATATACTAAAGTAATATATGTAGTAAGATTATGAAGGCTTACTCTTGGATCATAGACACATATACATATAGATGTATATTTTCAACATACCTTAAATTTTATAAAGGAACGTGACAGAAAGCTAAAGCTATGCTAAGAAAAACATAAAGAAATACAATAAAGAAGACAATAAACTAAAAGATAAATAAATTCATTCATTCCTTGATTTGTGCTACACACTACATTTATACTACTTCTAAATGGATAAAACCTTAGATGAGCTTTAGGCCCAATTCAAGCAAAACCCAACTAATAATATAAATACTACTAATACCCAAATTATTTAATAAACGTATATCTGATTGTGGAAAACAAACTTCCTCACCCACCCTTTTTCTATTAGTTAGCTATGGCTATGGCTATGGCTACTATCCAAAAGGTGGGTTCATGAAAGAATCACGACACTAAATACCTAAAAAAAAGAACGCAAAGTTGTGGATTGTAAGTATAACACGCGTTCGTCGTTTTTCGTCAGTAAAACCTTCGCACCGTATAGCATTACTGTCTAATTATTACTTGATTAATCATTGATAATATAAATACTATTAATCATTGGATTATTTATAAGTACTTGATTAATAAGAGTTTGAAAGGGAAGTGAAAAAAAGAAAGAAACTAATGTTTGATTATTTATTTTCTTATGTTTTTAAATTCTTTTAATCATGTTGATTTTGCCAACCCATGATAAAACAGGACAAGTTAGTTAATTTGGCTAGCTAGGTCACTTTATTTTTCATAAAAAAACAACAACACATATTATCATATATTTTGACATATATCGAAGTGACGTTGATTATTATTTAACACATTTTACCAACTCTATTCTAGTAGCATATAATCACATTTAATATTTTGAGTTTTTGGATTTTAAGATAAGATTTTATTTGTGATAGTATTCATTTGAAATTAGCGAAGTTGTTGAATCTCTACAAACAAACAGATGGAAATAGGGATGACAGGAAAACCCAAACCCAGGAGATCCACCTGAATTCAAACCCAAGTCAACGGACGAAATTCGAATTAACTAGATTTGAGTGTGGGTTTGGGTGACACCCGAAATTATGGGTGTGGGTTTGAGATCACTCAAACCCACACCCGAAACCCACACACCCACCCATATATAAAATTACCTAATTAACCCTAGCTATATATAAGTGTCAAAATTAGGGTTCACGCTTTTCTTCACAGTCCACACGAATTACTCACATAGCTGCTTGAACACCTCATTCACTCACTCAATCCTTTACTCACCATGTAATTTATGTTAAACTATGTAATTTAATTAATAATGTCACAAACTATGTTAATTACTTATGTTGAACTATGCAATTTAATTACTATGCTACATTTTGCATTATCAAAAAGAATTCGGGCCGAGTTTGGGTAGATAATTAATTATGCGTATTTTTGTTGCGGGTTTGGGTGGAAAAACCTGAACCCAATGAATGTGGGTGTGAGTTTTGATTTGTCACCCATACAACATTTGAGTTTGAGTTTGGGTCTGCGTGATTACCATCCCTAGATACTGTAAAACCTCACCTATAGACATCCATTACGATCCCTAGATGGGAATCAAGCTATATCCATGTGGTGTAATTGAGGATATTGATCGGGGAGATCGATCTATTCAAAGAATTGATTTATCATAACAAGTGATTATTCATATACACTACTAAGAAATCACATCTTTTAAAATATCATCATATCAGTGTCATGAAAATCTAAGGATATTTTAAGATCTTAATAATACTCTTTCCGGTTTTTAATATAAGAGAAATTATACTTTTTAGATTTATTAAAAATTTAATGTATCTAGTCCATATTTAATAGATACATTCAGTGGTGGAGCCAGTAATTTTTTTTTGGGTGGGCCGCAAAAAGATTATAACATGTAAATTAAATACGAAAATTATATTATTTTTAATTAAAAATTGTTGTGTTTTTTTGTTTGTTGAGAAAATTGAAATTATACATTTTAAATTTTGCTATATTGATATATATACCCATGAAAATTAAATACTTTAGAAAAATGGGACTTAAGAATTTTTTTTTAGAATAAGCTTTAGAAAGTAGGGTTAAACCCATTCTTGCAAAAAAAAAAAGGTTTAAACCCCTTATGGTATAAGTTGATTTAAATAAAAATTAAAAAAAAAAAAAACAGAATGCAAAAATTGAGTTGTTGTGACCAAGAGTTGAACTGGAGACATTCAAACTTGGAAAAAACATTAAAACAGAACTCCAACCACTAGGCTACACTCACAAACTTATAAAACTTCACCCAAACTGATATATAATGTATTTAATATTTCCAAAATACTATGATATAATGGTAATTTCCTCTATTTTGGGGTGGGCCGCGGCCCGGCCGGGCCACCCCTGGCTCCGCCTCTGGATACATTAGATTTTCAATGAATCTGAAAAGTAAAAGTTCTCTTATATTAAGGACCGGAGGCAGTAGTATATTTTCAAAAAGAGTTATTTATTAAATGATATGCGAATTTTTGAAAAAAAAATAGGAATTAAAATTGAAAACTGAAAATTTAGAGGACCAAAATTCGAAGAAATTTTTAGAGAAACTAATATTTTTTTTTTGGTATATTTAGAGGGACTAAAAAATATATTTAACCCTATTAAATATATTCCACATAAAGGTTTTCATCAATATTTAGTCCTTAGTTTAGTAATTGGGAGCACCAAAGATCCATTTTTATCCAAGAAAAATATTGATTATATAGGATTTGAGAGGCAGTTTGCACTAACTTATAAATGCTATATTTGCCATATCTTTAACCAATGTGAGACTTCTAACATCCCCCTCACGCCCAACACTATTGGACTTGGTGCATGGAATCAACAACAACAGGTGGCCCAAATATGGGAGGTCTTCACAACAAACAACAAAGGTATCTAGGATAGACTCTGATATCATATTAGAATTTGGGGGACCTATACTCAACCACAAAATCTAACTTGAGAGTTGAGGTTCGCACTACACTTATAAAGACTATCTTTGCCATATATCTAGCAAATATGAGACTTCTAACATATTATATTTTACTTAGCTTTCAACACAACTTCAAATTGATCAAATTTTATTTAGCTTTCAAACCTAGAATTACCAACTTATTCACCACAATGGGTGGATTTTTAGACACTAGATTATTTAGTTTGGTAATTTTAGAGAATATTTTCATCTATATTTAATCCATAAAATCGCGAAATTAAAAGCTAAATATTGATGAAAACATTTGTTAGGACTTAGGATTAAACTTGATAAGAAAGTATCTCATAGAAACTAAGAATATGTAAATTCATACCCAAAAACTTTAGCTCATGAAAAGTACTACCTAGCAAGCATGAAGTCTATTTTGGTACTACTTGATCGTTTAATTGAATCCTACACTACTAGAAATCCTTTATTTAGTTTCAAATATTAGCGTCGCCCCCCTACACCGACACTAATAGTGTTGGTTTAGCGTCAAATATACTCACGCTAGTCAAGAAGATTTGTCTATACAATAGTTTATACCTTGCCCTAGTTTTCACACTATGTCATATTTGTCAATAAAGGAAAAATATTAATGTATACTCATATACCAACTTTAAGACAACTCAATCCTCTGGTAAAAGTGTGCATAACAAATTTGGTATTCATATCTTCAAAATCAAATGCCGACATCAAATTATCATTAAAGATAACACATTTGGTATTCATATAAGTTATCTTCAAATCTTAAAAACACATTTGGTATTCATATAATTTGAAATCAAATGCCGACATCAAATTGAATGGTTAACCCAATTTAAATGTATTATATTATTATTTATCACTAAAAAAAAAATTGTCGTTAACAACAATGAAAACTACCGTTATATGTGTTCAATAGATGATCAACGAATTATTACAAATTGTTAATATTCATTAACCATCTACTAAATATAATTAACCACATATATTTGTGTTAACCATTCAATTTGATATCAAATTTGATGACACTTTTGAAAAGTGAATTTTCCACAGTATTTTAGTTAACTTATAATTCAACAAGATTTAATAACTATTTGAAAAGTGGCATGCAAATATCTTGCATCCCTCGTCTCTCTATCTCTCCCTATTTGTAATTTTTTCTATAAAGAAAATCATGAACTAAGAGTGTGGGATAAGCAGATGTAATGGTAGTCGACGGATTGATTGCGCAAATGTGAAATCGATCACACAAATACGGGGAATCCCAATCCATTGATCTCACACTAATAATTTTCAAGAAAAGAAAGTAAAAGACTTCCCCAATCAAATTTACATAAATTCAAATCAAAATTTAAATAACTAAGCCTAATGCATACTTAAAATGAATCACCAATCAATCCAAGTCATACTTTCAAAAAGAAGGAAGTATATGCTATCAATATTTCAAAGAATGACATCTAATTGAAAATGAAACAATGAAAACTCATCACATCATATAATATGTATTTATAATTTAAAAAGAAGAATGGAATCAAGCTTATGATAAAGGTGATGGATGTGAGTGACTTACATCATCAATTGCATAATCAAAATGGTCCTTCTTGATCATATTACCAAGCATTATGAACATCGAAAGAGTGAGAAGGCCAGCTAAAGCTTGTCTCAAGTCCATTGAATTCATTTTTTCTTCAATCACAAACCTCTCACCAACTCTCAAAAACTTGAGTCCTCTATTGAATCACAAAGTCTCTATAAAAAGCCCTCTTTCACCGACTCAAGAGGAAAACAACATCACAATAAAGCTAGTAAGATAAAGTAGAAAGATATGAATACAAGGAAATATTGTTGGAGATATAGCCAAATAAAAAGAAGAAAAAAAAGAAGCTAATTCTTGAATCTTTACCCTTTTGCTCTAAAATACATTCATTTATAGTAATATACCCTTTATAAGCTCAAGGTTGCTTGAGCTTGATTCACTCAAAAGAAGAGGCTTCTTAATTTCTAAATTCTAATGCACTTTTGTGGATGTGACACGTTGGAAAATAGTGACCCATTGAGTTTAACCTAACGAGCCGAATCGAACTGTCCGTGAATTTTAAACGAGCCGAAATCAAGTTGAAAAAATAGTTCGTGTCGAACTTGACCTGAGTTTCGAGATGAACCAATTCTTATCGAGTCGAGTCGAGTTCAAACGAGTTTGACTCGACTCATTTGCGACCCTAGTGATGCCATTTTGCTTAATTACTTTATTATAATCAAGAGGCACATTTTAATTAGTTTCATTCATGTAGTACAAGCTAGCATAACTCAACAATTTTTTGTTCACACATGCATCTACATTTTGGTTTCATTTGCAACCTCTAAACCTCACCTTGCTTGTGCTAACCTCTGTATATATCTTCCTTGATTAGTTGTTGGACAATTGAGAGGAGAAAATTCAGGGGAAATAAACTATTATATGTAACTAGTTGTAAAAGTTTTCAAACTTAAACGTCATCAATACTTTAAATTGACATAACTTTTTCATTTATTTTAATATTTTAAGTGAAGTACTCCTTTAGTTCCATATTAACTTGTGCTCTTTTTAATTTTTTTTTTTGTAAGTGATATGTTATATTTTCATAAATTAAATATTGAATTATCAAAAAAAATTAAATATCGATTGTGTTATTTTCGGTTGTATTTTCAAATATTTAATAGTAAGAATTTATACTCATAATCTTAAGATATAGAGTTCAATTTTTTTCGAAGACGGTTGTAAAAATACTACGAGTGTCACTTTATTTAGTAAAAAACTCCTCTTTTATAAAATAATAATTGTATTTCCAAGTATAATGTGTATCTCCTAAGTAATTATTGTTTTTTTTGTCAAAATATATAATTATTGCTTCAATATATATTTTTTTTGTCAAGTAGTCCAGTGGCTAGAAAAATCACCTTAAAGGTAAATAAGTAGAGTGTTCCGGTTCGAACTCGGGCTCCTGCACATATAGTGCGATGTCCCTACAAACTGAGTTAATCTCACGGGGACAATATACTTTTATTGTTGATAAAATTAACAATATTTTTATAAAATTATTTTACTTATTTCTATTTTTTTAATTCTTGTATAAATATTTTAAATGTCATTAATTCGGGAATAAAGCACTAATAAATCGATCAGTGATTACCTTTTATGTCGCATGTCATAAAATTTCGGAATTTTTTGTCGCTTCCATTTTCTCGATCGGTCCAATAAGAATTCGACAAATTTTAAATTTTTTTTTATATTTAAGATTTTAGTGTTTCTTTTTAACTTATGCATCTCATTAAAATAATTTCTTCTGGTTGTAGAGTTTTGTCTATGTTTTTTTTTTTTGGGTTAAAAAAGATGTATTAAAAAATATAAAGGATATTCAAACCCTGATATAAATATATGGAACACAAGTAAAATTTACAATCCAAAATTCCATAAAATAACATGAACAACTTGACAAAAAAATAAAATAAAAAATAACATGAACAAAAGAAAGAAGAGCGTGCTACCACCACCAAAGACCCTGCATTATGAGACATCATATCATAGTAACTAGACACTAGTAGACATTATCACATCAGGAATATTTAGTAACACTAATCCTTTCCCACTAAATGTAACACCCTAAATTTCCTTTGATTTTACTTGTAAACAAAATTTATTTAATTTATCTCAAAAATGGTGTCACGCTACTTCCATAACTAAATATCATATATAATAATTACGCATTAAAATAAAAATTTAAACTTTAATATATTTATCCAAAAATCTGAATTAATATTGCCTCGAAAGGAATTAACATAATACCAAAAATCTTTAATAAACTTAAACAACTAAATCAAAGAGAGTTCCTCAATAGCCTGGCAGAGCGACTCCAAAATAAAATGAATACAGTCTTATATCTGACTTCGACACTCAAACAACTCGAGCTATTCGTCTACCTAAAAATCTACGATCGAATGATCAAATATATTACAAGTAATAACAAATAATTCATCGAAACCACAACAAACTCAACCTTTAAATTCATAGTTTCTCAACACAATTAAAATGTAATTTCCTCAATTCATAGTTTCTCAACGCAATTAAAATGTATTCTCAACATAATTTCCTCAACGTAACTCTCAACGTAATTTCCTCAACGTAGTTATCAACGTAATTATAACAATCAAGGGATTCATAAAAGAACTAAAAACATCAAAAAGAAAAGGAACCCTCAATCAACCTACTCATATTAGAATATACTATTAGCTTTTTCCTTTTTATTTGTGGTTGATCTCCCCTTCCTCTTTAACCTTCTCTATTATATTTATAATGAATAATGAGTTTTCTTAATCATAAAAGTAATATCTATCTTTGGCAAAATAAAAATAATATCTATCTATTACTAATTTGTTTCAAAATTTAATTTTCTAAAAGATCTATTATTTTGTTTAAAAAAAAAATTAGAATATATTTTTCTAAAATATGTTTCCGAAACATATCTTAACAAACTTTGTTTCTAAAATATATTCCTAAAGCATATCTCTAAAAGATATAATTTAAAACATATCCCAAGCTATGTGACCAAAAATATTTTTTTTCAAAAAAAAAGAAAACGATATATTTCTATTAATTTATTTCTATTTTCTTCTTCTTTATTTTCTCTAATAAACTAATTATTTCTAAAATTCGGGGCGTTACACTAAAGACCCCACATAATTTAATTTAATTTTTATAAGAAAAGACCCCACATAACTTAATCTATATATATATATATACACTATAATGATTATTTTTTATAGTGAAAAAAAATTAACACTATTTTTCAAGAAAATACAATCGTTCTTGTGCTGAGGAGATTAGTGGTTTGTTTATATATATAATATCTCATTTTGACTTGTTCAAAAAAAAAAAAAAAATACAATGACTGTGTTATTTTTATGAAAAAATATGATCTTCGCTATTTAGATATTTAATATTAAAAAAATAGAAAAATAATTTGGAGAACCTACTACCCAACTCAATTCAACCCAAAAATTAGTGGATTTATCTAACCCGACACAATGTTATTACAGATGGTTCAAGTTTTGGTTTTGACCAAACCCAACTCAATCCGACCCACATACTGACTACAGACTAGAATAAACTATAAAGTGGATTTTTAAAAAATTTATATCCTCCATCACATAATAATTATCACATTTGAAACAAAAATGTTTAATTTATAGTGTGAAGATCGTGTTGTAGTCACACTTTTTTTAGATATCAATTTTTGTCCTAAAATTATTGATTTATTTAATTTTTTTGTTGTGAAAATAGGAGGATGATAGACAATTTTTTGGAGTGTGAAGATTTGAAATTTGCTCTTTGGGCCCCTCTATGTTGCTCTAAGGCACCCTGTTCTGACCAAAATTAACTATTTTGGAACGTACGTTCTGAAATGACTTTCTTTTTTCTTCATTTTTTTTATATATTTCGGAAGTTACAATCGAAAATTAACTAATTTTGGAAATGTACGTTCCAAAATTAACTAATTTCGAAATTTACGTTCTGAAATTTACTAATTTAGAACGTATATTCCAAAATTAGGCGTTTTCAGATTGCATCTTCTAAACCACGAAGGATCAAAAAACCAGGGATATTTTTGGATTTTAGAGGGGCCTAAGAGCACGGTAGGGTGCCTAAAAAGCAATTTAATGAAGATTGTGTTGTAGGGAGGCTTCAAACAAAATTGAGTTTGGCCCATAAGAAAAATTATCCACAGTGGCCCATTGCCTCAATTTCAAGATTTTTCTTTTTGCCCCCGGTCTTTCTTGCCCTCTTGCGCTTTCAATTTTACCCATTTCTACTTAACCAACGTGTGTGTGAAAATGCATTTTATTTTGTAAAATATCATTCTCAAGATGTTGTTACCGGAGTTGAAAAACCGTGGAAATAAATTTTCAGCCACAAAAGATATTACTTGGTTGAGTCGCGAACTAGGTCGCTCTCTTTAAGACGTTTCGCGGCACTGTCCAAAATTGTGCAAGCAGACTATCAACCACGAAGTCCCCGGGATAAAACAGGTCAGTCACAATTGTATACCGATTTGCTACTGCACAATAGAAATCGGTAAAAGAATATACCTTCTTAAATGGTACTGCGATACCACTCGAATTGATAGTACGATATCAATCTATGACTCAGTGGTACTACGATACCTCTCGTATTGATACTACAATATCAATCTATGATTTAACGGTACTACGATACCACCCGTATTGATACTACAATATCAATTAATATAATGACACATAAATCATTATAATATGGTGCTAAGACCATTATTAAATTCAAGGGATTATGGTACTATGACCATTCTTTATTTGAATGAACTAGTGATATTTTAATCACTCTTAAACCAAATAATATGGTTTTCTTGTATTCACAATATCAACTTATGCAATATACAAAAAGATTTATCTTACTTTCTCTTTGAACTAAATCTATTGATAAATCACAATTGAAGTTTTATCAAAATTATAATAAGTCTAACAAACAATAGAAGACACTTAGTGTGCGACAGACATTAAACTTAAATTCTATATACAAAAGTTCTTCAAATTTGTATAAGGTTAAGTCAGCATAATTGGTAATTAACGAAACATACTGCATCAAAATCATAATTATCAGTCAAACATGACAAACAAGAGGCTAATCATCTTCTCAAAAAGGAGTTCTAACATATTGAAAATTAGATTCTAAACCATGGGACTTTCATCAAATATATGAGTTGCATAGATTTCGATTAATAATAGTAATAGCTCCATTTTAAAATAAGGCAGCTATAGATTTTCTATGGAAATTATAAAGAATCATGTACCTCTTTTTGTTCTACCAATGTGAATCACCAAAGCTCCACACATATATATAGTAATAATAATGCTCCCGCAAGGAATTGGCCACGATGGTGAAGCATGACTATGATGAGTTGGGATCCTCTCTATTTATTTGAAGAAATGACAAATGTAATTACTATAGTTTTAATGTAAATCAAGAATATAAATGCACGTCTTTTGAGAATAATTTATATTATTTGAATATTTATACATTTCAACTTTAATAGTTGCATTTGCCATTTCTTTTAAGAAATGGAGAGGATTTCTACTCGACTATGATGCAGCACACACTCAACTGTTCGCTTACTGCTAGCTTCCTCGTTTTTTTTTTGGGCAGCAGTTTTAAGTGGCATGTGCTTACATGAATAGACCATAGGTATTCTTAGTGCAGCCATCAATTAGAGTTATTCTCCCATGAATTTGATAGTTACAAATTGATGGAAAATAAATCATAACAAATTAAATAAATAAATAAATAAACAAAGGGTAATGCTAAACCGTGCCTCCGGGACACTTATTAAGCATGCCAAAAATAGAAATAAAAGATAAAATTAATGTTAGTAAGAAAATATTTTACAATTTCATTATATTGAATGCACAAGTTCCAAAAGAGAATTTCCTTATTTATATGTTTAACTAGTGCCCCAGCGGGACTGTTGAGCATTTTCCATAAACAAAAGGGTCATGCTAAACAGTGCCCCCAGACACTTGTTAAGCATACCAAAAATAGAAATAAAAGATAAAATTAATGTTACTATGAGAATATTTTACAGTTTCAAATTAATATTAGTAAAGAAAATTGTCCTATCTCACCAAAATATGACTTAATTTATTTAATTTTTCAATTTACACACTACACACACTAGTATGCTCTAGTACCTCCTATATGGGACTTAAGACATTTTATTTTCAAATTTTACCCCTTTCTACTTAACCAACCTGTGTGTGAAAATGCATTTTGTTTTGTAAAATATATCATTCTCATGATATCCAGCGAACTAAGATCGTAATTTAAAACGTGAACATGAATGAAGGTCAAAATTTATGATATTAAACGGTGACTAATTTTTATTGGTCACCAGAGCGGTTGTTACATGCCAAAAATTCTCTAAGTTGACGTCTCTTCTTTTATCTCATTCTCATTTCTCTTCTCCCTTATTCTGTCATTTTTCTTAGTTTAGCGTTTTTGCATTTTCGTTATTTCAGGCGTAAAAGGCCGACTAATCCGCCGCCGATTAGTCATAATGATCTTATCCATGTTCTTTGACGACAGTGATTGAGATCGATCGTTATCCTAATCCACGAGAGACTTTTTGAGGCCTATTCGGATCTTTATGACTAACCGAGAGACATCCACCCAAATTTACTGATACGAGACTGCTTGAGATCGTCTTGAAAAACAGGTAAAAGGAACTTGATCCTAACCGCGACCTGCCGGTAGAACCAATGTTATCAAGAAAAAGAGGAACTTGACCCTAACCGCGACCTACCGCGACCTGCCGGTAGAACCAAAGTTATCAAGAAAAAGAGGAACTTGACCCTAACCGCGACCTGCCGGTAGAACCAATGTTATCAAATAAAGTGTGACCCTAACCGCGACCTGCCGGTAGAACCAACACTATAAAGTTCTTATCACAAGAACAATGTTCTTATCTCAAGAACAAAGGAAAAGTTCTCACAAGAAAACTCTCAAATTGATAATAATATTCAAGCTGTTCTTTGAGAAGTACATATGAGTCTTATTTATAGTCTATCCTTACATGTAGGATTTATTGTTCACTACCCTACAATTATTATAGACATTAGAAAATAAGCACTAACTTGTTTATAACTTTCCACTAGCCAATATAATGACTTAGTGCACCACTAGAAAGCATCTAGAGAGCCTATGGAGCAACTAAAGGTCATCTAAAAATCCTTCCAATACCAAAAACTAAAATTACATATAAAATTAAGAAAATTGGACTTAATTATTTTCTATTTAGTCCAATATTATTAGACCACAAAATCAGCCCATAGATGCTTCTATCATGTGACTTGTGCTTCAAGTTGGGTTGAAAGCATCTTCATCCAAAATATTTGAGTGCATTTTTTTATAAGTTTCTTTTCACATGCTTAGGGAACTCATGATCTCATCATTCTCTCCCTCTTCAAGAGAATTTGTCCTCAAATCCAAATCTGAATAAATAATTAATGGATTAGTAGAAAACATTCTCTCTTTTGGATACTCCCTTTCTTTTTGCAAGTTGAATTTGTTTCCTTCAATCTTCTCAATGTTGTCATCTTTCACAAATGCCTCTTTTATTTTCCTCTCATAAATTTCCTTCTCATCACATTCATTTTTCTTTTCTCTCTTTTCTTCTTCTCTCTCAATATTTTCTTTCTTCTTCACTTCTATCACATCACAATATTTTCTCTCACAATTTTCCATCATATCTCCTTCTTTCTCTTTACTTCTCTCAAAAGTGAGATTTTTATTTTTTTCACTAACTTCTCTCTGAGATAAAGACTCAAGAGCACAAGAAACATTATTAGTAGGAATGATGACAATTTTGGTAACCACAAAAATGCTCTCAATGTCTTTTTCAATAATTTCTCATTCCTTCACCTCACTGTCAAGTTTCTCCTTGCTCTCTTGTTTTATTTTCTCTCTACCATTCTCTTTATCTTGGATGTTATCCCAAAATACTTCAAAATTTGCAATATGTTTTTCCATTTGTTCCCCACTTTTCATTCTTCTATCTTCTCTATCATTTTCTCTATCTCTTTTTCCATAATTTCTTCTATATTTCCTCTCCATACAATCAATTTTTTCATGAATTTTTTTGAAATTCTCGATAAAAGTTTTCATCACGTCATACATTTCTTCCTCCATTTTATTTTTTCACGTTTATATTTCCTTCTCACTAGCCTCCTTTTTTTATTTTTTATTTTTATTTTCCACCTTTTTTTCTTCTTCTTTCCAACCACTAAAAACAAAACAAGAACAAAATTAGAAAGATGTATATCACCTGATTTCAAGAGCCGAAGCTCTGATACCAACTGATACGAGACTGCTTGGGATCGTCTTGAAAAACAGGTAAAAGAAACTTGACCCTAACCGCGACCTGCCGATAGAACCAAAATTATCAAGAAAAAGAGGAACTTGACCCTAACCACGACATGCCGATAGAACCAATGTTATCAAATAAAGTGTGACCCTAACCGCGACCTGCTGGTAGAACCAACACTATAAAGTTCTTATCACAAGAACAATGTTCTTATCTCAAGAACAAAGGAAAAGTTCTCACAAGAAAACTCTCAAATTGATAATAATATTCAAATTGTTCTTTGAGAAGTACATATGAGTCTTATTTATAGCCTATCCTTACATGTAGGATTTATTGTCCACTACCCTACAATTATTATAGGCATTAGAAAATAAGCACTAACTTGTTTATAACTTCCCACTAGCCAATATAATGACTTAGTGCACCACTAGGAGTAGGAAGCATCTAGAGAGCCTAGGGAGCAACTAAAGGTCATCTAAAAATCCTTCCAATACCAAAAACGAAAATTACATATAAAATTAAGAAAATTGGACTTAATTATTTTATATTTAGTCCAATATTATTAGACTACAAAATCAGCCCATCGATGCTTCTATCATGTGACTTGGGCTTCAAGTTGGGTTCAAAGAATCTTCATTCAAAATATTTGAGTGCATTTTTTAAAAGTTTCTTTCCACATGCTTAGGGAACTCATGATCTCATCATTTACTTTTACCCCAGGAGGGAGATGTTGATGGCGGATTCGTCTACATTAGTCTATTTTTTTTATTACTTTTGATGTACTTTTTCTGTTTAATGTAAGGGGGTTGCTATATTTTACGAACAAGTGGTGTGAAAGGCAAGAACTCAACTGAATAGTTGAACAAATAAAATTAAAAGTGTTAAGTTGGTATTTATTGGAAATCATGGAGTGGTAGTTGTTTAAATCAGTGGCCCATATTCATTTTTGTTTTTCGTCTCCACAATGCTTCGTAAAAAGCAACATTCTCCTTAACGTAATATGTTAATTTGTTTTACTTGGTAATAAACATATCTTAGTGTAAATTTGTTTTTTGTTTTAATGAAATCAATAAAAATATTCTTATTCAAATTCAAGTTGCATTGTCTTACTTGATTTTTTTTTTTCTTATGTAACAAACTGGTTCGTTGGTTAGCCAACTAAACCTCCAGACATGTTCACTAGTTAACCAACAAACTGCACCCAAATCAAAATACAGTTAAAATTGCCTCTTTTGCACAGGGATAACAAATATATAAAAAATAAATAATCAAATAGATAATATCAAAATATTATTTCATATATAATAATCTGAGTAGTCATATACATTTTGGAGTCTAACATTTTTACGTCAAAAAGTGGTTAAATTGGTCAGTCTAATGATACGTATCTAATCATGTGCTAGATCCTCTGTTTCTTCCACAAAATATCTTCTTCAACTTTTAAACCCCGATCGTCTGTCTGAAGGTCTATAATTTTGTTATCATGTTAACATTGAGGTGTGGCAGAATCTCTAATTACAATACCATTACGAACACATTTGAATATATTGTAATTAACAATCCGATGAACATATTTAAAAGTACAAGTTGAAAACGATAGCATGTGTGGGATACTTAGTAAGAATTCCGTGTGATGGGAAGGGTAGGTAGTAGTAGAGACGGAGCCAGGAATTCAATATACGGGGAGACCAGGTTTAAAAGTATAATTTATTAAAGAAAATATAAATTTTAAAATGCACATATAATTTTTTTAATAAAAAAATTGGATAATTTCAACCAAACAGAAAGTTTAAGTTTCACGCACAACTTGCAAACCATTGCACTTACAAGAAAAACACACAACATTGACAATTATGAAGTTTGAGACAAAAGTATGAACGTCAGTTACTTCTTTAGATGATTCAAAAAGAACAATCAAGAATTGATGGGTAAATCATACAAAGAACATAATATGCATAAGGACATTCTTGAAGAATCAAAGTTTGTAAACCATTTAAGTTTACACGCATTTTACTATATCCATCGTATCACTGACCTCAAACATTTTAAATGTTAAGATTATGATGAGACAATGTTGCATAAACTCATTGCTTAACAACAAATGATATGGTAAACGAACAAACAATAGCTTTAGATTTTTTTATATGACAAAACTTACATGCATCGCTATAGGTACAATTTTTATTTTTTCTCTCATAAAGAGCTATTTTAATTGAAAAACAGTTTTTTTTTTTTCAAAATAAAAAAACACAAAAAATCACATCTTTGTGAGTGAAACAACAAAAACTACACATAAAGCAATGCATGTAAGTTTTGTCCTTTTATAAATCTCAAAACAAAAAACTTTAGATTTTTTGAAACAAAATTATTATTTTTTGAAATTTAAACAATCACATCAATAATATGATGATACATCTATTTCTCTTAAAAGTTATAGGTACGTAATTTATCATACAATCAATGAAAATTAGTTATATGAATAAATTTGTAAGTACTATCTACAAATTAATTTAGACTCCACTTGTAAATTTTGCTTATGTGACTATTTTTATTGTTGAGTTGTTATCCACGATTTTCTACCAAGTCGATAATGCATACTAAAATTGAAAAACTCATTGATGTGAAACATAAGAAAATATGTCATGAAGAATTGGGTGGATGTCCATTAAGCATTGATCCATTTCCTTGGCCTATTATATTGTCCTATAAATAGGTCCTATAATATCATGTAAATACACACTTTGATATGAATAATACAAACTCTATTATTTCTCTCTTCTCTCTTTCTCCCCTTCATCTCTATTGTTCGTTATTACTCTATTGTTCTATATTCTTTTATATTGTTAGGATTTAACTCACAGTTTTACAGCTATGCAAATTCAAATTCAAATTCCTATTTTATTAGCTATTTAATAGTTTTTATTAGAGAGTTAATTTTGACAGCTGGGCACTTATTTGCACTAATATTGACAGCTGCACTATTATTGTATATATATCCTCCTTTGTAATTTGATTGGTATCAATACATTCAATGAACATATATTTGCCTTATTTGCCTTTCTAATATGGTATCAGGAGATATTATAGTTTTTTCCCAAATTTCCCTTTTCTCTTGTTAACCCTAAAGTTTGACGCCATGTCTGATTCTTCTTCTGAATCAGAGGAATCATCACCAATCTCTAATTCTCCAATTCAAAATCAACCTATTCATGATTTTACTCAATCTCCTTATTATCTTCATCCTAGTGAAAACCCAGGCTCCGCTTTGATTTCACTTCAATTGAATAACACAAATTACCATTTATGGAGTCGTAACATGAAACGTGCACTCATATCAAAGAACAAGATCAAATTTATTAATGGCAAGTTACCTGCACTAGAGGAAAATGATCCAATGTTTGATTATTTGGAGCGTTGTAACAACATGGTGGTGTCGTGGATCACTCGCACACTTTCTCCGCAAATCGCTCAAAGTATCGTGTATATCGACAATGCTAAAGTTTTGTGGGACGAACTCTGTCATCGATTCACCAAAGGTACTCATTTCAAACTTTCTGATCTTCTTCAAGAAATTCACTCCATGAAACAAGGAGAACGGTCTGTTAATGAATTTTTCACCGCCATGAAAATTGTTTGGGATGATTTAGAGGCTCTGCGTCCAATACCTATTTGTTCTTGTACTGTTAGATGTAGTTGTGACGCCTTCAAAATTATGCACAATCAACGTGATATTGAGTATGCTATTTGTTTTCTAAAAGGGTTAAATGATGCTTATAGCACAGTAAGATCTCAAATCTTGCTCATGAAACCATTACCTTCAATTAGTGAAGTTTTTTCTCTTATTATACAACAAGAAGATCACTTGGCTGGTACTTCAGCCTCTCACTCTACAGTTTTGTATAATGCAAGTGAAAGATCGACACAAAGCAGATGTATTTCTCATCCAGGAGGTCGTGGTCCTTTCAACAACGGCGGAAGAGGGAGAGGTAGATCTCATCCAAGATGCCGTGGTCCTCCAAAACAGTGTACTTTCTGTCACAGAGATATTCACACTATTGAAGATTGTTATGAAAAGCACGGTTTTCCTCCGGGTTATAAATCACGATATCATTCTAGTACCAACAGTCTTACTGCAAGTGAAGGAAACACTTCATCTAAAGCCGAAGCCTCTTTGCCTAAGGCAGTTTCGCATGATGCACCGGGTGACTTACTCTGTCCTGAGCAATTAAAGCAGATCTTGAACATGTTACAACAATCTAGCGCTGGCCAATCTAAGCAAAATGCTTCTTCCAAAATCAATACATCTTACACTAATGTTGTTGGGTCATCTACTCAACAACATGAAAATTCAGATATTTCTATTCCTTGGATCCTTGACACTGGAGCTACTGACCATGTCACATCCTCCAAGGAACACTTTACCACTTTTAGATGTATTAAACCCATCAATGTCTTACTACCAGATGGTTCTAAAGTTGTTGCTCAATATTCTGGCACCATTCATTTTTCTAATGATTTTCAATTATATGATGTTTTGTATATACCTAGTTTCACACTTAACATCATTTCTGTTCATCGTCTCATATCCACTTTATATTGTAAACTCACTTTTCTTGACTCTGTTTGCCATATACAGGATGCTACCAGTTTGAAGATGATTGGGCTTGCTAAGCTTTGCAATGGTCTCTACTACCTTCAAGTACCAAATTCTCCTTCAGTTCCTATTTCATTTTCTGCCGCACATGCTCATAGTGTCAATACTACTAGTTTGAATGTTCCTAATTCCCATTTTGATATTTGGCACTTTAGGTTAGACCATCCATCACACAAAGTTCTTACAAACATTTGTAATGTTTTTCCATTTATCAAATTCAATAATAAAAGTGTTTGTGATTTCTGTCATTTGGCTAAACAGTCCAAATTGCCCTTTTCATCTAGTACTTCTACTTCTTCTCATGCTTTTGAATTACTAGACATGGACATATGGGGACTAATTGCCGTTCCTTCTTTACATGGCCACAAATATTTGCTTACTATTGTTGATGATTACACTAGACACACTTGGATTTTTTTAATGAAAGCAAAATCTGAAACAAGGCAATTGATGCACTCATTTCTTAATTTTGCTAAAACTCAATTCAATGCATTGGTTAAAATAATAAGATCAGACAATGGTGCTGAATTTAATTATCCTGATTGTTACACCACTTTTGGCATTGTGCATCAATTGTCTTGTGTGGAGACTCCTCAACAAAACTCAATAGTTGAAAGGAAACATGGTCATATATTGAATGTGGCAAGAAGTCTCCTTTTTCATGCGTGTCTACCAAAATGTTTTTGGTCATATGCTGTAACTCATGCAGTCTATTTGATAAACAAAATGCCGACACCGGTTCTGCATAAAAAATCCCCTTTTCAAATGTTATATCATAAACCACCTGTATTTTTGGATTTAAAAGTTTTTGGTTCATTGTGTTTTGTTTCTACTTTGAACAATATCGCATTAAACTTGATCCTAGAGCAAGAAAGTGTATTTTTTTGGGATATAGGTATGGCACAAAAGGGTATCTTACATTTGATTTTCATTCTAGAGAAATTGTTCTCTCTAGAAATGTAATTTTTCATGAATCCATATTTCCTAATGCTACCTCCAATGGTGATATTACTTCTACAACTCCACATAATGCACAAAATACATCTCAAAGCTTTGAATTTTTATTTGCAATTCCATCTAATACATCACCACCCTCCTCAACTACTATTTCCATTGCTCATGAATCTGATTATGTCCACAGTACAACTCCTACATCTGATTCTTCTCCCAAAATTAGAAAATCTGAAAGAACTCGCAAGGCGCCAGCTTTCTTGAAGGACTTTCATTGCTCAACAAGTTCACGATCATCTTCCAATGCAGGTAACATCAAGTATCCTTTGTCTTCTGTTTTGTCCTATAATTCCTTGTCCTCTAAACACTTAAAATATATTCTTGCTCTTTCCACTTCTATCGAACCCAAATCTTACAAACAAGCCATTTTGTCTTCGGATTGGATCAATGCTATGAATGTTGAATTACAAGCTCTTGCTGCTAATAATACCTGGCATCTAACAAAATTGCCTCCAGGCAAAGTTGCTATTGGTTGCAGGTGGGTGTACCGAATCAAGCACAAGGCTGATGGTACTGTGGAACGATATAAAGCTCGTCTGGTAGCTCAAGGCTACACCCAACAAGAAGGGGTAGATTTCTTTGACACCTTTTCTCCCGATGCTAAACTCACTACCATGCGTTTGTTACT
Organism: Trifolium subterraneum; assembly: GCA_951799995.1. Classification (NCBI taxonomy): domain Eukaryota; kingdom Viridiplantae; phylum Streptophyta; class Magnoliopsida; order Fabales; family Fabaceae; genus Trifolium; species Trifolium subterraneum. Next base: position 23,772,620 of record OX637462.1, read on the forward strand.
TGCTATTGCAGCGGCACACGGTTGGTTCCTCAAACAACTCGATGTGGATAATGCTTTTTTACATGGTGATTTAAATGAAGAAGTATATATGAAACTTCCACCGGGGCTTCAACCTGAATATGCATTAGATATTCTTTCCGAGACGGAATTGCTTGCTGCTAAACAGTGCTCTACTCCCATGGTTCGTGATTCGAAGCTTTTATATGACAGTTCGGCTCCACCTCATGATCCCACTGCTTATCGTCGCATCATTGGAAAATTGTTATATCTCACAAACACAAGACCTGACATTAGTTTTGCTGTTCAACAACTTAGTCAATTTATGCAACATCCCACCATTCATCATTATGAATCTGCCATGCGAATCTTAAGATACATTAAAAGTGCTCCTGCACAAGGATTATTTTTTCCAAGTGAATCCTCTCTTCAGCTCAAAGCCTTTAGTGATTCTGATTGGACTTCATGCTTAACCACACGACGTTCGATTACAAGATTTTGCATATTTCTTGGTTCATCCTTAGTCTCGTGGTGTTCTAAGAAGAAAACCACAGTTTCACGGTCCTCTTCGGAAGCTGAATATCGTGCACTCGCATCAACCACTTGTGAACTTCAGTGGCTCACTTATATACTTAAAGATCTTCAGGTCTCGTTCATTCAACCGTCTCTTCTCTATTGTGATAGTCAATCTGCTCGGCACATTGCTTTAAATCCTACTTTTCTTGAAAGAACAAAACATATTGATATCGATTGTCATGTTGTACGGCAACAACTTCAGGCTGGTTTATTTCATCTACTTCCTATCAGCTCTGCAAATCAGCTCACTGATTTTTTTACCAAGGCTCTTGAACCTACACCTTTTTGTAATCTTCAATCCAAGCTGGGAGTCATGAACATTCACGATCCAGCTTGAGGGGGGGTGTTAGGATTTAACTCACAGTTTTACAACTATGCAAATTCAAATTCAAATTCCTATTTTATTAGCTATTTAATAGTTTTTATTAGAGAGTTAATTTTGACAGCTGGGCACTTATTTGCATTAATATTGACAGCTGCACTTTTATTGTATATATACCCTCCTTTGTAATTTGATTGGTATCAACACATTCAATGAAAATATATTTGCCTTATTTGCCTTTCTAATATATATAGCATTATTTTGTTTATTTCTTTTAAGTTTCAGATGAATTCAATATTTATGCATCCATAAAAGATTGTACACTTTTATACATGCATTCTTGAAGGATTACATTATAACGATGTTATATAGTTCTTGAAGAACTTTGTATAAATTATTTCTCGAATTCCAGAAGAATTCAATATTAGTGCATCCCTAAAAGATAGCTTTATCAATTTTTTAGTCTTAGCAATATAGAAAGATGACCCAAGTGAGGATATAAAAATTTCAAAAGAGTATTTGACATAATTAATTTTTCAGTTCCAGAAGAACTTATCAGGTACATGTAATTATTTAAATAAATAGATCTCAATAAATTATGTCATAAATAAAACACGAAGGAATCTAGATGAAATCAATGTTGACAATATTGTTACACATAATAAAGCATTATATGTGATAGATTATATATAATGAGGATCATGAATAAATTCTATTAATACACATGAAGAAGAAAATAATTAGTACGAATCAGTTTTCGCGCGAAAAATAAATAATATGAAATTCAAATATTTAAAGTTTGACTCATTATTAAAGAATAATGATAAATGTCTCCCATTGATTTTCAAGATGCGTATTCACCTGAAGTGAATTCAGAACTTCTTTATAATTGATTAAGTTTTTTTTTTTTTTTTTGACAAATATACTTGATTAAGTTTAGTAGCACATATGTGTTGGAACAAAAATGGTTCTTAGAACAAACCTCAAGAACTTGATAGAGTTTTGATGATAACAAAGTATAAATATGCAATTGAAGAACACTAATGATCTTAAATGAAAGTGTGCAGTTAAACTAAGAAAATAGATTCTGAGAAGCACAAAGAAGAATACAAGCATCTGAAAGCATTCAGGAGTTCTGAGAGAACCAATTCTGAAGAAAGTCAATCAGAAGCTACAAGTGTCTCAGAAAAGCAAGTATGAAGTTAACAACGAAGATAGAATCTGAGAAGCTCAAAGCAAATCTATGTGCATCTGGAAGCATTCAGAAGTTCTGAATAAATCAAGTCTGAAGAAGGTCTATCAGAAGCCACAAGAGTATCAGAAGCAAAAGAATGATCAAGAAGCAAGAAGAGTCTGTCAGAAGCAATTTGAGTGTACTCTCAGAGCTACACAAGAATAATCAAAGCATGTAAATCTGATGGAATCAAGTCTGGATATGTCCTCCCTCAAGCTTAATCTACACAAGGACGAAATGGATGTTGAGTGTGTCAGTCCTACAAGTCAAGAAAGGGAATATCAAGACAACGGTATTATCATTACCTCTTCTATGCAAAGGAACTATCTTCGAGAACCAGAAAAGCAGAAGCAGTTTGCCATTTATGGAATAAGTTAAAATATGGTCTGAGCACCTTTTTGTAACGGGCAAACTGATCTTCTACAACAGTCTTATTTTCAAACGTCTCTATTTGTAATGCCTATAAATACAAGACCTCTTGGAATTAAGATCGTTGGATGATTGAATGGAATAACTTCGAAAAAGGGCTAAAAACTCAGAAGCTGTACACAACAGAAAAAGGAGAAAGTGTTCATTCAACCAAAGAATGTATTAGCAAATATCTGCACAAGACTTAAACTCACGATCTTCATTCAACGTCAAAGCTATCTGATTTGATAATATTTGTAAGAGTTAGTCATATGTGTATCTTTGTAAGAAATCTTATTGTATAAGATTCAAAGTCTCTTGCCTATGTGCTTGAGCATTTGGAAGTCTCTTGAAGTCTCCTGCTATGTGATCTGGAGCAAATTAGAGTAAGACTCATGCTGTGTGATCTGGAGCATCTGTGGAAGTCTCCTGCTGTGTGATCTGGAGCAAATTAGAGTAAGACTCCTGCTGTGTGATCTGGAGCATCTGTTGAAGTCTCTTGCTGTGAGCTTGAGCAAATTGTGTAATCTTGGTGATTATAGTGAAATCTCTTGTTGAAGAACAAGGGGAATGGAGTACTCTCAGGTTGTGAGGGGAACCAGTATAAAATCTTTGTGTGTTCTCTCTTTCTCTTTCATCCTCTCAATCTTGCTTCTGACCTTATTGTGTGTTTGAGTAATCCGCTGCCAAAATAGACTCTGATAGATTTTGTAATCTTGAAGAAAATTTTAAATCCTCAAAACACAATTCAACCCACCCTTCTTGTATTTTTCACACCTTCAATTGGTATCAGAGCTCCGGTTCTGATTACTAATCACTTAACAGTGAAACAAAAAAGATCCAAAAAACACTATGTCTGAAAAAGCACCACTACCTATCAAAGATTTTGCAAACCTTAATTGGTGGAAACAAAAGATTTTTGGTGATTCAGAAGAAGGAAAAGAAAGTAAGTGCAAGGAAACATCATCTATGCAAGAAGAGATCACAATCAGTGCTAACAACGATGAAAGCCTTGTTGGAACAAGAATGGTTTTCCATACAAATCCTATGAATGTAATGAAGTTTTGATGATAACAAAGTATTAATTCACAGTTGGTATACTAAAAATCTACCTTGTAAGAATGCAGGAAAAATAAAAGAGATAGATTCTGACTGATAAGTCAGAGGCTCTGAAAGACTTGAAGACACTCAGAAGCTAGAACAAGTGTTATCGGAGGCCATCAAGATTTTGCACTCAGAAGTTATATTTTGAAGTTCTGAAGATTCAACCGTTAAGGAAAGGGCTCTCCTTTGCACTCTAAAAAGATATGTTAATTTGAATCAAGTCAACACATCTAAAGGAAGAGCGCCTAGACAAAAGGAAGATTTTACCACTTCTGTGCAAACATCGTAGTGTTCAAGGAAGCTGATAGCTACAGGTTTTGCCTCTTTTGGTATAAGGACAAAAACTCAAGTATCTATGCAGCAAAGTTTGCGCTGACATCGTAAACCCATCAACGGTCACTTCCAACGTCTACATTTCAACTGCCTACAAATTAAAAGACTGTGAATCGGAAAATCTCTCTCACAAATCCACAACTCAAGAACACTACACTCAAAGCTATCAAAGTTTACATTTGCACAAGACTTTAAACTCTGACTACTTTCTTCAAGAAGTTGTAACTCTCTGTAATTGTTATTCAAAGTTCAAAAGAGTAAAAGTCTTAGGTGCTTAGTTCAAATTAGCTTATCTTATTCTATATAAGATTGTGAAGTCTCCTGCTGTGAGATATGGAGCATTGTGAAGTCTCTTGCTTGTGTGCTTGTGCATTGTGAAGTCTCTTGCTTGCGTGCTTGAGCATTGTGAAGTCTCCTGCTGTGTGATCTGGAGAATTGTGAAGTCTCTTGCTTGTGTGCTTGAGCAATTGTGTAATCTTGTGTGATTATAGTGAAATGTATTGTGAAGACAAGGGGACTGGACTACTCTCGTTAGTGAGAGGAACCAATATAAAATTGCTTGTGTCTTTCTCTCCTAGCCTTGTCCTTTATTGTTATTGTGTTTTATCTTTATACTCCGCTGCATTTCAATCTTCTTAGAGAAAAACTTTTAACTTGTCAAAACACAATTCAACCCCCCTTCTTGTGTTTTTCACACCTTCAATTGGTATATAGAGTCCAGTTCTGTTACTATCACCTCACAGTGAGACAGTAAAAGATCTGAAAAACACTCTATGTCTGGAGATTCTTCTGCTACCACTAACACAAGCACTGATAACAGAAACGTTCAATTTGACTACGAAACAATGAACTCCTCATCCAAATATGACTCAAGCAACAAAAAGGTTCCTGCTTTTAGTGGAGATACTACTCGTTTTGAGTGGTGGAAAGATAGCATCTATCACTACATTAATGGAACAGATGATAGCTTATGGGATCTTGTTGAAGAATGAGTTAACATTGATGGTATTGGAAGTGATGGGAAAATATCTCTTGCTCAGAAGAGAGCTCTATCTACTGCCAATAAGAAGATCTTTGCAAATCACAACAGAGTTAAACAAATCATGATGTCTGCTATATCTCATGATGAATATACAAAGATCATTGACAGATCAACAGCCAAAACTATCTATAACTCACTCTGTGCGAAGTATGTGTTGAAGCAAAATCCACTTTTGATATTTTAAAGATTACAAACATTCTTAATTATATTTTAAATGATTCTGATCATTTAGTTATCTAACAAGTGTGTTTGAGTGATTTTAGCTAAAACAGATTCAAAGTAATAAAAGTATAATATTCTGCTTAAAGAACAGTCTGAGAACGTTCTTGCGACCTAAGCTTTGATTTTAAACAAAACCACAGTCTGAATTAAGAGCATTTCAATTCTACAAGTCAACCAAGAATGAGCCAAACAAACACTTTATGGAACTTCAATATGGAGAATCTCTACAGAAAGTTAATCCATTTTGAAAGAATCAAATTAATGGCTTATACCATGTTATGTCACATTGTATTTACTACAACATGAACATAGGATTTTCTTATCCAATGAGAGAAGAAGAAATTGTTACCTAGGCCAATTGGAAGAGAACAAGAATCTCTGATATTAAAGAATGAAATAATAAAGATCAAATCCAAGTACACAAGTGGGGACACTCTCTTTTACTAAACATGTCATAAACAAGTACAACTTAGCCTCTCTAGCCTAACACGCTTCCACTTGTGTTTCCTCAGCTGCAAAATCCTTTTTAGGATGTCCTTGACTCTACAAAGACAACTGCCTATAGAAAACGACAAATGGATTACATTTGCTTACATTGGTGTTCTACAAAGAATGTTTCAAGACAGACAGAAGAATGTTTCAAGACCAAAACTGAGCTGCAGATTTAGAAACATTGTGAACTGTCATTTGTCCTTCTCTATAACTACATACAGCTAGAAACTAATATCTGACAACACATATAGAATGCTAAGAAGCTTATCCAGCTCACAATTGTTTGTCTTTTATAACATCAAAGAGAAGAATGGTTCAAGACTGATTCAAGAACCAGAAGCTTCTGCAGATTTCATCCAAAGGCTTAGTAACGGCTATATTCTTTTTAAATGGAATTACTTGAAAGCCAAGGCTTACTGCATCTATAAATAACCTCCAAGATCAAGAGGAAGAGCAAGAGTTTCACTACAAGAAAACAAGGATTTAGTGGCCGCCAAAATCCGTCACAAAGTGAAAAAATCGGCCACAAATTGAAAAAATTGTCCAACTTACTGGCCGCCAAAATCGGCCACAAAAAACCTCGCTGGTAAGAGTTAGCGGCTGCCAAGGCGGCCACAAAGTGTTGAGACAGGTCTGACACACTTTTGGCCAAGTTAGCGGCAGCCAAAGCGGCCGCAAAGTTATGTCTTTACTTTTTAAAAACGCATGGAATTATCGGCGGCCTAGGCGGCCACAAAGTACTTTTTTTTATTTTTTAAAAAAAATATTTTATTAATTTATAAAATATAATTAAATTAATTTTTTTTTAAAAAAAGCTTATCCCGGTTAGGCCAATTATGTCCAATTTTTTTTTTTTGGAATTTTTTTGTTTAATTAGGCATTTTTAATTATGCATCTATTTTGTTAAAATAGTCAAATTTAAGACACCAATTTGGATGCAATGTTGCTTATTAACATTATTCTTGATCCCAGCACAACAAAACCATCAATTATTCAGTGTGTAAGTTAGTTAAACATGAATAATAGAAACCATGAAACAAAAACAGTGTGTTAGTTAATAAATCCCTAAACAGAAAAATAACAATAAAAATAGTAAGCAAATACAATAGAGAGGACAAAAAAATTAAATAAAAAAAATAAAAAAGAGAGAATACAGATGACCAGAAACAGGTTTTGCATCCCATCCCCAAATCCCCCAATTTTAGCTTCTGCAGGCAATTACAAATCCAACAAAACAAAAACAAAAAAGACAACAGAAAATCAAATACAAAAAAAAAAATATTAAAAACAAAAAGTAGATCTTTGGTTGATTGAAAAAAAAAACGAAAAGTAGGTGAAGGAGAACAGAATCAACGAAAAGTAGATCTTCAATTCCTTTCTTTTCTTTTTTCAATTTGAAGTGCTTATGTTCATTTTTATTTTGTTGTCTTGTTCTTGAGCAAAGAGAGTTTAAAGTTACAGATCTATGATTTTAAGGTATTGATTTTTTGTTTTTGTGTTGATTCGGTTTAACAAGGAAAATAAGATTTTTGGTATGATTTGGGTATTTTTTGGGTTAGATTTGGTGTTGGAAAGGAAAAAAATGATGAACAAGTTGAGATAGTGTGAGATGAGAGAGTGAGAGGCGTATGAGAGAGGATGAGAGAGTGAGAGGCGGATGAGAGAGAAGAGAAAAGAGAAGATGAGAGTTTTTAGGGTTTGGGGGAATATATATGCACCTAAGATTCTATGCTACGCGTGTGCACCATGAACCCTCACTCTATTGTTCGTTAGATGAAGCCAACGCCCAAGATGCGTTCTAATGCTTTAGATCTGGGATGTCGGATCCATCAGACGGACGATATCCTTCCTTTGGTTTTCTGTTTGTTTGGTTTGACCACACTTTGTTTGTTTGGGCCAAATGGACTGGACCCATTTGCTTTATGCTATGCGTGCTCCCTATTTACAGTTTGCACCCTTGCCTTTAATTTATTTTTTACCTATATTTATTTGTTTACCTTTTTTCTCTCATAAATTTGTTAGTCCAATTAAGTGATATTGAACGGTTGGATTGATAAAATTGTAAATCTCCGGTCAATCCGTAGCATTAGTCAAACTTCATAACAATTTCATTAAAACTAGGTTTCCGACGAAACTGTTATTACGATCATACCCATTGTCAATTACTATTATCTTTTTCAAAAAAAACTAATTAATGCTATATATTTGGAAAACTAAAGTTTTTTTATATTTTATTTTTTTTGGTACATAACATATTAAATTTTTTCTTTTTCTCTCTCTACATAATATATCAAATTTATTGGAAAGAGAAAAAATAGGAATAATATTTAAAAAGAAACAAATGGAGTAATATTTAGTTTTATTACTAAATATTTCGTTTTTCTTTTTAAGTTTTATATAAAATATTTAGTTTTAAAAAAACTTATATTTTTCTTTTTTATTTTAACAAAAAAAAAAGTTATATTTTTTTTACCAAAAAAAATTATATTATGCATGTGTTTTTTTTTTTACTAAATATTAAGTTGTATATGATACACTCTACCAAAAAAAAAGTTTTATATAATACAAAAAATTTATATAAAAAAACATATATAATTTAGATCGGCCGTATTTGTTTTACTTTTCAACAAACATACATACTTTCAACATTTTTCTATTTTTAAATATACTAATTTTCGTTTTTATTATATTAAAAAATACTAACTTTTTATATTTTTTGAAAAAATACAAACTTTTAACATTTTTCTATTTTTAAATTATATCATAATTTTCGTTTTATACTTTATTATTTCACAAAAATACTAACTTTTTTTCATTTTTTAATAAAAATACAAACTTTTAACATTTTTCTATTTTTTCTTGTCAAAGAAAATTATTAGAATATATACATATTTAATTCAAATAATAAAGACATAAAATTAATAAATGGTAAAAATGTGAAAGATAAAAACTTTTGGATTTTGCACTTAGCGGCCGCCTAGGCCGCCACAAAGTATAAAAGTAACTTTTTTTTTTTAAAAGCTACAAGTTAGTGACCGCCTAAGCCGCCGGTAATTCCAAGGACAACTTTGTGGCCGCCTAGGCGGCCGGTAAGTGGATGAGTCGTTTCAAAAATATTATTTTTTTATTTTGTGGCCGCTTTTGTTCACTTTGTGGCGGCCTAGACGGCCACAAACTTACTGACGGCCTAGGCGGCCACTAAGTTAATATTGAATCCGTCAAAAAATTGATGTATTCTTGTAGTGTTTTCAAGCTATCAAGTCTTTAACAACACATCTACATTGACATCTTGCTCAAAGCTCTTTTTAATCACTCTAAAATCTTTTATATTTAAGATCACTTATTGGAGTGAAGTTTATCTAAGCTTCTCGTTTTGTATTGAGTTTCAATCTAGCTTAGAACCAAATTAATCATTTTGTAAAACACTCAACTTAGTAAGTAACTATTAATTGAGTGGATAGTCAAGTGTGAATAAGATTTAGCACAAGCTTCGGAAGCTTGAGAAAGAACTTGATCTAAGAGTATAAATCAAGAGAGTGGTTCAATCTTGGATTTGTAAGATCAGAAGATTATAGTGGATAAATTCACAGGAAGTGGGGACTGGACGTAACCCAAAGTTTAGCGGTGAACCAGGATAACTTTTGGTGTTAATTCTCTCTTTCCCTACTCTTTTATTTAAGTCATTTCTTTTTACATATTGAGATCATATGTTAAACTAACATACTAATCAATTTGTGCTTGCAAGATTTAAATTTTAAATTATACACAATTCAAACCCTCCCTTTCTTGTGTAAAACTTTGCTACTTCAGTATGATGGAAATAGGCAAGTTCAAAATGCAAAAGCTAGACTATTGGTGCAATAATATGAGCTCTTCGCAATGAAACCAGATGAAGATATTGAAACCATGTTCTCTAGATTTCAAGTTCTGGTATCAAATCTCAAGAAGAGTTATACAACCTCTGATCATGTGTGGAAGATTTTAAATAACTTAACTGATAAGTGGAGACCTAAGGTCACATCCATTGAAGAAGATAAAGATCTCGATAACATTAGCCTTGAGTCACTCATCAGCAATCTCAATAGCCATGAGTTGGTATTGAACACTGATGTTGAAAAGAAGAAACTCAGGTCAGTGGCTTTGTCATCGACCAGAAATTCTTCCAAAGGACTTAAAGCTAAAGCTATGGAGGTTGAAGAAGAATCTTCCATAGATGATCAAGAGGAGGACCAAGAAGATGACAAATTTGCATATTTCACGAAGAACTTTCAGAAGTGGGCCAAGAAAAGCTTTAGCAGAAACAAAGGAAGTAGCTCAAGAAACCTTGTCAACAAGGAGGACAAGACATGCTTCAACTGCAAGAAGACTGGACACTTTATTGTAAACTGTCCAGAACAGACTAAAGAAGCAAGCAAGAAGCCAAGTCATATAAAGGAAAGATTTAGAAGAAGGTTTCAGAAGAGTCTTATGGTGACACTTGAAAGTCTAGATCTATCATCTGATGAAGAACACGAAGAAGCAAATCTAGCACTTATGGCAAATGCTGACTCAGATGCTGATGTATGTGATGACTCTGATTCTGAGAATGACTCTGAAGACAACGATGCTGAAAAAGAGGTATTTTCTAAATTTACTAAAGAACAATTATTAATTTATCTTGAAAGATCCATGACAAAATTTATTGACATTTCATCTGAACTAAAAGATTTTAAAAACAAGTATGATGAAATGTCAAGAAAAGCACATCATTATCTAAATCTTTACATTGATTCTTCAATTAGAATAAAGAATCTTGAAAAAGGACGTGTCACTTATAACAGATGTTATGATGAATATGAAATTGAGTTTCATGAATTCACTCAGAACAAAATGGATCAAAGTAAAATCATTTCTATGTTATTTAATAATTGTCAAAGAAATAATGAAGGATTAGGATGCTGCAATAGAACTCCTAGTACATCATTATGTCTAAGAAAATGCTATCCTCATCTTTACACTGTGTTTACACCCAAAGAAGAAAAAGGTAAAGCTATGATTGTTTTACAGTTTGAAGAGAACTCAGAGCCAACTGTCTCAGAGCCTCTGACTACTACAAAGGAGATCATTCAGAACTTTGAAAATGAAAACCAAATTTCAAAAACTCCTTTGGTAGAAGAAAAGACTCTGAATCAATCAAAGCAACGACCAAAGAATCACACAGATACGTTGATCTATAACAAACCAACACTAAGGTTTGTTAAAAGAACAAATACTTGTGATGATACTAAGTCTAGAACCTTCTCAAAAAAACCTTGGATTAAAGCTAAAACTTTCAAAAGACCTTATTTTCAAAGGAAATTTTATACTAATCCAATGGGCACTCCAAGGGTACAACACATGAGTAAAAATGGAAGAACTAACCAATCAGGACCCAAATGGGTACCAAAGTGTGAAGTTTTCTATAATACAGATTTTCAGTTCAAAAAGGGTAACACACTACCTGATAAGTGGACGACGGTCATCTGCAATGGAAAGAAAGCCTATGTGTCAAAACATTATTTTGCAAATGAATCACAAACACTAAAAGAAGACTATGAATATTACAATGAATACATCATTGAGTGTGGTGTATATTACTGCGATGATTGATGTTAATTATTGTACAGCTATCCAGAAAAAGACAAACTCTTAGTCACTCCCGGTATCTGGATAGTGGGTGTTCAAGACACATGACCGGGAACAAGCACATGTTTAAATCTCTCTCTAGAAGAATAAGGTACAGTTGGTTTTGGAGATAACCAAAAAGGAAAAATTATTGGTACAGGTACTGTAGGTAATTCTTCTCTGTCAATTGATAATGTTTGGTTTGTAGATGGATTAACACACAACCTACTTAGTGTCGCGGTGATTTTCGGACGCCAAGCTATTGGTTAGCTTTGGTTCTCAAAAATTATGATTCACCACCGAACTTTAATTTATCCAAGGGAAGGGGAAAAGATCGAATAAACCCATAATAAAAATTTAGAGATTTAAGGTTCGGGGGTTAGTTATACAAAGGGAAGGTATTAGCATCCTATGTATCCGTAGTACTCTACGGGAACCTCTTGTAAAATATGTGTTTTTGTGCTAAAATGTTTTGCTTGTAAAATTTGCTTATAAATGATTGGGTAACGATAAGAGAATTTTTTTTATTAATTTTTGGGATATTTAAAGAAAAAAGGAAAAAAAGTTTTATTAATTTTGAATTGGGAAGACACAAGGTCTTTTGCACTACGTACCCGTAAAGGATCAAAATCTCGTAGTTTGGGGTAAAATTTGTAAAGTGGTTTGTTTGATTGATTTTTAGGAGGAAAGACGAGTCGTCATCTTAAGTTTAAACTCCCTTTTAATCCGCCACGAACATACTGAAAAGTTTATATCTTTTCCTGCCATATGTCGTGGGGAAATGAATTTCAACTAGAGATGACTCACGTCTAAACTCTTTGAAAAAAAAAGTTTGAAATTGAAAAGCCAAGCGGCAAAAATTTTGGATTGTTTTGTATTTTTTAGTCTTTTTGAAAATATTTGAATATGCTTAAGTGTGTTAAAGCATTTATTGAAAAAAGTTTGAAAAAAAGGTTTCTCGACGAAAGTCGAGGTTTATTATAAAAGATTTCTTTTTTTTTGAAAATATCTGAATGTTTTTGCTTTTTATTATTTTAAGAAAAATTTGTATTTTTTAGAACGTCGGTTATTCGGACCGCAAGCCATCCGGCAGGAAATCCGAAGTCACCGGAGAGTGAAAAGTCATCCGCCAAACCACTCCTTTTTCATTCTTTTTTTATTTAAATAAAAATAATTTTATTTCAAGGTCTAAAATAGTGGACAAGCAAATGCGCGAAAATAATCGGAACGCGAGGTTAACGAAAAATTTCCCTTTGGACTTGAACAAATAAAACACACAATAATATTTTTTTGCATTTTTGATATTTAAGCAATAATAAACGAAACAAATAACATGACATATTTTTTTTTGACGTTTTTGATATTTAAACATAACATACAACATGTAAATAATGTACAAAATAAATAAATTAAATGACATTCAAATATAATAGAACACATAAATAAAACAATAAAAAAAAGAAAATAGAGCAGGGGGTGTAAACAACAAAATATGGGGGGTGTGGATAGCAAAACCTGATGTAAGCCCAGTCCAACAGGGCCCAAGGGCGTGTGAAGAATGGCGGATTAAATCTGGGACGTCTGATTAAATCAGACAGCCCTGATCTGATCCCAGCCGGATTAAATCGGGGGCGTTTGATCAACATCAGAGGGTTCTGGGCGCGCTGGTGCACCGTAAGGCCATGCGCCAGCGCACACCAGATTGGTCAGGTATAAATACCCAAAACCCTAAAAAAAATTCATTTTTACACATCTTCTTCTCTCTTCTTGGCCGCCGGCCTCTCTTCTCTTCTCATCCCTCTCGGTTCTCTCATCTCCTAAACTTCACCTTTTTTCAAAACCATTTTAACATCAAGCTTATACAAAATCATCTCCTTTCGTACCGTTTTTGATTCTGAAAATTTCACTTCTTCTCCTCTTGATTTGTTTTCGTTTTTTAATTGAAAAAGGGAAAGAGGTTTGTTTTTTTGTGTTTTTGGTTCTGTTTGATTTTTAGAAAAAAAAAGAGTTTTTCGGTTGATTTTTGCATTTCGTTTTCTGTTGATTTGAAAAGGAAAGAAATTTTTCTGGTGTTGGATTTGGATTTTTATTCTGTTAAAAAAAGGTTAGAGTTTGGATTTTTGTTCTTTGTGTTGCGGCTGCTGCTCATTCCCCCCTCTCTCCTCTGATTTTGTTCAAATTTATAGACAAATCTTTGTCCATTGGATTAATTGAATTTGGTTTAAAGTGTATTTTGGAAGACAAATTGGTTTTGGTTAGAGTGTGAATCTGGTCAAGGATTAAAACTTTATTTTGTGAAAAGTTGAAAAGGATGAAAAGCTAAGAAAGGAGGAGCATAAACGTGCTCTGTTGGTCCTCTGTTTCTTTGTTTCTACTCTCAATTCATAGAACAAATTAGGCTTTAATTGTCCATTAGATTGAAGTGTGATAGTTTGATTGAGTGTTGGAATTAATCTGTGATTGGAAGAAAAGAATTGAAGTGATTGTTGCTTGTTGGATTGGTGAAAGATTGAAGCCAAAAAAGTTGAAAACGATGAAGCAGGGGACGCAAAAGCGTGTTCTGCTTCTTTTTGCTTTTTGCCTTTTTTTTTTGTTGCATTTTTGTTATAGTAATAATAATAAAAGGTAAGAAAATAATAATAATAGTAATAATAAGAAGATTGGACTCAAGAAAAGGAAAAAATTGATTTCTTATTTTATATATATATATATTAGATTTTTTTGATGTATAAAATAAAGATATTAAAAACAAAATAAACTAAATTTTTAACACATATATTTTTTACACATATTTTTAATAAAGTTACAAATAACAAGTAAATTGATATATATTTTTTGGATTTTTCAAAGTTACTAAAAAACAAATTGACATATATTTTGGATTTTTCAATAAAGTTACTAACACTAACAAAATTAAATAAATTGACATATTTTTTTGTATTTTTGTTATTGATGCATATAATGCAATAATGAGAATATGTGGTGGGATCTTAGGTCAAAAATTGGGGTATGACACTTAGCATCAGTTAATTTTGTGACAGTGGGTTTGTGGTTACATTTAATAAAGATGCATGTACTGTAATTAGAGATTCTGATAAGTCCATTGTTTTTAAAGGAAAAAGAAAGGAAAAAGTGTACAAGGACAATCTCTCTGATTTGGCAAACCAAAGAGTAGTATGTCTTCTGACAATGAGTGAAGAGAAATGGATCTGGCATAAAAGATTAGGTCATGCTAATTGGAGATTAAATTCAAAACTTAGTAAGCATGATCTAGTCAGCGGGCTACCAAAGATTAACTATCACTCAGATGCTTTCTGCGGTTCTTGTCACAGAGGGAAGATTGTGAAAACCTCTTTTAAACCTAAAAACATTGTATCCACTTCCAGACCTTTAGAAACTCTGCACATTGATCTTTTTGGACCAGTTAGCACTGCTTCAATAAATGGAAAGAAATATGAACTTGTCATTGTTGATGATTACAGCAGATGGACTTGGGTTAGATTCCTTAGAGCAAACGATGATGCATATGATGAGTTTACCGTTTTCTGCACACAAATTCAAAACGAAAAGAATTTAAGAATCCTAAAAGTTAGGAGTGATCATGGTGGTGAATTTGAAAATGAACCTTTTGAAATGTTTTGTGAAAAGTATGGCATTCTTCATGAGTTCTCTTCTCCAAGAACTCCACAACAAAATGGAGTAGTTGAAAGGAAGAACAAAACTCTACAAGAAATGGCCAGAACCATGATGCACGAAACTAACATGGCAAAACATTTCTGGGTAGAAGCAGTAAACACAACATGCTATGTGCAAAATAGAATTTACATCAGACCTATCTTAAACAAAACTGCGTATGAATTGTTCAAAGGAAGAAAACCTGATTCTCTTACTTTCATCAGTTTGGATGTATCTGTTATATCCTAAACACAAAAATCCATCTAAAGAAATTTGATGCAAAAGCTTCTAAGGGTATCTTTATAGGATATTTTGAATGCTGAAAAGCATACAAACTGTATAACTATGAGACTACTACAGTTGAGGAGAGTATGCATGTCAAATTTGATGACAAGCCGCATGACAACACGTCAGAGCTAGCTGAGAAATTTGCAGATACGCATCTATCAGAAGATGGAGACTCTGATGAAGATATCCTATCAGAACCTACTCTCAACCATGAAGAATCAGAAGCTGACAATCAAAGAAGTGAAGACAATCTACAATCAAGGAACATCTTCAAATATAAGTCTTCACACCTAGAGGAGTTGATATAGTTTTAATGATAACAAAAGTATTAATATGCAATTGAAGAACACTAATGATCTCAAATGAAAGTGTGCAGTTAAACTAAGAAAATAGATTATGAAAAGCACAAAGAAGAATACAAGCATAATAAAGCATTCAGGAGTTCTGAGAAAACCAATTCTGAAGAAAGCCAATCAGAAGCTACAAGTGTCTCTGAAAAGCAAGTATGAAGTTAACAACGAAGATAGAATCTCAGAAGCTCAAAGAAAATCTATGTGCATCTGTGTCATACCCCTTTTTTGACCAATCGCTTTTATGCGTCTTTTTACGACGATTTTTTTTCTTTGTTCATTTCTGACGAAATTTCGGCAGAGAGGTATTTTAAAATACCTCATTTATTTAGTTTCATTTTATTTTCTTTTTATTATTATTATTTTTTTTATTTGCTTCATTTTTTATTCTATTATTATTATTATTATTATTATTCATTTTTCGTTTTTTATTATTATATACATATATTATTATTATTTTATTTTTATTTGTTTATTTGTGTATTTTTCCTTTTTGGTGTTTTGCCATTTTTTTTTTAGAGTCCAGATCAGGTGTTTTTTTGTCCAAGCCCAAAGGGGCAATTTTGTCCAAATGTGGTATTTTTTCATCTGCCAAACCCTAGGTCTGACACAGTATATATCTATTAATTGCACAGTTCCCAAAAGGAGAAGGAATCAGCCTCAGCCGCAGAAACCATTTCTTTCAAAATCAAATCACAAAAAAAATAAAAAAAATAGAATCAAAGATCATAAAAAAGCAGAAACCAGAATCCAGAAAAATAAATTCATCATCATCACCCTCATAACCGAATCCCAGAACCATCGTTCATCAAAATCAAACCAAATCCAGATTCAGAGAACAAAACCCAGAAAACCGAATCAACAATCATCCAAACCCTTCATAATCCAAATCCAAAACACAGAATCAATCGCGAACCCAAACCTTCCTCCATCATTTCGCTCAAACCAAAATCAGAAACAAGAATCAAAACGAAATCATCACAAGTTCAAACCTGCGAAACCCGAATTCAAATCAAATCGAAGCTAATCGAAGAACAGAGACGAGATTGAGATCAAATCGAACAAGACGAACCGAAAACACGAAATGATTTCGAAACAAAAACAGAAATAGGAGAAGAAGAAAGAATCGCGATTTGAATCCAGAAGAACGAAGGTTGATTTCCCTTCCCGTTTTTGTTGTTTGATCTGGACTGTAATCTTCTTATTTGTTTATTTTGGGTTTAGAGTTTTGATTTGTGTTTATTTGATATTAAGAGTTTTAAAAAAAAGTGGAGGTTGAGAGGTGAGAAAATGAGAGAGAGAGGAAGAAGAAAGATCGCCGGCGGCGGAAGAAGAAGTGAGAAGAGAGAAATGTTTTTTTTAGGGTTTGGGGTATTTATACCCCCCAACCCGATCCTGTGTGTGCCACTCCATTTCCATATCATACACCTGCGTGTTTTAGCTGTCTGATATTTGATCATGCGTTCCTAATCTGTTTGACCTGTGATCAGATCTGAGCTGTCTGATCAATCAGACGGCTTTGATCTGATTTTCGTTAATTTCTTCACACACCTCCCCTCTGGGCCACGCCCCCCAGCTGGGCTTGGGCCCAGAGTTGCATTTTGCACCCCCTTTTCTGTTTTAATTGATATTTGCACCCCCTTCTGTTTTTATTTTATTTTATTTTTGCCTAATTATTTAATTATTTATTTTATTGTAAGGATATTAGATTGTATTTTTAGGATTTGATGTAAAATTAAATTGCATAGCATTATGTTGCATTCATTTCATATTTATTTTTCTTGCAAATACCTTAGAATGTAATTAGGGACAAATGTACACTATAAAAAAAAATCGCATCTCATGCATATTTATTTATCGCTTTCCGCAAATCGTTAGCATATTTAATTCCGAGGGAAAAGACGCCGTTTTGATCAAAATATCATTACGGATCGTCTTCGCGCTTATTTTGCCTATTGCGACGTTATTAATTTTAGCGCTACCTTTTTATTTGGAACCCAACATTCCATTTTAAAATAATTAGTCATTTCCTTCTCAAAAATGAGGTCAACACCTCTTCAAAAAATAATTAGTCATTTTATTCTCAAAAATGAGGTCAACACCTCTTCAAAAAATATCAACACAATTCATTTTCAACATCATCAAGCATCAAAAATATTTTCATCATCAAACATTTTCAAACTTTGGACTTTAAACCAAACGTTTTTTTTATCGCGAACTTGGATTTTAAACCAAGTGCCTTGGACTTTAAACCAACGGCTCATTTTATCGCTAAAACCTTGGATTTTAACCCAAGTGTCCCTTTTTCTTGCCAAAAACCTTGGATTTTAAACCAAGTGCATTTCCCTCATTCATACATCATTAATCATGCATAAACCTTGGATTTTAAACCAAGTGTCTTTTATCACTTCAAACATTTTCTCAACAAACCTTGGATTTTAAACCAAGTGTCCGCATCTTATTTTCATAATCAAATCTCAATCAATGTAACCATATAGATTTTTTTTCACAAATTAACATCAATCAAACTCACATTTTGCCACTTTTGGCTTTTGGTATTTTAAAACCATTTTCAAAACCTTAAAATCAAATAAACAAATTTACTCGTCTTTTTATCCCGAACTACGGTGGTTTGATCCCTCGGGTACGTAGGCATGAGATTTATCTCTTCAATCAATAAAATCAACAAAAACATTTTTCCTCTTTAAGCATTTTTTTGTCATCACTTTAATTCTCACACTCATTACATTTTTTACAAGCAAATAAAATAAAGCGCAAAGTTAGAATTAAAAACAAGAGGTTCCTATAGAGTACTATAGATACTTAGGGTGCTAATACCTTCCCTTCGTATAACTAACCCCCGAACCTTGTTCTCTAAAAAATAGGGTTTTTTCGAACTTTTTCCCTTTCCCTCGGATAAATTAAAGATCGGTGGTGGAATATAAATTGTGATTCGAAGTTAATTAATAACTCGATATCCAAAAACCACCGCGACAGAAATGGCGACTTCACTGGGGACAACCAAGCGGGTTGAACCTAACTTGTTTTATTTTCTATCTTCGCGCTTTTATTCTTTTAATTGTAAATATTTGTACATATATTGGGGAATGCTTTGAGTGGTGAGATAAGTCCCCCACCCGGACTTGAGGGAACTATAAGATAGGATAGTGGTATAATCATAATGTCTATCCGAGAGTAAGTTTCGGCCGTGGCATATGTGGTAACCACACTCAATTGAGGAACTTTGGAGGTAATAGTGCCAACATGAGTAGTCGTGTTTGACATTCTATCTTCAAAGAACCGACGATGTTGAGGACCTTTAGTTACACCTAACCCATCTTGGCCTCTTTAGGGCGTAGTGCGGTGGCTAATCGAGAGTAAGTCTCGGATTGGTTGATACGCGATACTACACTCAAATGAGACTTTTCTACGGATTTTGTTGGATCGGAAGTAGTTCCGTAACCCGATGATTTTCGGAGCAGGTCGAGGACTTTGAGAACTTTGTAGAACCCGTAATGCAGGTACAAATAATCCTAGTACATACCATGTGGGGGGTTTCACCTTTGACTCCAACATTATACCTTAACCCCACCATGTTTTCCGCATCATGCATGCATGCACTCATTCATAAATTCTTTTTCCTCATCCGATATCGAAGAACTTAAACAAATTTTTTGTAAACATTATAGAGAACATTCATTTCAAAATGACACATAATAAATTTTTTCTTTTTTCTCCTTACAAAATCCATGTCTAAATGTTTACAACTAATTTGGGATAAGTCCTTCGATAACAAAAAAAAACATTGCATATTTTAGCATAAACACATCATGCATCATACTACATTCATAAGTTTCCAAACTCAAGTCTCATATTTTCCTGTTCTCTCTACCTCAGTCAAACAAAGTGGCCCGGCGTATCCGTTACAAAGCAACTCGTGTCTACAATACTCGGTTCAGGTTGAGAAACAAGATGAGCAATTTTGAGGAAGAAAACCATATGCTCCGGGAACAGGTGACAACCATGCAGACGGAAATTGAGAAGTTGACTAGCATGGTGGCATCTCTGATGGCTATCCAGAATCAGGCGCCAGCTCCGGTACCTCAGCCTAGTAGTACCTTTTTACCTCCTCCTATTGCATCTGCACCTCTTGGCACTCCTCAATTGATTATGCCCGAAGGTTACCCATGGGGCATGCCAGTCGGCTTTCTTGGGGCAGAATCACGTCCTGTAATATCAGAGATTCCCCATGTCCAATCGACAGTTCCTATTCCTCAGCTTGTCAATACACTTCCTCAGGTTACAGTATTTGTGTCTGCACCTTTGGTTCATACTATCCAGCAAACTCAGATGCCCATCTTTCATGCTGAAAGTGTAGGAGGTTATGATAGGATGGATGACTTACAGATCAAATATAATGAGATGCAAAAAGAGATGAGGGCTCTTAGAGGGAAGGATTTGTTTGGCCAGGATGCTCATGAACTATGCTTGGTCCCTGATGTTGTGGTCCCTCACAAGTTTAAGGTTCCGGATTTTGAGAAGTATAAGGGGAGTACTTGCCCCAAAGCTCACTTAATAATGTATGCTAGAAAGATGTCTACTCAGACCAGTAATGACAAGTTGTTGATACATTATTTTCAGGACAGTCTGACCGGTGCAGCTCTAAGGTGGTACATGGACCTTGATAGGGCTAACGTCAGTTCTTTTAATGATTTAGCTAGTGCTTTTATTCGGCAATACAATTACAATTCATATCTGGCCCCTGATAGGGATGAGTTACGAGCATTGTCACAAAAAGAGAAGGAATCTTTTAAAGAGTATGCTCAAAGATGGAGGGAGCTTGCTGCTCAGATTCGTCCTCCAGTCGAAGAAAAAGAATTGTGTAAGTTGTTTTTGCACACTCTGAGCCTATTCTTCTATGAGAAAATGGTTGGTGTTGTATCAAGAAGCTTTACAGAAATGGTGGAAATGGGAATGTGCTTAGAAGAAGGAGTCCGTCAGGGACGGTTGACAAGAGAGAAAGCTCTGACTAATACCGCCAAGAGATATGGCAATAACTTTTCAGAGAAGCAAGAATTTGAAGTTGACATGGTAGCTCAGGGAGGACCTCATTTGAGAAACCCAGCTTATCCACATATCGCAGCCATAGCACTACCAACACAATACCCACAATCTCATCATCTACCATCTCCCCAACAATCATTCAATCATAACCGTGCTCAGAAAAGTCAACCATTTGACCCCATACCTATGAAATATGCCGACCTACTCCCCGCCTTACTTGCTAAAAATTTTGTCCAGACAAGGCCACCTCCCCCTGTGCCAGCAGTATCACCTCCCTGGTACCGCAGTGATTTAACTTGTATCTTCCATCAAGGGGCCCCTGGCCATGATGTAGAGCGTTGCTATCCTCTCAAGAAAGCTGTTCAGGATTTAATCCGCAACAACATGCTATCTTTCAAGGATGAGAACCCTAATGTTCAAAGTTCGTCCTCTGCTTAATCATGGGTCCTTCGTCATTTTCAAGATTATCAAGAAGTCTGTCCCTAGGATCGCTAGGCCTTTTATTTTCAATTGCAATTTCTTTCTTGCCAAGCATTTATTTGCATTTTAAAGTTGTATCTTTTAGTTAATGTTTCTAAACAATGAGCATGCATATTTTGGAATCCATCCATTCGTATTCACTCTTTTCTTGTGCCATCATAAACGGCAATATTTTTTCTATTTTACTTTTCAAACTTGAGGGGAGAATGATGTAAATTAAATGTTTAAAATTGCTGATATGTGCTTTCATTAGTTAGACCTGGTTGATGATGTAAGACATTGTTTCACTTCCCAAACACTGGAGAAATAAGGAGATAATCCGCAGTCAACCCCTTTGAGCCAGAAGTTGGTGTTTCTTTCTATACAAAAAACCCTTAATCTTAACCCGGGGCAGGGTAGTCTTTCAATAATTCAATGACACATCCCAATACAAGAGGATAAATCTGTCGAGATAGAGGAAGTCTTGAGTAGACAAAACTCACAATAACGTGTGACAGTCACAAACATCCTACACACAAAAAAACACAAACAAAAACAACCACAATAAGCCCGCTAGGTAAAATGACTTAGGCAAAATTCAGGGCATCTCGATGGTCCATAAAATCCAAAAGAATTGGTCCATGCAAAAATAAGGGATTAAGAGCAAAATTATGCAAACAAGCTTGTGAATGAAAAAGTGACTGTCACTTCAAAAAAAATTCTCATCAAAACTTCGACCAAAGTGTCAACCTCAAACATCATTGTCAAAATAAATCCTCTTGTCAACCAAAGCATGTCTGATGAATTAATTGAATGTAGGAATGAAGGACATCAAAGAAGTGGGTGGGTTAAAACAGAATTTTGAGCCTAATAATCTTTTTTTTCATAACCATGAACCAGGCCACGTTATAACCCTCAAAAGACCTAATTGAAGCTAGGTTTACTTTGAAGGCATAATCAGCAAAATTATTGTTAAAAAAAAAAACTGACTCCACCTGTTTGTTGAGTAACTATCTTTTACACACACCACATATGTTTCATATAAATTTTTGCGATTCCAAAACTTGCATGTACATTACATCAGAAACATCTTTCAAAAGAAACAATTTTATTTGCAAATTTATATTTGGCATCAAGGAAATTCAATCAAATGGTCTAATCAAGGACGAATCAATTCAAAGCGCTCCTAACTTGGGGCAAATTACATCGGGAACCTGCCAATCCAGGGGCAATCTAGATCTGCCAAGATAGTTGTTATGTCTTTTCCTCCTTGAGCCGATAATCATCAAGTGGATATTTTGGGTTCCTATGGACATGTGTGTTACTACAATGTGTTGAGCATGTAATCCAATATTCCTCAATTGAATACTGAACTTGACTGTTCTCCGTTAATCTCCAGCAAGTGGTTATCTTCAAAAAGCTTATATGATCTCCTTTCCCCCAGTGAAAGAAGAAGCTGAGACCCCTTGGGAAGCTCATACCAACAGCAAATGGCATCTCTTTGAGAAGTTTGCATATCACCAGCAAATGACATCTCTTGGAGAAGTTTGTGCATCAGCATATCAGTCTTGTTTCTTTCTATCAAAAAAAAAAAGCAAAAGCAAAAAAAGCAAAAAAGAACAGCTCGCTAAGTTGAAAACCCGAAAGGGCGGCTTAGGCAAAAATGAGCGTCCCGGTGGATTGAAAACCTGAAAGGGCGATCTAGGCAAAAGTTAGGGATTTCAAAAAAAAAAAGAGAAAAAACAAAAGCATGACTGTCGAAACAAGACCATGAGAAAATATTCGGTTTCAGTGTACAAAATGGCGACTTCTGCTGGACCTCTGACCATTGGGCTTTACCCCAAGAAACAATCATTCTTACCATGGATCAACATACTATGTCGGGTTTTACCCCGAGGATCTGATTTATTTCACCTATAAGGACGCTGTCCCCAGCAGAGAATTACCGAGTGGTTGTACGGATACGTCGGCCCAATGCTCATCTTACCGTCAAACTTTTGTCTCATCCAGTCATGTACAAATACCATTCAATCATACAGATACAATCATTCACATGTACATACATACAATCATACAGTCATACATACATACATACATACATACATACAAACATACATACAATTTTTTATACATACAATCATACATACACACATACATATATACACACAATCATTCACATATTCATACGTACATTCACATTCACATGCAACATGCACACAAAATCATTCACACATACAACATTGACCATCATGTGTCTTGCTTCAATTCATCACAAAAAGAGTCATCCCCAGTATATCTGGTCTAGAGATGTCTCCATCATCATATTTCACAAAAAAGAGTCATCCCCAGTGAGTCTGGTCCAGAGATGTCTCCATCAAACATATTTCAAGTAGCAGATTTTACAAACAAATCAACTGCAAACTTACAGTTAATTTCCCCAAAAGAGGTCATCCCCAGTGAGTCTGGTCCAGAGATGTCTCCATCAAACATATTTCAAGTAGCAGATTTTGCAAATAATCAACTGCAAACTTACAGTTAATTTCCCCAAAAGAGGTCATCTCCAGTGCGTTTGGTCCAGACAAATACATATTCTCGTCATGTCTCGCTCTCCCACAATGTCAGCAGACAATTTATTCCCTCGATGTGTCCTTACCATCCCACAATGTTGGTAGACACTGCCTTTACTTGTCCTTACCATCCCACAATGTTGGTGGACACTGTCTTTACTTATGTCCGTACACAGGACTTTACTGTTTTCTGTCTTTACTTCTGTCCGTACACAGGACTTTATCTGCTTATGTCCGCACACAGGACTTTACTGCTTCTGTCCGCATACAGGACTTTATCGCTTTCTGCCATCATCACTTCTGTCAAATAATCTTCATTACATTCAAACACTTTGTAAATATAGCACTCATAAACATATCACTCATAAGCATAACATTCATAACATAACATCATATCATAGCATTTTATAGTTTATTCCGGTCAAAAAATGGTGTACTCTATATTTAAGTCTCTTCCACCGTCGAACCAAAACAAAATATCATCAAAAAAATCATCTTTTTCTTTTTTATCTCCGATGGAAGAAACTTAAATAGGGGCATCTGTCATACCCCATTTTTTGACCAATCGCTTTTATGCGTCTTTTTACGACGATTTTTTTTCTTTGTTCATTTCTGACGAAATTTCGGCAGAGATGTATTTTAAAATACCTCATTTATTTAGTTTCATTTTATTTTCTTTTTATTATTATTATTTTTTTTATTTGCTTCATTTTTTATTCTATTATTATTATTATTATTATTCATTTTTCGTTTTTTATTATTACATACATATATTATTATTATTTTATTTTTATTTGTTTATTTGTGTATTTTTCCTTTTTGGTGTTTTGCCAGTTTTTTTTTTTAGAGTCCAGATCAGGTGTTTTTTTGTCCAAGCCCAAAGGGGCAATTTTGTCCAAATGTGATATTTTTTCATCTGCCAAACCCTAGGTCTGACACAGTATATATCTATTAATTGCACAGTTCCCAAAAGGAGAAGGAATCAGCCTCAGCCGCAGAAACCATTTCTTTCAAAATCAAATCACAAAAAAAATCAAAAAAATAGAATCAAAGATCATAAAAAAGCAGAAACCAGAATCCAGAAAAATAAATTCATCATCATCACCCTCATAACCGAATCCCAGAACCATCGTTCATCAAAATCAAACCAAATCCAGATTCAGAGAACAAAACCCAGAAAACCGAATCAACAATCATCCAAACCCTTCATAATCCAAATCCAAAACACAGAATCAATCGCGAACCCAAACCTTCCTCCATCATTTCGCTCAAACCAAAATCAGAAACAAGAATCAAAACGAAATCATCACAAGTTCAAACCTGCGAAACCCGAATCCAAATAAAATCGAAGCTAATCGAAGAACAGAGACGAGATTGAGATCAAATCGAACAAGACGAACCGAAAACACGAAATGATTTCGAAACAAAAACAGAAATAGGAGAAGAAGAAAGAATCGCGATTTGAATCCAGAAGAACGAAGGTTGATTTCCCTTCCCGTTTTTGTTGTTTGATCTGGACTGTAATCTTCTTATTTGTTTATTTTGGGTTTAGAGTTTTGATTTGTGTTTATTTGATATTAAGAGTTTTAAAAAAAAGTGGAGGTTGAGAGGTGAGAAAATGAGAGAGAGAGGAAGAAGAAAGATCGCCGGCGGCGGAAGAAGAAGTGAGAAGAGAGAAATGTTTTTTTTAGGGTTTGGGGTATTTATACCCCCCAACCCGATCCTGTGTGTGCCACTCCATTTCCATATCATACACCTGCGTGTTTTAGCTGTCTGATATTTGATCATGCGTTCCTAATCTGTTTGACCTGTGATCAGATCTGAGCTGTCTGATCAATCAGACGGCTTTGATCTGATTTTCGTTAATTTCTTCACACACCTCCCCTCTGGGCCACGCCCCCCAGCTGGGCTTGGGCCCAGAGTTGCATTTTGCACCCCCTTTTCTGTTTTAATTGATATTTGCACCCCCTTCTGTTTTTATTTTATTTTATTTTTGCCTAATTATTTAATTATTTATTTTATTGTAAGGATATTAGATTGTATTTTTAGGATTTGATGTAAAATTAAATTGCATAGCATTATGTTGCATTCATTTCATATTTATTTTTCTTGCAAATACCTTAGAATGTAATTAGGGACAAATGTACACTATAAAAAAAAAATCGCATCTCATGCATATTTATTTATCGCTTTCCGCAAATCGTTAGCATATTTAATTCCGAGGGAAAAGACGCCGTTTTGATCAAAATATCATTACGGACCGTCTTCGCGCTTATTTTGCCTATTGCGACGTTATTAATTTTAGCGCTACCTTTTTATTTGGAACCCAACATTCCATTTTAAAATAATTAGTCATTTCCTTCTCAAAAATGAGGTCAACACCTCTTCAAAAAATAATTAGTCATTTTATTCTCAAAAATGAGGTCAACACCTCTTCAAAAAATATCAACACAATTCATTTTCAACATCATCAAGCATCAAAAGTATTTTCATCATCAAACATTTTCAAACTTTGGACTTTAAACCAAACGTTTTTTTTATCGCGAACTTGGATTTTAAACCAAGTGCCTTGGACTTTAAACCAACGGCTCATTTTATCGCTAAAACATTGGACTTTAACCCAAGTGTCCCTTTTTCTTGCCAAAAACCTTGGATTTTAAACCAAGTGCATTTCCCTCATTCATACATCATTAATCATGCATAAAACTTGGATTTTAAACCAAGTGTCTTTTATCACTTCAAACATTTTCTCAACAAACCTTGGATTTTAAACCAAGTGTCCGCATCTTATTTTCATAATCAAATCTCAATCAATGTAACCATATAGATTTTTTTTCACAAATTAACATCAATCAAACTCACATTTTGCCACTTTTGGCTTTTGGTATTTTAAAACCATTTTCAAAACCTTAAAATCAAATAAACAAATTTACTCGTCTTTTTATCCCGAACTACGGTGGTTTGATCCCTCGGGTACGTAGGCATGAGATATATCTCTTCAATCAATAAAATCAACAAAAACATTTTTCCTCTTTAAGCATTTTTTTGTCATCACTTTAATTCTCACACTCATTACATTTTTTACAAGCAAATAAAATAAAGCGCAAAGTTAGAATTAAAAACAAGAGGTTCCTATAGAGTACTATAGATACTTAGGGTGCTAATACCTTCCCTTCGTATAACTAACCCCCGAACCTTGTTCTCTAAAAAATAGGGTTTTTTCGAACTTTTTCCCTTTCCTTCGGATAAATTAAAGATCGGTGGTGGAATATTAAATTGTGATTCGAAGTTAATTAATAACTCGATATCCAAAAATCACCGCGACAATCTGGAAGCATTCAGAAGTTCTAAATAAATCAAGTCTGAAGAAAGTCTATCAGAAGCCACAAGAGTCTCAGAAGCAAAAGAATGATCAAGAAGCAAGAAGAGTCTGTCAGAAGCAATTTGAGTGTACTCTCAGAAGCTACACAAGAATAATTATAGCATGTAAATCTGATGGAATCAAGTCTGGATATGTTCTCCCTCAAGCTTAATCTACACAAGGATGAAATGGATGCTGAGTGTGTCAGTCCTACAAGTCAAGAAAGGGAATATCAAGACAACGATATTATCATTACCTCTTCTATGCAAATGAACTATCTTCGAGAACCAGAAAAGCCGAAGCAGTTTGCCATTTATGGAATAAGTTAAAATATGGTCTGAGCACCTTTTTGTAACGGGCAAACTGATCTTCTACAGCAGTCTTATTTTCAAACGTCTCTATTTGTAATGCCTATAAATACAAGACCTCTTGAAATTAAGATCGTTGGTTGATTGAATGGAATAACTTCGAAAAAGGGCTAAAAACTCAGAAGCTGTACACAACAGAAAAAGGAGAAAGTGTTCATTCAACCAAAGAATGTATTAGCAAATATCTGCACAAGACTTAAACTCACAATCTTCATTCAACGTCAAAGCTATCTGATTTGATAATATTTGTAAGAGTTAGTCATAGGTGTATCTTTGTAAGAAATCTTATTGTATAAGATTCAAAGTCTCTTGCCTATGTGCTTGAGCATTTGGAAGTCTCTTGCTTTTGTGCTTGAGCAATTTGGAAGTCTCCTGCTGTGTGATCTGGAGAAAATTAGAGTAAGACTCATGCTGTGTGATCTGGAGCATCTGTGGAAGTCTCCTGCTGTGTGATCTGGAGCAAATTAGAGTAAGACTCCTGCTGTGTGATATGGAGCATCTGTTGAAGTCTTTTGCTGTGAGCTTGAGCAAATTGTGTAATCTTGGTGATTATAGTGAAATCTCTTGTTGAAGAACAAGGGGACTGGAGTACTCTCAGGTTGTGAGGGGAACCAGTATAAAATCTTTGTGTGTTCTCTCTTTCTCTTTCATCCTCTCAATCTTGCTTCTGACCTTATTGTGTGTTTGAGTAATCCGCTGCCAAAATAGACTCTGATAGATTTTGCAATCTTGAAGAAAATTTTAAATCCTCAAAACACAATTCACCCCCCCCCCCCTTCTTGTATTTTTCACACCTTCAATATGTGTTACAACATTTTTGAACGTCTCACTTGATGACGATGATTGTGTGAAAATTCTCTCACTTTATAGTGATGATTATATGAAATCCCATAAGGATTTAATTTTTGTGAGACACGTATATCAAACTATTGTAGAAATGATTTAATAAAATGAATATGTCTCTTTTTGTGCTCAAACAATCTAGATACATGTTGTATATTATTCTTAGCGCACAATTTTAAATGCGGAATATGAGACTGAAATGATTTGTCCTTTAATATGAAAATATATATCTGGAAATGAATTTGTTTGAGGTTTATATTGATGAGATATTCTCATTTTCTTACAAAATAAGTACTTGATGTATGTTGTGAATCATGAACCTTATATAATAAAATGATTGTATATGAAAAAATCATATCAATTGCGTACGTACTCTGATTATTGTAAGTTCATCAATAGTGAACAAATTTCTTTTAGGAGTTCGAGAAAATGAAGATTACTACTTAGTTTTGAAGTACCATATATCAAATGCTAATATATTTGTAAGAAACATCATTTACTATAAATATTATTATAACTCATAAAGAGCTTCTAAAATTCATTCATTAAAGAAATGTTTGAAATGAAATATATATGTTAGATGCACAAAATTTATTTGGAATTGCAAATTTATAATTTAAACAAAATTTTGTGGATCAATAAAATCATATAGCAAAAGTATTAAAAAATTTTGACATGGACAAATATAATTTGTTGTGTACTAAAATGATTGCGATTTCATTTGATGCGTCATGTCTCAAGAAAATGATGAACAATTTAAACTGGTGTTGAAGTACCATATCTTAATTCAATTGAGGACACTAATATATTTTACTAGTTATACATGTAGTATTTTATTTTTGTCTATTTAGCCAACACAAATATTGGAACAAAGCGAAACATATTATTTAGGGTTAAATATGTTTTTGGTCTTTATAGTTTTTCAGAATTTCATTATTGGTCCCTGAAGATTTTTTTCGCACTTTTTAGTTCTTGAAGTTTTATCAGTCAGTATTTTTAGTCCCTACTTTTAATGAAACTCTTGTATACTTTCGCTTTTTTGAACAATTTTTTGTATTCATGTTTATAATATTATAAGAACATCTCCGATAAAAATTTAGAATTTTTTAACATAAGATGAATTATTTATGAATTTTTATGTGCAAAAAATTAATATTTAATTCATCTCTTGTTAAAAAAATTTAAAATTTTGTAAGAGAGATTCATATAATATACTAAACATGACCGCAGAAAAAAATTTAAAATTTCGAATGATATGCACGAGTTGAATGAAAAGTAGGGACTAAAACATTGACTGAAAAAACTTTAGGGACCAAAAAGTGTGAAAAAAATCTTCAGTGACAAAATGAAATTCTGCGAAACTATAAGTACCGAAAACATATTTAACAGCAATATCATCCAATCATGTGATGATTTTAGCACTACATCAAACAAGTTGAGAATGCATTTTTGTCAAGGCTTAAAGTTCAACGCATACAACAAACTTGTTGTTTTTATTACAAAATGATAGTTCCCGCAACAATTCAATATTAAGATAACATCGGAAGAACTGCTAACTTGGAGACATAAATATATACTGCATTCTTTTTCCTTTTCACCATAGTTTTATCCCATTGAGTTTTACTAATAAGGTTTTTATTGAAGCATTTCACACACAAATGATAATGTACTATTTTTCCCTCATTAGGATTTTTTTTTCCAATGATTTTTATCTAGTAAGATTTTAACGAGGCATATCCTCGATGGAAATTCAAAAAGAAGTGTAATAAAATTTGGTGGATACCCATTAAACATTGGTCTATTTCTTTGGCCCATTATATTGTCTTATAAATAGGTCATATATTATCATAGAAATACATACTTTGATAAGAATAATACAAATTCTATGATTTCTCTCTTCTCTCCTTCATCTCTTTGTTCTATATTCTTTTTTTTTTTTTGGTTGGTCAAAAATTAGAATAATACAAATTCTATGATTTCTCTCTTCTCTCCTTCATCTCTTTGTTCTATATTCTTAGTCATGTTTAGATAAGTTTTATAACAAAATAAATTTTGTCACCATTTATTTTCAAGCCTGGCATCATAGTTGACATATATTCAATTAAAAAACGTAATGATATTCGTAAGGTTTTGTACCTTGTACGATATGTTTGACTTTTCTTGTTTTTTTTAGGTAACATATTTTTTGAACTTTCAATTAAATATAGACAATAAATATTTTATTGTCAAAAAAGTTTAATATTTTATTGTCCCCTTAAGCACAAGGTCATCGGTTAATTCCTGGATCATGCATATAGAAAAAATTCAGTTGAGATTGGAGAATCCACTTTATGAAAGAACACTACCAGATTCCAAATCAATACCACCGGATTAACCCAAATCGATTTATAATAATATTAATCAAGAAATTAATAATTATTTTACGATTGTCACATGAAATTTGAATCCTCACCACACACAATTCATGAGTGACTAAACTACTTAACTTTTTTTTTAGCATCCTTAAATTCCAACATTGAGGTAAAGTGCGTAAAACGTCAATCGAATTTGGTAGCTTAGCAGCAAATTTTTAGACTAATCGCTGTTATTTTTACTCCAATTCTCCTTGTATTGAGAAACTTTTAATTAATGAAATGAGTTAAGTTTGTGTGTAAAAAAAAAAAACTACTGAATTTTTTTTTATTTTATTTTAACGCAGACTAAACTACTCAACTAAACAACCAAATTTTGATAAATTAATTGGTCAAACCCGTACTCCTTGTATTGTTTATAAAAGAAAATTTATGTGCTGTTTTGTAGGTACTATTTATATTATTAGATATCCATATCTTAAATTATGATTGAAATACTATTTGAGATGCTAACTTAATGATAAGAGCTTAGCTTTATAATTTTGTGGGTCTCCAACCCGGCGGTCTTTTTTGCAGCTTGTTTGGTTGTGTTGCAATTCGATTTTATGGCACGAGCGGAACAACATAGTTTTCAAGTCCGAAAGAACTACAATTCAATAAATACTAGATAAAATTAAATTATGTACATATTGGTGGCTGAAAGTTCACAATGTTTAGCTAGGTATAAACACTCACAGGTGGTGGTCGAGCCCGTTGGTTTGTTTTGGTATCGATTAAGCTTTTTGTATACAGTGTGTACTTGTAAAACTTTGAGCTTTGCCTGACACATCTTGTGCTAGACACGGCTATCTTTTGGTGTTAACTAGAACTTTGACCCGTGCGGTGCACGGGTCTAATTAGCCGTAATATAAAATACGATATAAAAGTTTCAACACTAAAACGTATATAATAAAGTCGAGTACCATTAAATATTAGTTCAACAATAAATTTGGATAAATGTTCATATAACAGAAATTATGGTATATTACAAAATATTTCTTTATAGACTACATTGGAAGTTTTATTTGTATATTCATCGTCTTTGTCGATAATCAATATTTTTAATAATTCTCTTCAAATAACTCTTGAAGTTGCAACATAAAACTGACCATGTAAAAACACCGTCGACAAAAGATATATCCCAACATGCTTAAGAGATTGTCTCTGACTCTTATTAATATCGTCATCGCAAAAGAAAAAATTAAAGGGATGCGGGTTCAATTCACATGCTAGACAAATTTGTATTTGTTTTTAATATAATGAAACACATGAAAAAGAGAAGAAAAATGAGGAGAAAAAAAAGTTTAAGGTTAGCATTTCAAAGCAAGTTTAAAAAAAGGATATACTAATAATAATAATAATAATAATAATTGGAAACTAATAATGGTAAATATTTAACATGGTGAGTTAAAAGTTGTGGGTTCGATCTTTGGTGAGGTATTTTTTAATACAGTATTTTATTTGAATTAATAATAATAATAATAATAATAATAATAATAATAATAATAATAGGAAGCTAATAATAATAAATATTTAATATAGTGAGTTAAAAGTTGCGGGTTCGGTTCTTGGTGAGGTATTTTTTAATATTTTATTTGAATTAATGTTAGAGTTAATTGAGCGGGAAAACAATTAGGGTTAAGAATAGCAAAACGGAACAAACTTATAATATAAGAGATATATTTCATTTTTTATTGTTCATAATAATAAATTATTAGTGTCATTTTATTTAACATATTTTTTTCTTTCTCAATTTACTTTTAAAGAAAAGTTATGATTGAAAATAAGTTATAATTATTATATAAATAAATTATAATAAAGTTTTGACCTTGACAAAATAGGATAGGATAGTGTACCAAAATAATAAAAAATAAAGTAGGATAGAATAAGAAACTCAATATAAGGGAATAAGCTGTCCTAGATTCTCTGGTAGTTGAGTATAGAGCATTTATGCCTTTTTTTTTGTTTCTAGTAGTTTATAATTATCAACATGGATAAACTTTTCTCTCCCTACAAATTTTAGGAACTTAATTACCGTAACAATATTTTGTTTTGTTTTTGCTTAGGAGGTTTATTTTTATGAGAAAAGTTTTATTAGGTTGATTTTTTTTTACAATTGTTTTATAGGTCTTGCTAACGAGTGTTCCCGGATACTCTTTAAGCATTCAATGTAAAGAAACTTTTTATTTAAAAAGTTAAACAACACAATTTCCAATGAGTTGACTTTACAAATTTTCATAAAAAAATTATAAAAAACTAACTATTTAAGGATTTAAAGAGTGTGTCGAGAGCACACGTTAGCATTTGTCTTGTTTTATTAGGTTGTTAGCACACTTTAGAGTGTGTTTGTTTTATTAGGTTATTAAGTTTTATTCCCACGTCACACTCACCGGGTGTAGACGTGTGCCCGACACATGTTGGCTTGTGTCAAACGCACACCGACGTATGTAGAAGTGTGACGTAGTTCGAAACAAAATATTTCAAATATAAAATAAAACAATAATAATAATAATAATAAATAATAATAATGATAATAATAATATATGTTTTTGCGCATGCACAACTGGCCGATGTGGCGCACATGTGGTGGTCATGTTGATTGCGCCATCCCATGTTTACAAATACTTACACTATTATTATGCGAAATATTTACTATATATGTGAGACTTCTATTCGGAAATGTTATCTTCACACAAACTACTTTGACAAATACTTACACTAGGGACAATTTTGTCATTTTCTTAATAAAAAGATGGCAATTTTCTCAAACCAACCTCACTCCTTTTCCTTTTCTCTCTTTTCCACCAGACCACAACAAACCACCACAATTAGATTTGCGACCGCCGACCAACACAACATCATTGTTGCAAGGAGAACAATAGAGGAGAGTGAGATATAGGAGAGAAAGAACAGTAGACAGAGAGAGATAAATAGAGAGAGAGAGAGAGGGGGGTGGGGTGAGAGAGAATGGTCGACGAAGAACGACGGCCGACTGACGGAGAACGTTCACGGAGAAGGGTAGGTGGACTTAGAAAGTCGAAGGAGAAAGTCCGGTCAAAATTGCATAGGATCGAGTGTGTAAGAGATGGAAGAGAGAGAAAGGTTTTCCAAATTAATTATTTTTGTTTTTTTATGGAAGAGATGAATTATTAAGTATTAGTTGTATATTATTTGTGTCAACATATTTGTGTGTAGATAACATTTCTATTTTTTAATTCACACGTTAATATATAAGACAAAAGAATCTTTATTTTTAATTTAATAAAAAAATATAGTTTAGGGATAGAAATGTAATTTTAGTGTTGTTTTCTCTCACTTCTCCATTTTTTTCTAAGTCATTTTGTCACAAACTCATTACTATGT
The DNA here is from genome assembly GCA_951799995.1 of Trifolium subterraneum. Taxonomy (NCBI): domain Eukaryota; kingdom Viridiplantae; phylum Streptophyta; class Magnoliopsida; order Fabales; family Fabaceae; genus Trifolium; species Trifolium subterraneum. The sequence continues at coordinate 23,806,721 of OX637462.1, forward strand.
CATGTCATTGGTAAAACAAAAAAAACTAATGCATGCATACTTGATCTTGATTGAGTTTTTTCCCCTATTATTATTTTTTTTTATAAGAAATTTTCGTAGTACTTATTTTAGCTTGCTGCATGTTATAAATGTATATAAATTATTTTGTTTTCAAATTAATCTTTTTTGACTAACGTTAATATTATCTTTTTTAACAATATTTTTGTTACGTACTCTATTATTTTTTGTTTAAAATATTTGTTTTATATTTTTTTTTGGAGAAGGTAGTTTTTTTTAATGAAGTTTACGGTATGTAAGCGTTAGTTTTTTTTTTTTTTTTTGTGTTAAGTTTTTTTTTACCAATGACATAATGAGTTTGTAACAAAGTGACTTTAAAAAGAAAAATGGAGAAGTAAGAGAAAACAACATTAAAATTATATTTTTATCCCTGAATTCTATTTTTTATTAAATTAAAACTATAGATTTGTTTGTCTTATTATAAGGTGTATGTTGCTAATGCACACCTTCACAAAAGTGAGTGGGTGTGCATTAGCATTACCATATATATATATATATATGAGGTTTGCTAACTTAGACCCACATAAAAATATATGGAGGTGAACGTCTAAGTTAGCAAGGTGCACATTTTCACTTTGGACAAAAAAAATCATTTATATTTATTATTTAAAACTAGTAATTTGAGGGATAGTTTTGTAACTTTCATTTAAAATATTCTTTAACTTTCATTTAAAATGTTCCTTAAATGATATTGACATAACTACCCTTCTATTTATAACATGTTTGAGTAGTGATAATTGGTTTTTTGTCCAAAGTGAAAATGTGCACCTTGCTAACTTAGACCTTCATGTTTTTAGGCAGGTCTAAGTTAGGAAACCCATACATATATATATACTCATATTATAGAAACACCTTATAACCAATAAGAAAATGTTAACTATTGTTTCAGGAGCACTTAATAAAATATTTTGAATGTTTGGAACCAACCTTGATAAACAAAGTTATTATTCTCTTTTTCATCATCACTGCTAGAAAATTATCAATTTGGGATGAAATATTTCGTCGCGTAACAGTTAAAAATTCCACCACAAATTAATTTTGGGACGGAATTTGCGACAAATTGATTTCGTCGCATTTCGCTCGTCACAATTCAGTTGGGACGGAATTATGGATGGCAATGGGTTCCCACAGGTGCGAGTTTTACACTATTCAAACCCACATCCGAAACCACCACCCGAATCCAAACTCAAACGTTGTTCGAGTGGCAAATCAAAACACACACTCACACCCATTGGGTTTGGATTTTTCCACCCAACCCAAAACCTGTAGCAAAAACACGCATAATTAATTAATTACATGCCCAAACTCGGCCCAAATTCTTTTTGATAAAACAAAATGGTACTTTATTTATTTTGTGTTACCATAAAAGACCAAATTTACAACAGAAATCAACATAAGAAAATAAAGAAGAAAATCGACAGAAAGAATGGTTGAAGCAAATAAAGAAGCAAATAAGGAATGACTGAAGTATCAGCAGAAATGGAAATCAACCAAATTTCCATATTCAAATTAACAATATACCAAAACAAAAAAAAGAAGGAAATCGACAGAAGCATCAATGAAATAGGGGAAATAGAAGAATGAACTCGAAGCAGCTTGTGAACGAGGAGAATCATACCTGAAAAAAGGAGAGCGGTAGCGACGATTAGGGATGGCAAGAACTCGAAGTAGTGAGTGAAGGAGGACTGAGGCGAAAACACCAAAAAACACAATTTGGAGAAGGCTAGGGATGGAGAGAAGGATCATCACCTTCTGCGGTACAATAGAAAGATTAGCATGTATCGGTACGATAAACACTACAAGAAAAGCCTAAAATTCAAACGGATTTTAAAAGGAGTTACTGGCGGAATTTTCCCTCAATAAGTTATTGAGGGAATTTTCCGCCACTAAATGATGCCATTCCGCCAGTAAATATTTCGGAATTTAAAAAAAATAAAATAATACATAGTGGCACCGCCAGTAAGTTCCCCCAGAAATTCAAAAATCAACGGTTAGCAGTTAGTGGCGGAAATTTCCGCCAGTATGTTGTCTTGGGATTACGCGCTGACACATACACTTAGTGGCGGAAATTTCCGCCAGTAAGTGGTCAAATCTGTTCAACGGTCAAACACGTATTGGGGGAATATTCCGCCAGTAACTGATGAAATCCGCCAGTAAATGCAACGTTCCAGGAGCCTTCCAACGGACACTTTTCTCCTTCCCTCTATATATACTCATTCAATTTATTTCACTTTCATCCCTATCATGCATATCTCTCTAACTTCTCTCTAAACTCTTTCGTACTTTCAATTCTCTCAATTTTTTTTCTCCTTTCACATTAAACCTCTTTCATACTTTCAATTCTCTCAATTTTTTTTCTCCTTTCACATCAAACCTCTTTAATACTTTAATTTTATTTTCTCTATTACCAATTTATAACAACAACTTACTCTTTCATACTTTTGGTAAGTGTTTATCTATTCTTTTTCTTATTCTTTTTTTGTCTATTATTGTGATATTTACTAATCAATTGTTTTATTTAATTTTATTATTTTGATTTAGGAGTGGGGCATAGGTGTTAATTCGTTGTTGTGGGTGGACATTATTTGGTAAAGCTCGAAGTCAGACTCCACTCGGCTACCAAGTAAGTAATATGTAAATTGTGATATCATTTTTATTTTAAACTATAAAATTTATTGTTTAAGTGTGATAATAATTTTTAGTTATTGATTAAGTGTAATAATAATAATTTTTTGTTATTTACTTTTGTAATAAAAGTATGTTAAGAAATTTAATTTTAGTTTGTTCTAATATACTAGTTTTTTATAAGTATAATAAAAAAAATATTATTGTGAGTTTTAGAAGGAAAAAAAAACTTTATTATATTTGTTTTTTTAAAAAAGTAGGTGATAATAAAATTAAGTTTTTTTAAGTAATAAAAACTGTTATTTATTCTAATAATAATTTTTTGTTATTGTTACTTCTTTTTTATGAGTGTACTAAATAAAATTTATTGTTTAAGACTTGAAATAATAAGAAACATAGGTTATGAGAAAAATAAGTTTTTTCGTGCTAATATAATAGTTTTTATAAGTGTTACTAAGAAATATACATATTTTTGTGAGTTTTAGAAGAAAAAAAACTTGATTATTTGTTTTTTAAAAAAAAAAAAAGTGATAATAAAATTAAGTTTTTTTTTTAACTAATAAAACAGTTTTTTTATGTTCTAATATAATAATAGTTTTTTATTGTTTAAGACTTTAAGTGTAATAATAAGAAAAATATGTTATAAGAAAAAAAAGTGATAATAAAATTAAGTTTTTTTTAACTAATAAAACAGTTTTTTTTTTTATCTAATACAATAATAGTTTTTTATTGTTTAAGACTTTAAGTGTAATAATAAGAAAAATAGGTTATAAGAAAAATAAGTGATAATAAAATTAAGTTTTTTTTTAACTAATAAAACAGTTTTTTTTGTGTTCTAATATAATAATAGTTTTTTATTGTTTAAGACTTTAAGTGTAATAATAAGAAAAATAGGTTATAAGAAAAATAAGTTTTAATTATTGTTATTAATATTAATTATTTTAATTATTGCTATATTAATATTAATTAGTTTTAGAACATAAAATACTTAATTATATTTGTTTTCGTAAGAAAAAAAAAATTATGTTAAATATCTTCCCTTATATATTATAGAAAAGAAAAAAAAAATACTACAATGCATATCGATCCCCTGTATATGACATCGATCTAATTAATTAGTGATCGTGTTGATATATTATGTTTAAACTTTCAGATCATATATAGTTAATATGGATCGTAATTGGATGTACGATAGATATTATGATGGAAAGAGGGGAGAAATTAAAGAAATTTTTAAACTCGGTGTTGCACTATTTCTCAAAGCTGCAAAACGTAGTAACATCGTCATAAGTGAAGGGGGAATTAGGTGTCCGTGTGCGTCTTGTGACTGTAGATGGATTCGCAGTGAAGATGAAATTAAATATGACTTGTATACTAAAGGATTTAGACCCAATTACTGGATTTGGACAAGTCATGGTGAAACAATTATGTCGGACCCGCCGGCGTCGAGTGCTACTAATTTTGGTGCTGTGTATCAAGGTTCTTCAAGCAGCAGTGCGCCAATAGTACCTGCTCAGAATTACCAGCATTACCCATTCAACGAGATGAATCATATGATAACTGATGCTCTTGGGATTGGTGTGGCGGATGATGGAGATGAATATGATGGAGACCAACTTCCGAATGCTGATGCCCAGAGATTTTTCAATCTTTTAAAAGATACAAATGAACCGTTGTTTGAAGATTCCACAGACTCGAAGTTAACAGTGTGTGTTAGACTTTTGGGTCTAAAGTGTAACTTTCTGATTCCGGAATTAGCCATGGATGCGATCGCGAAACTGGTGTTAGATACAACACCCATCTACGCCCGCAGTGATTTGCCGCGAACTTATTATGAAGCAAAACAGCTAGTGTCAAAGCTAGGACTTGGAGTGAAGAGAATTCATTGTTGCATCAATGGTTGTATGTTGTTTTATAACAACGAGTTTGGTGTAAACGATGGTGATTTAGTTTAATGTAAATTTTGTCAAGAACCAAGATACCGTCAAACAAAAAATTCGCGGTCAAAAAGGGGAAAGCCAGTACCAAGACAAACGATGTTCTATTTACCCATAGTTTCGAGGTTGCAGAGGTTGTATGCATCATTGCAAACTGCAAGAAAAATGACATGGCATTCTGAAAATTATGAACAACGAAAAAGGTCCGGTGAGTTGCGACATCCTTCTGATGGTTTAGCATGGAAGCATTTTGATCAAGTTAATCCCGGTTTCGCTTCAGATCCAAGAAATGTTAGATTGGGATTGTGCTCTGATGGATTTACACCGTATACTCAAGCATCAGCCACACCATATTCATGTTGGCCTATTATTGTCACTCCATACAATCTTCCACCCGAAATGTGTATGTCAAAACCTTACATGTTTTTAGCCGCTGTAATACCTGGGCCATCTAGTCCAACTGCTGGTATTGATATCTATTTGCAACCTTTGGTTGATGATTTGATGTTTTGTCCATTAATATATATTCCATGGGAGTACTGTATATGCAAGAGAATATAAAAGTGTATAATACATACATTTGCGATTGAAAATCAAGTGCTTAAGTTTGTTTCAATGGCTAATGCAATGTACAATTATCTGAGGGTCATGAATTCGATACTCTATGGCTACTTTTTTTGAAAAATAAAAAAGTAAGTCATTGTGCATTTGTCAGCCGCGGAGCAGCTTTAACTGACGCATGAAGGAAAATATTCTTTGGGCTAGTGGTGCAATTTCAAAAACTCAGCGGGTGCAAAATTGAAATAAACTATATTATTGGTCCAAATTTGGAAATTCCAGGGTGTGCAGGTGCACCCCCTCACACCTGATTGGATCCGCCCCTAATTTCCATACATGCATTTCTTACTTTTCCACTCACAAATAGGTAGTTTTTTTTTATTAAAAATAATTTTCTTTTATTTTTTCAAAATGAAAAAACACAAATAACCAACTCTTTGTGAGTAGAAAAGTAAGAAATGCATGTATGGAAATGGATGTAAGTTTTGTCCATCATATATTTGTGTCTTATACTTAACAGAGTCATATGGTAAAGTAAGAAAAGTTAAAATTGTTTGGAAGATTAAAGAAATACCTCTAGCATTCAAGGAAGACTTGAGTTTGCGAATAGCCTGAGCATCGAATCCAGCTTGAACTGCTGGTCGAAGGATATTCTCGTCTACAAGATGGCTGGTATAGTGCAAGTCCCACCATCGATAAAAGTCTCTAGTGTGGAAATATGAAGCTTCAAACTGGAAAGGTGTTAAGTTGTACTTAGCTCCCCCAAACTTTTTCAGGAGAGCATAAAATTGTGGCTCTGTCATGCCATAATATCCCAGACAGATATCTCTTTCACTAAGGTAGGTACTTTTGGGCAAAATTTGGGTCAAACCAAATTGCCTGGATACAAAGTTTGAGAAATATCCCACTAACCCAAAGTCATTCGATTTTAAGACAAATCTACACGAAATGACTGTAGGAGTTAGGAAAGCTGACCAAACAGCGTTTTGATACTCTTCACATTCTGGTAGTGGGGGAAATGGGTGAACAAACCATTGAGGCCCAATTTGCCTAGTAGCAAAAGGGGCAAAACTTTCTTTGAACTCCTTGAGTCCCAGAAAACAAATAGGAGTATAAATAGTTTTTTCATTGAGAATACAAAGGTCGCAACATTTCTATACAAATTCTTTCTTAAAAATTCCAAGTACTCGCACTAAGAACGAAAGGAATTCGACGGAAGAATGTATGTGTTGTGAACCACTTTTATTGTAATTGTTATTTAAATTCAATGCAATTTATTGTTTTTGCCAGTCTTTATGTTTATGTTTTTACGTTCTTTGCGTTAAACTTGCTGTCTGAGGCGATTCAAACAGTTGGTTAATTTCATCTTTTTCACAAGTGGGAGGTGCAACCTATATTGTGTTGGTCCAATAAGACAAGGTGAGCTTGTGGTGCCTGGATTTATCAGGTTTTGGTTGAGTAGTATCTCTTCGGGTGCTCTCGTTTAGTTGATTTTTTCCCTTTCCCCCATTTTGGTGTCTTCTCTGGGCGGTTGTGGTGGTTTCTAACCTTTGGGAGTTTTCTTTTTTTGTTGTTTTTGTTTTAGATCTTTTTCCTTTTTTGTCGATGAGTACTGCTGGTACTCCTGATTTGTACTCAGAGTCTCCTTATTTATATATATATTTATCCTTTTGCCATTCAAAAAAAAAAAAAACCATTGGAGCAAAATATATTTGAGTTGCATATATATTACATGGCATTGTAGGGACCATTTGTTATTAATGTATAATACCCAAGACAATATCACTATTGGAGATGCTCTTATAGAGCAAATAACTACAAATAGAAAATAATCAAACACAATTAATTACAATTAATTCTTATTTGAATGAAAATATATCCTATTTATAACAAAATCATTCCATCTTTATTTGAATGAGTCACGTACAGCTATGCATGATTTGTTGTGATAACACTTTTAATCTTTTTCATTTAATTAGTAATATTTTTGTAAAAATTTAATTAATTCATCTTTAATTTTGTTTATCTACTTCAAAAAATTTCGCTTCCCCGATTTATTTTACGTTAACTTTATTCATTACTCCTATTTTAGGTTGTTTTTTTTTTTAAAAAATAAACCAGTGTAGTGTTTATCACGAGCATGTGTAAGCAAATACGCAACCATTGACTTTTTTTATTTTTTTGTTTTACTTGAAAGAACAGGTTTCTGACTCTCTCTTATTATAACATTTTATTTTGCGTAATACTGTATAAGATAATTTTAATGAAACTTAATATATGTTTTTTGATGAAAACTTTCACTTGATATAAAATAAATAATCAAAATATGGTTAGGTCGATAAAATCAAAATATAAGGAACGTGGCTTAGCACGCAAACCCTGACTATACGGTTCTTGTACTTTCATCATACGTCATTCTCATCCGTACATACATCACACACACATGATATATCGTTTACTTTTTTACACCTCCCCCACTTAATTTACAACTTGCAAAAAAAAAAAAAGTTCATATATTCTTCATCCTCTATAAATTTCCATTACTCTCTTCTATCTCTTTCACAAAATCTAGCTATATATCTTCTTAACTTCTTCTTATAGAGTAAGTAGGGTTTATTATATTATTTTCTTCTTCTTCTTCGTATAGAGTAACGAGGTTTGTTGCGGTTAATTTAGATGTATGAAATGCAACAATTTCAACTTCACCATCAACATAATAATCAGTTTACGGTGAAGATTGATATGACGAAAAAAAGAGAGAGGAAAAAATCCACGGAGGAGGGAGAGAGGCGTCATGTTGTTGACTTGAGTGGTATGTCTTTGGAGTCGCTGCCCAAATCTTCGCTTCATTTGGCTATTATTAGTAAGCTTGATCTATCTAATAACAATCTCCAGGTATATATATATGTCTCCATAATTTATTGTATATATTTCTCTTTTATTTTTGTTGAAATGCATGTATATATTGTCTTTTATTTTTCAGACTTTATACTATCTTGTTCAAGTATATCTCAATTTGAATTAGTCTTTTTTTTGAACAAGCAATTTGAATTAGTCTTATACTCTACACAAAAGGGTGAAACTCCTTAGATACAAATTATACTATATTTATTTTGAAAAAATATTTTGATAAATTTTTAGATTAAATGTTTTTTTTTTTTTTTTATAAGGTAGAACCATTTTCTGCCGAATTGATATCTAGTTTTTTTTTTTTGACAATTGATATTTAGTTATCTCTACCTATAAAACACAAATATGTTCTGAATTTCACAATTACTTCACGTATAAATGTTTATCAAGTGTCAACTAATTAATGGTATGAATTTGATCTTATAATATTAAGGATTGTAGTTTTTTTTTTTTTTTGACACAATATTAAGGATTGTAGTCAAATTTCTTCAAATACAATTGTAAAATAGTAATCAGTTTCACTTTATAAAATAATAATTTCCATTTCATAATAGTATTGGTAAATTAATTAATGTGAATATGTTAGATGCAACAAGATATTTTTTTTCTGTCACATGAAAATGACATATGATTATATACTTCAAAATTAAATAAATTAAGAGGATGTGGTCGGCTACTATTTATTCGTTGAATAGTTGGCTTCAACATTTTTAATTTTCTTCCAAATTGCATTGAATATTTCTTATATTATACAAAATTTTAATTATATGCAATATTTTTTCTTAAACTATATGACAGAAAATTCCTGAGTCCTTAACGGCAAGATTACTGAACTTGGAGGTGTTGGATGTTCACTCCAACCAGCTCAGATCCCTACCCAACTCCATTGGCTGTCTCTCTAAACTCCAAGTTTTGAATGTTTCTGGCAACTTCATTGAATCCCTTCCCTCAACCATTGAGAATTGCAGGTATATTATCTTAATTTTTTTTCCTTTCGGATAAATAAGCAAAAGTTTAATTGAATCCCTTCCCTCAACCATGTGGTCCTCGCATTTTTACCAATTTGTGAAATTAGTCGCTCTATTTTAATATTTGTCTCTCCGTCAAATATTTGATCAAAAATATAATGTTAGGATATGTTTTTAAATGAATTTTTCTAAAAAAAAACTTAGAATTTTATCGATGTTGATCTTTTTTCATCATTAGATCATATATCGCATCATTAAAACATATCATTTCACCAATTTTAATTTTTAATTCAAAAAATATCATGGAGAGACCAAATTGTCACAATTTAAAGTAGGGAGATTAAATCCGCAAAATGGTGAAAATAAGGGATAAAAACTGCAATGAAACGTTAAATAAATAATAAAAAAGTATACAATATAAAAAATCAAAAAAATGTCCGCCTCTACGACTTTAAATTAAATTTGTTTTTTTTTCTTATTTACGTATCCCTTACCTTATAATCCAAGATTTTAGGATAAACCCTTATTATGTTATACAACATGTCATATCAATAGCGAATTCGTAAAATTTATCATTCGTATTGAATCCGATGGTATATGGTTAGTGTTTACTCGTTTCAACAAAGTGGACATCAATTACTGAAGCAACCATGCAGAAATGTTGTTACACCACCAATGCGCGCATACACATACACACAAATCAATTAAGTGCTTTTGTAATCTATGTGAAATTGGAGTAAACTTTAGCCAAAAAATTGTAGGATAGTAAAAACTAGGTATGCATGTGTATGTGTAATTGATTGCATATATCAATCTTCTAACATGCATGTGTATGCATCTTGATTTTTGACTCCTCAGAGACTTAGAAGAACTGAATGTCAATTTCAACAACTTGAGCAAGCTACCAGACACAATAGGCTTTGAGCTCATAAAACTGATGAAACTTTCGGTCAATTCCAACAAGTTGGTGTTTCTTCCTAGCTCCACCTCTCATCTAACAGCTCTAAGGGTTCTCGATGTGCGCCTAAACTGCCTCAGGAGTCTCCCTGACGACCTTGAGAATCTCATCAACCTTGAGACCCTAAATGTGAGTCAGAACTTCCAATATTTGGAGTCCTTACCCTACTCCATAGGTCTCCTCTTATCCCTGGTTGAATTGGACGTTAGCTACAACAATATTAAAAATTTGCCTGACTCAATTGGGTGCCTCCAGAAGCTTCAGAAGCTAAGTGTGGAGGGGAACCCGCTTATTTCACCTCCACCGGAGGTGGTGGAGCAGGGATTGCATGTGGTGAAAGAGTATATGTGTGACAAAATGAACTCAAGCCATCATATCCCAACCAAGAAGAGATGGTGGATGGTGAAATGCGGAACCTTCAATGGACATATGAAAAGTGGGAAACGACCAGAGCATAAGGGTTTCAGTATGCTTCAGTATCAACCCATGAACGGTCTTGCTTCACCAGGCTTCATGGGGAGGTTCTCACCTCTTCGCCTCTTCTCACCCCACCATTCCATCGGTTAAGAAGCCAAAAAAATATTTTTGTAAATACCTGTATAAAATCCTAGTCTGTTAAATAATTTTAATAGCTTAAAAAAAATGGTTGTTTAGGTTCTGAATTACAACAATCAGGATATGGCTACTGTGAATGAGAATAATTGCTGGTTAGTTGTGTGTATGGAGAATATTGTGTGTATCATGGATTTGAAAATGGTGAGTTTGTAAAACTTGGAAAGCTTATTGATGTAAAAGATTCTTGTTCTTCTCATGTAAACCAATACTAGCTCATAATGATTATTTTATGGTTCTTTCATATTTACCATTTTGATATATGCCTAGTACTTGATTTTTTATTTTGCAATTGAATCATGAAGGTAAGTGTTTCACTGCAGATAACCATCCATAGCGGAAGGAGATATAAGAGGAGTATATTGGAATAATTTGTATTCAAGGTTATACATTTGACTTTACAATGATTGAATATATATACACAGAAGAAAATAAGGGAAAGAATGAATTGATACTAATTTTTATTATGCTGTAAACGTGAACACTAATGATACAAGAGTTTTAGAGAAACATATATAGTAGTGTGTACAACGGTTATCTATAATTACAATTTAACAAATCCCTAAAACATAGACAAATTTCCATATTGATTTGTTGACTAACTTAATGCAGCTGCAACGTTTTAATCCTCAGCTGATAATCTTTTAATCCTCAACGGATTCTCCATTAGTTGTGCCATAATTATAGGGATTATCTTTAAGTGTTGTTTGTGTCCTATAATTAATATTATTTGACAGCTGTGTATTGCTAATACCCTCCCTCAAACGAGGCCGAGGTTGAAGGCAGAGTTTGCTTGGAAGTGCATGAGAATAGCCTTTGACACAGGTTTAGTGAAGAGGTCGGCAACTTGATCATTAGTGGGAATGTAGTGAGTAACACGAAGTCCAAGTGAAACTCGTTCGCGAACAAAATGATAATCCAATTCAATGTGTTTGCTGCGAGCATGAAACACTGGATTGATTTTCATGTGAAGAGAACTAATATTGTCACAATAGAGTATTGGAGGGGAGGAAAGGGGAATGTGAAGGTCTTTTAAGATGAATGTTAACCATGTGAGTTTAGCTGTAGTGTTTGCCATGGCCCTGTATTCAGCTTCAGTGCTAGAACGGGAGACTGTGTGTTGTTTCTTTGCGCACCATGATATGAGATTTTCTCCAAGGAAGGTACAATAGCCGGTGGTAGAGCGTCGAGTGGTAGGACAACCCGCCCAATCTGCATCAGAAAAGGCAAAAAGATCAAGTGTAGTGTTGGAAGTAAAATGGAGATCTACATTAATAGTTCCTTTAACATATCGTAAGATACGTCGAACCATTTTTAAATGCATAATTGTGGGAGAAAGCATAAATTGGGAAACATAGTTAACACTGTAAGAAAGATCGGGACGAGTAAGAGTAAGATATTGTAAAGCTCTAACAATCCCTCGATAGTAGCTTGGATCATCAAGGGGAGTGTCATTGGACCCGATCTTGGTCTTGGCTTCGAGTGGTGTGCTCATCAGCTTACAATCAATCATGTTAGCTCGTTCAAGGATAGTAATAGCATAATGGGTTTGAGATAGATGGAGACCATCAATTGTCGGGAGTATCTCAATTCCGAGAAAATGGTGTAGAGGTCCCAAGTCCTTCATGGAAAATTCAGACTGCAAGAGTTTAATGAAGTCAGCGACTAGAGAGGCAGTGGATCCTGTAAGGAGTATATCATCTACATAAAGAAGAAGAATTAAGGATCCTACATCAGAGTGAAAAATAAATAAAGATGGGCCAGCCAAGCTACAAAAAAAACCATAGTTAATGAGATAAGAACTAAAGCGGTCAAACCATGCTCGAGGCGCTTGTTTAAGACCATAAAGAGCCTTTTGAAGTTTGCAGACATGGTTTGGGTATTGAGGATCAACCATGCCAGGAGGTTGCTCCATGTATATGTTTTCAGCAAGCATGCCATGCAAGAAGGCATTTTTTACATCAAGTTGTCGAATGGACCATTTTTTAACAAGAGCTATAGTGATAATTAACTGTATTGTTCCCGGCTTGATTACAGGAGAAAATGTTTCAGTATAATCAACTCCATCAACTTGGTGATATCCCTTTGCAAAGAGGCGAGCTTTGAGGCGATCTAGAGTTCCATCAGGTTTGAGTTTTGATTTGAAGACCCATTTAGAGCCAATAACATGCAAGTTAGGGGTGCGAGGAACAAGCTCCCAAGTTTGATTCTTATGCAAGGCAAAAGAGTTTACTAAATTTGTTGGTAGCGGACTGTAGCATGGTGGTGAAGTGGAGGTTGTTGGTTGCAAATCTGCACAAGATTTGAAATTAGTATGGGGTAGCCAAGAATCAAATATGCTAACTACATGTTGTGTAGGAGGGGGAATTATATTATGATGATTAGCTTTATATGGAAAAAATAATTCATCAAAAACAACATACCGTTAGATAAAAAAATTCTTAGTAGAAGGATGAAAGCATTTATATCCTTTATGTGTATCACTATACCCCACAAAGACACAAGGAATAGTTTTTGGATCAAATTTGTTGCGTCGTGTATCCCATGTGTAAGGGAAGCATTTAGTGCCAAAGACTCGTAGAGAAGAATAGTTAGGATGTGTCCCATGCACAAAAAAATAAGGAGTTTCAAAATTAAGAGAAGAGGATGGGAGTCTATTAATAAGATAAACAACTGTAGTAAAAGCTTCTACCCATAGAAATAAAGGAGCACCACTATGGAACAACATAGTCATACCTAGTTCCCGTATTATTCGATGTCGTCTTTCAACCATACCAGTTTGTTCTGGTGTATATGGGCTTGATACTTGATAAATTGTACCTGTTAAACGAAAATGAGATGAAAGTTTGGAGTTGATGAACTCACCTCCTCCATCAGAGTGAATTTTTTTAATTTCTTTGTTAAATTGTTTTTTAACATACTGCTCAAAGGATAAGTATGCATTAACAAAATCAGATTTGTGTTGTAAAGGAATAATCCATGTATACTTAGAGAAGTCATCAACCAAACATGCATAATATTTGAATTTAGAAATAGATAAAACAGGAGCAGGTCCCCATAAATCACAATGAATTTTTTCAAATATAACAGAACTAGAATGCTCAGAAGAAGAAAAAGGTAATTTATTAAGCTTTCCCAATTGACAACTATCACAAAGATGTTCAGGTTTAACAGTTCCAACTACATCAATTAACCCTTTATTCTTTAGTAATTTTAAAGCTGAAGTTTGAGGATGTCCTAGTCGCTGATGCCAAATGTCTGCTGAGCCAACATTAGAAAATTCACAATTAACAGGAAAATGCTTGGTTAGTTGGCTTACAGAGAGCAATTTTTTTGTTAAATCGGGAACAAGTAAGACATCATGAAGCGGCAGTGTGGTATTTTTTTGCTTAATGAAGGAATCACCAATACCATGGATTGGTAGAGGAGAACCATCACCAATGAGCACAAAATCTGTACCTGGGCATTGACGAATGTTACTTAACATACTAGTTTTACCTGTCATGTGATTTGAAGCTCCGGTGTCCGAGATCCATTCTATTTCAGCAATTGAATTGTCCAAGGTGAGTGCTGCAAGTGCTTGAGGTATATCATCAGATTGAGTTGGTTTCTTAGGCACCCACCAACATATCTTTGCTATATGACCTATTGTGCCACAATATTGACATTTTTCATTTCGATAGAGATCCCGTTCTGCAGGAGTCATACGACGTTGTCCCGTTGGTGGAGGGCGTCTCTGCTGGGTGGACAAGATGTGCTGATTTTTTCTTTCGCTATTAGGTTGTTGAGCCTGGAACCCTCTCCCCATTGATGTGAAGGTTTGAGAGTTCCCGCGATTTTGAGAGGAAGATTGATGAGGTTTTTGTTGTTGGCCATAAAAGGCCATTTGAGGAGCATCAATGTTTTGCATTTTAGCACAGTTGGAAAACCAATTGCGCCGTTGATCAAGACTTTGAAGTTGTGAGATTACCTCAGAGTATGGTGGCCTTGGAGGTTTTAGCATGGTTGTTGTGAATGTTTCATAATCAGGGCCAAGGCTTGTGAGGAGGTAGAATACCTTTTCTTTGTCTGGAATAGGTTTCCAAATTGTAGCAAGATTGTCGCATAGACCTTTGAAAGTGCGAATATGCTCACCAATAGTTTGGTCATCTTCCTTGCGAAGATATGTGATTTGTTGACGGATTGTGAATTCATGTTCTTGTGAATCTTCTGCATATGCATCTTTGAGTGCGACCCAAACAGCGTGGGCAGTGTCGATACCGACGACCAGTCCAAGTGCTTCCTCTAAGAGGGTTCCGATTATCCAACCTCGAAGAAGACGATCGGACTTGCGCCAAGCAACAAATTCGTCAGTTAATTTTGGAACAAATTGTTCTGAGTTTGTGGTATTGGTGGTGTATTGAGTGGGTGCTGGTTCTTCATTTGTAAGATGACCCACCAGATCTTGGCTTTCTGCAAGTGCTAGGGCTTGTTCACGCCACAATGGATAATTTGTAGAACTTAGTTTTAAGGTAATAAAGTTGCTGACATTGAGAGATAAAGAAGTCATGATTTTGTAGGTAGTGTTCACAAAGGCTCTGATACCAAGAAGAAAATAAGGGAAAGAATGAATTGATACTAATTTTTATTATACTGTAAACATGAACACTGATGATACAAGAGTTGTAGAGAAACATATATAGTAGTGTGTACAACAGTTATCTATAATTACAATTTAACAAATCCCTAAAACATAGACAAATTTCCATATTGATTTGTTGACTAACTTGATGCAACTGCAACATTTTAATCCTCAGCTGATAATCTTTTAATCCTCAACGGATTCTCCATTAGTTGTGTCATAGTTATAGGGATTATCTTTAAGTGTTGTTTGTGTCCTATAATTAATATTATTTGACAGCTGTGTATTGCTAATATACACAGTAGCCACTGAAGTGGAAGAAATAGTCACAAGAAAAGGGGGTTTTGAATTGTGACCCTTTTAAAATTTAATCCTGCACTTACAATATTGATCTCAAGTGTATACTTGGACAAATGTTAGTGAAACATAAAACCGCTTGTTCGGAGAATGTTCTCTGTTGCGTGAGAATTCAAAGTGAATGTAAATTAAGTTGTTTGTGTGATGTGTGTTTACAGAAAATAAATAGTTAAAGGTAAGAGAGATTCACACACAAAAAGTATACTGGTTCACCCGAAAATAGTATGGGCTAGTCCAGTCCCCACGCCTGTGAGTTTTCCACTATAATCTAGACCAAGATTACAATGATTTCTTTGATCTAAACCAAGACCAAAAGTTCCTCTATGATCTAAACCAAGATCAATATTCTTCCAGCTAGCACAAGCTGATATTCCTTATCAAGATACCCTCAAACAATTATACCCAATTGACTTGAGTGAATCTTTACAAAGATTAACAAAGGTTTTTGGATCTAAGCCTTAACACACCTAACCGGTTGTGAAGCTTACAAATGGAATACACTCAAAATACTCAATGAAATATAGATCCTATTTTTCTAGAGAACTTGGAGTATGAGTGATAAAAAGAAGAGACAAAGATAACCACTTAAAAGTGATTTGTGTTGACAAGTGGTCTCTTAAAATATTTGCTTGTGGAAACTCAAAGGTTAGTTTGAGAAGCAAATAAAAACACTCAATATACCAGAAGTATAGATAAGAATGAAGATCTTTGAGTGTCAGTGATTAAAGAAGAGTTTTATGACTTGTAGACAAAAACAAGTTATTGATGATTTGTAACTTGAACTCTTACTTTTCTTGTGCAACCAACCATGCTATTTATAGTTGTAGATGACCCTCTGTAGTTTGAACACCAATTATAACAGTTGAGAGTAGATAAATAGCCGTTGTGCATCAAATAGAACAGCCCATAAAAATCTGTACTTCATATGCTTCTGGATACCATTCTTTTAGTGGTCTCTGACATTGGATCTGCAAAGGTGGTAGAGATATTCGTTGTGCCAACTGTAATGGAGTGTTTCTGATCATATAGACGTTGTAAAGCTTTTACCCATGTGTGGAAATAGGTTTAGGACAGCTCATGATGAGTTTGCAACTTATGTGCAAAAATCTGGGAGACCATTCTCTCAGTTTCTGGAGACCATTCTTCAAGCAGATGAGGATAAGATCAACAAGCTCAAAGAGCTGTTGCAAGTTGTCTTGCAGCTGTAAATACTCAGAATAGAGTAGTAGAACAACTATTCATGTTGTCCTTGCAAGTACAAATAATATTCTCCTTTATGGGAGAATGTAGCAACCCTTGTCATAACGAATTGTACTTGGACAGCTGAAACTTTGCATGTTGTTTTTCCCTTGTTGTTGTAATCTCATTGGTCTAAAAAACAAAATCAATTGCTCATGAGAGATTGTAAGACTTGGCAAAAGGAGTGTTCATGTAACTCCTTGAATATGACAACAAGAGAATGTTCTCTAGTCATAATTCCTTTGTTGCCTTCAATGATTTATTTCACTGTTATGATTCTTGATATAAATTTCATATAAAAGTTCATTCTTATCTTGTACCAAGTTGACTTATAAAAAAGTGATTATCCTTGAACACGCAAACTTGGGAGACCGTTCTAAGAACATTCTGCTGAATTATAAATAATTCAACCTTTGAAATGATTTCTTCTTCAAAGTTGATTTTTGTCATAGTGATGAACTGATATGAATGCTCTTGATGGAATTGAACATGTTCATGATGAGAACATTATTTCAAAAGAGTTGATAATGTTTATTTTCTATATGAGAAGATAATATCTTCTTTGGTCAATCAACTTTGAAATCTTTTGTTGTTGCAAAACTTTCCATAATTCCTCTTTGATGTTTTGCACACATTTGCTTGTCCAATGAGTATCTTTAAGATTATTTAGTGGAGGCGTGAGTGTACTCATCATTGAGAATGATTAAAACTTTTATGCATTGTGCATAAGCTCCTTTGAAAAACTCATAGAAAATCATTCTCAAACACTGTCATCTTGACAAGCTTTGTTAGAATGATACTTTGAGTAGCTTTTGAATGTCTTTAGTATATGCATCATTCCTTTTGATGTTAATTGCATTAGTAAATCCTCAAAGCATGTAATACAAAACTCAATGTGAGTTTTGTCACACAACATCAAATATATTCTTTTGTAGCTTGTGATACAGGTTTTTCCATCTTGATTCTTCAACTACGATCCTCATAATCTTCCCGATGATACTCTAATTCTTTCATTGTTTGAGTATATAAAATGCACTTGTTGATGTAAGTGGTCTTTAGCTCGTCCACTTTTGTCATTATCTATCTTTCAACAAAAACTCAAGTGCAAACATTAGTAGATCACCATTCATAAAACTTAACATTTATTCCACAAGGTTTGTTGTCATTAAAACATATATCAAAAATGGGTTTTGCCTCAACAGCCACAATCGTCACAAAATGGCTAAACTTTGATGCATTTCTAGGTAGGATGGAAAATGGCAGATCAGTAAAATTATTGGGAGTAAAGCCAAAACACCAAAATCACTTAAAACGGCCATTAAAAAGTGGAAGGAGTAAAGTCAACTAAAAGCGGGCACCCCAAAAGATATCACTCAACAGGAGCCAGATACATCCAGGCAATGCATCCTCACCTCGCCTATTGGACCAGCACACGAGAGGTTGCACCTCCCACTCGTAAAAAGAGCAGAGGCAATCAGAGTTTTTACTTAGAAACCATATTTAGGAGGAGAGTTCCACCTTATCCACATTTGATTCATGTTCTATCACCCATGCACCTCAAACACCTAAACTAATATAGAATATAGACCAAAAATATTTCAATCTTTTTGGGGTTACAACTTATAAGGGATGCCTAAGATTTCGTATGAGGTGGACGAAATTGTTACCAAATGACTAAAGGTTGTGGATTCAATGGTGTGGAGTTGGTATCTAGCAAAAGCAAAGGTGAAAAAAATCTTCAAAATCCACAATGATGCTAACCTTTCCTAGATCCACATTGCGGGTGTTTTGTAAAAGTAAGTTGTCATTGTTTCACGAAACCAACAACCATATAATAATATTAAAAATAAAAACTTGTAAGCAAAACACAAAAAAAAACTGAAAACTTATATTGAATACAGATGTATATTTCATTCAATAAGTTTCTTGTAAACTTTTCAGGTTCTTTTTGGCACATCTTATGCTAGCAAGAATTGTTAATATATTCTATTTTTGCTTGTTCGAAAAAAATAAATAAGTTTCTTACTTTAACTATTTGTATTAATTATAGTTGTCTCTATCCTACTTAATATTTATATGAAACAATAAGTTGCTTCAAGGGATTTTTGGCGTCATCATGACCAAGACAACGAAGTGGTCTTAAATGTTGATGGAAGCTCATATAAAAATTCCAAAATAGCAGGTTATGGGGTTGTTATTCGAGATATCAAGGAGAATAGATAAAAAGATTTAGCGGACACATTGATTATACCAACAACCTACACGCTGAACTCAACCATTTTATACGGATTAAAACTGGCTTGGGATATTGCATACCGACACATCAACCATATTAGTACAAAGACGTAATTGTAATTGATCGCATCAAAGAGCTTCGTAAGCTAACCAAAATTCACATACTATATGGCAAAATTGGGTGCAAATACCGTAAAAGATATGAAAATATCTGAGAAGCCTCCAATTATTCAAGTTCAAGTGTAATAAAAAGGAAATACAAGAAGATGTAATTTTTAGTGTTTTGTAGCTAATGTTATTTGAGTACTATATGTTGTATGATTTTCTATAGCTTTGCTCATTTATAATCTTTTATCATTTTAAAAAATACAAGAATTTTACTAATATTAACTTACAAAATACATTAGTTTATAGTTCGCAATGTTTTTCAATACTAAAACATACTAAAAATATTCCATAGTAAAATTCATTTTAAAAACAATCCAATACAACTATATTTTTTTGTAAAATATGAAAATCCGTAATTAAATACAAATAATATTTTAATTTGAGTTAGAACTATATCTTTTGATCTATATTATAGATCAAGTATATTAATTATTCAATTATGCTAAAAATAGAATTTTTACATATAAAAGAAAACGGGAGAACGGAGGAAATATATTAAGAGTTAGATAGATAATAATTTTCAGTACTTGTATATCCTCAACAATGTCTCTTATTTTTATGCACGTGTACAAATGAGAAACAAAATAAATAAGCAATTATATTTTGATGAAATAAAATGATATAGCAAAATTTTATGTGATTATTTAAATATAATAAGTTTTTTTGGTAGACAAATGAAATAATGTCCAACCTAACAAGTTCGAGATATATTTTTATTTCGATTGAGCTAAAATTTGTGGACATTTAAATATAATAAGTTTTTGATAAATTATAGATACATAAATTATTGTAAAAAAAAGGATACATAATTATCAATGAAAACAGATACATAATAATTGGGCTTTTGTGAAAATAAAATAAAACAACATGGGCTAAAATATATAATCATTTGGTATTTCAATCATATATAATATTCAAATTCACAAGACATGCATGATTCAAAGATTCGTATTTAATACGTGAAAGAAAAAAAAAGCGAAAGATATTATTTCTTTACAAGATATATTGATAAGCATATAGTTGTTGTGTTATTTGTTACTAAAATACATGTCGGTAGTCATATTTAACTAATGAGAGTGGAAAAAATCAATTAAGTGTGATTTTTTTACAAACAATTTAAATTTTATTTTTAATTTAAAATTAATAATATATTAATTTTGTTATATTTTCGTTAAATAGTATTCATAACACTAAAATTTCTAATTAAAAATAAAATTATTAATTTCAGATCATGTTCAAAATTAAATAAGCTAAAATATATATTATATATGTTTATTTTAATATGAGGTAAACTCTATGAGTTTATGAGTTAAATCTACGTTTCGATTCCACTTAGTTATAATGAGTTGAAATAAAAATTAGATTCTGACAACTTTGATTCAAATTATTCAAATGACAACAAAAAAACATCAAAATTAAAAAGCAATTTGCTTACAAAGAGCGCTCTCTAATTCATGTTTATCGAGAGAAAGACTAGCAAATTCAAAAATATTAGTTATATTAAATAGATCTAATCCACAAATATCCTACATTTTGGTTGTTTCTTCATTATAAGTTTTATGCTTTCTCGATAAAAACCCGAAGAAAAAAAGAGAAGCATTTGTTGTGTTTGGTCCCGCGTGTAATCGTCGTGTACCCTATGCGGACCCAATATGAAAAAGAAAAAAAAAGAGGTACCGTTTTGGTGCATACGAGTGCCCCGTACGTACCCAACTCTATGTCAAATAGAGTATCCGTACTTCATAAACTAGAACGAAAAACCAATCTCATCATTTCACATACCCATTAGTTCAAAAATATAGTCTTTCAACTTTAAGCACAAACAAAGCACAGGGCATGCCATTCAAACACAACAAAAAGATCTATGTAAAAGGAAATATAAGTATTATAAGTAGGATTAGGTTATTAGTATTTTAAATATCAGTTTTACTTTATGTCATTTTACCCATTTAGCCTTTATGATGTTGTATTCAAGAAGTCTTTCTGCTTCATTTGAGAATCAATCAAACATTTTATCAAACACTTCTCTCAAAAACTCTATATTATCCTCACATAATTTCATAATTCTCTCAAAAACACTTCTTCTCAATAACCTAATGGAGAAGATGGAAAGTCTGTATCAGAAGGATGTTCAAGAGAAGCTGTCAAGGAACGTTGATAATTTGGTCAAAGCCATTGAGAATGAAGACAAGAAGAGGCTAACCAACACTCCTCATCTTGATCAGGAAGATCTTGTGATTTTGGACTATGTTGATAAGGCTCTTGTTGAAGAAATGGCTATGTCTGATGCACAAGAACAACAAGTTATCATAAGCCAAGAGAGTCATGAGAAGATGGTTGAACGGAGCCTAATAAGGTTGTATGATATGACAGAGTATCATATGGAAATACTTTCCCATATGAAGCAAACCTATGATTAGCACTTCAAATATAATGCTGCCAAGTTTCTTGATTTTTGCCTCTTGAGTATCATATATCATATCAAGCATTAAACAGCTAAGGTGTATGATATGACAGAGTATCTTGCTATATAAGTATACCAAAAAAAACTATCCTGAAAAATGAAAATTTACAAGAGCACAAAAGTGCAACTTCAATCTTAAACAAAGTAGAGAACAAAGACAAAGGTATGAGGAAATTCAATGACATAACCAAATGCCATGTAAGCAATAAAAACAGAATGTAGGGATTGAATCGGTTGGGATATGAGGGAAGATAAGGTAACAGAACTATAGAAGTAGAGACAAAGAGGTGGGTTAAGAAAGAGTGAGAGAAAACAAGACCTCTCAAATTTCCTGGGACAAGTTTTGTTTTTTTGAATCAGCTAATTTTATTAAGAGAAAGTCCAAGTACAAGGAGTACAAAGAACCCAAAGGAACAAGAGCAAAACAATACCAACACATGGGAATATAACCCAAGAAATATAAAAACGACAGGCACCAACAGCCGGCTAGCAACAACACCAAGCACATGATGCCAAAACTAAAATACAAACACTCAAATAATATCACCCTTTTGTACAGTCCTCTGCAACTGATGTTTACCCATATCGGTAACCAAAGTTCAATAAATAATATCACGTTTGATTCCTGTTCTATCTCCCATGCACCTCAAACACCTAAGCTAATCTAGAATATAGACCGAAAATCTTTCAATCTTTTTGGGGTTACAACTTATAAGGGATGACTAAGATTTCGTCAGAGGTGCACGGAGTTGTTGCCAAATGACTAAAGGTTGTAGATTCAATGGTGTGGAGTTGGTCTCTGGCAAAAGCAAAGTGAAAAAAATCTTCAAAATCCACAATGAGGCTAACCCTTTCCTAGACCCACTCTATTGTGGGAGTTTTATAGCTGTGAGTTGCCATTGTTTCACGAAACCAACAACTACATAATATTAAAAATAAAAACTTGTAAGCAAAAAACCAAAAAAAATTTTAACTGCTCTTTGGCTTTTAAAATATTTTACTAGTCCATCTTGTATATCCAATGTGGATTATTTATAAGGATAATTATGAAAATTTGTTTGACACACCTGAGCCACAATGTGGATTTGCAACTACATGATATCGCATAAAAAATGATGAATTTTTTTCTTAGGGAAAGAAACTATTCAATTTTAGTCAAAGTACCAATGTATATTAAAAATAAACTAGAGGCAAAGTAGCCTCAATGGGGATCGATCCTGAGATCAAGTTGTCTCCAAGAGACTTGGTGCCATGTGAGCCAAAGCTATGTTAACACATTATTAATAAATGAAAAGAACTACCAAAATCAATTTTGCTTAAGCACAAGTAAAATTAGAAAAGAAAAAACTATGCAACCACTCTTAGAATTCTATTCTATGTTTTCAGAAATATTAGTAGGGTAAGACACATCCATCTCCCATCTAAAAATGGATTATGTCACCTCTTATTTGTCTTTTAGGAGTGAGTTATCCTTTATATCAAGTGATATCAAATCCTACTTTGCTTTTAAGCCTTCAACAGTTAAGGCAAAGTTATGCAATTTATCAAGCATATTTATGTTTATGATGGAAAAATGGGTATCATAGGGATGTTTGGCAATGAAGATGGTGCATTTTAGACAACTGCTATGTCTATGTTTCTAGGATAATACAAATAAATTGAAGTTTGAAGAGAGCAGCACGACCTCAGGAAAGGGAGTAGATACAGAGGTATAATGTCGTACGGGACATAGCAACAGTGAGATTGTCACTCAAGTAATCAAGAAAAACATATATAGAAATCACATAAACACAACACAATCAACCTATCCATAAACAAATCTGCACTCCCCTTTTCAAGCCTAATCTTTAATTCACCAGAATTGCTTGTAATCTATAGTCTGATAGTATCAACAACCACCATGAGAAATATTTACACAACAAAAACAATCGGTAACGAACCAAAACATCCAAGTACAGCATGCATCCATACACACATACAAAAAGAAGCCACAGCACACCAAGCAGCATCGCACTTGGCAAACATCCTTCAATCCACAACAAATAAAACAAACCAGTGTTACAATCCCATATCGCAGAAAATAGAGGTTTGTTCAAATTCCAATCCGCATAGCCGCTATTTGAAAACAATTTGTTCAAATTTCGTTATGCTAAAGCGCTATAGCTTCTATTTACAACATTGAAACAAACCACATTTCAACCACAGGTAAATCATCGAACATCAAAGAAACAACAAAAACCATATATAATACATCCACAACAATCTTATGCTAAAAACATTTACCCCAAATTTCAAGTATACCAAACCATCTAAAGTACATAGAATATAATTATGACAAAATCAAATCCAGTAACTACAGGCATTTCAATTCAGCAACACTAAACTATGATCATAATCGGGAGCCATAAAATGCCAAAATCTCAGATAAATTCAAACTACAAATTCAACAAAAATCCATAAAACAGAATCAAATTCATCTAAGATAAGCAGGAATCTTGATACGAATGAAGAGCATACTCATAACATAAGCAAGAACAATCGACGAAATACCAGCAGAAGCATAAGAAACCTTAACAGATCTATCGCGATTCTTATCAAGAGCAAGATCCAACATTATGATACCAATTCCACCGAGAACGAACATGAATCCAGAAGAAAGACCTTCAATGATATACTGACCATTAACACGTCCAGACATGAAAACAACAGGTCGTACAGCGCCAGTGTATGGATCCTGAGTTGAACCGATACCGGGAGGTTCAACGATGATATCGTAGACGATGCCGGAGACGACCATGAAGTAGGTGAGGAGAACGAGGGCGAAGACGACGTTGGATGATGGAAGGGAAATTGATGGAAGCTTTAAACGGAGACGTGGTGGACGGAGGAAGCTGAAGGGGAGGATGCGAATGAGGTGGAAGATTGGATCCATTGATGCGGTGGAGGATGAGTCGGTTACGGTGGTTGATGAGGTTTGTTGAACCGGGTTCTCCGATTTGGTTCGCATTTTCGGGTCGGGTTAATGTTGAAATGAAGAGTGATGAATTTATGTTAGTGTGAGAGTGCTGGTTACTTTTTTGAAGTAGAGAGATGGAACTGCGCAAAGTGATTTTTTTTTTTTCTATCTTATTTTTAAATAATCGTCACTTAGTTAGATTGTGATTGACGTTGAATTTAACGGGGAGAACTGAAACCACACAAGAACATCAACTTCCAGAAGAAGAAAAAATTCTACCCATACATTTATCTTTTTACCCC
This sequence comes from Trifolium subterraneum, assembly GCA_951799995.1. Classification (NCBI taxonomy): domain Eukaryota; kingdom Viridiplantae; phylum Streptophyta; class Magnoliopsida; order Fabales; family Fabaceae; genus Trifolium; species Trifolium subterraneum. The sequence goes on from OX637462.1 coordinate 23,831,688, forward strand.
AACATATTTTTAAATATTCTCATTCTAGAGTAACATAAGGGTAGGATGAGAATATTTAAAAATATATTGGGGTAAAGAGATAAATGTAGGAGTAGAAAAAATAATTTTCACACATCCCACTCATTTGGCCACTAGTTCCGGGATTTTGTCGAACTAGGTCTTATAAAAAGGAATAGGGGATGTGCCAAAAAAACAAAAAGAACAGAGGGAGGGAGTATATTACTTCACACTTCCCAATCATTTAAACAATTCAACCATATTTTTCAAATATCTATATTACTACCAATCAAAAACTCTAAAATGGGTCTCACTAGATTTGCAATATGTCTCAACTATTTGGACAACATTACATTTTCTATATTTATCTATTGTTTTAGTTCAACATGGAGGATAAATTACGTTCATGTGTAGAAGAACGTAGTCAGTTTAGAGAACAACAATAAATGTGAAATAGCGGTAATGAATTTGACACCGTGTTTTTGGCATTTGTGTAGACATTGTAAATGTTAGCCGGTAATCATGTTTTAAGTGAGACATCTCAAAAAACATAAACTTTGTTCTTTGTATATATATAATACTCCTCTGGTCCTCTTAATAATGAATGCTTTAGAAATAAAATTGTTCTTTTTTATAAGAAACACTCTTTAAATTTATTGTTTATTAAATACACAATTCCATTTGTACCCTTATAAAATATAATCAAATAATTCATTCCAACGTTAGTGCATTAGTTAGAGAGACATATTTCTCATGCTAGTCCAGGGTTAGTTTTGAAATAAAACATAAAATTTATGATGTAGTTGAAAATATTGTTGGTGATACATGTCAAATCTTACGTAAGATGTGAAGTAGCATAGTTTTTCACAAGAAGGGGGGGGGGGGGGGGGGGGGGGGGGGGGGGGTTGAATTGTGAACCTTTAAAATATTGCCTATAAAAATTATCACAAACAATATACTCAAAGAGTATTCTTAGAATGTTAGTTAAATCAAATATTCAAAATGTGTTGCAGACTGGAGAACGTTCTCCCAACACTCTCTGACAGTATATAAAAATGAGATCTTGTGATTTGTGTGATAAGTGTTTGCGTAAAGTAAATCAGAGTAAAGAGAAGAGAAAGCACACAAACAATTTATCCTGGTTCACCCAAAAACTTGGGCTGGTCCAGTCCCCACACTCCTTGTGAGATTGTCCACTGGGAGATCCTAATGATCTCAAGTTACACTTCCTTCTGATCTAGATCCAAGACCAAAATTTCTTCTAAACTTTACAGGCTTAATCTACCTAAGTCACACTGACTATGAAGGTGCCACTCAATTAGTAGTTCGTACTAACTTGAGCCAAGGTTACGATGATGGAAGATTGGTTATCAAAGCCTATTCACTCAATACAATTTTGAGAAGCTTTGAATATGGATGAAAACTCTCAGTACACTCAATGGATATTCTGAGCCTAGATATTTAAAGTTACAGATCCGAGTGAGAGAGACAAAGAAGAGCTCTTGATAAAACTTGTATCACAAAGACAAGTGTTGAAATGTTGTAGTGAAAACTCTTGCTCTTCAATGTTGTCAAATACCTCTATTTATAGTTGAATGAAGATCAGGGAGTCTTGGCCACGAAGTATGTCCGTTAGAAGCTTGAAAATAACGGCTAGTAGCTCTGCATTTTGACAGCTCATGATTTTGAAGAAAACTGATCACTCTGAAATCGATCTCCAAAGTTTCTTCTTCTGACTATTGAAGGAGGATCGTATGGTGAGCTGTTGTTGAGTTGTATTGTTGATGTATGTTGCTTATTATACAAGTAAGACCGTTGTGCAGCTTTTGGATAAACTTTAAACAGTTGTATGTGAGCTAGTGTCTCTCCAAGTAAGTACTTTCTCTTTCCAGCATTGGTCTGAGATCGTTCTCCAAATTCTGGGCGTGAATGAACTCCTTCCTTTTGATGAAGAGAAGCTGAAGCACGTAATGGACAGATGTGATGGATAAGAATAGCAGCTGTAGACTGTACTTGATGTTTCATAAAGTAATGTTGCAAGTACAAGCTTCATTGGAGAAGGTGAGACTACTTTGAAGATTGTTCTTTCTTTATTCATTGTAAGTACAAGTCAACCTATAGACTTGTAGTGCTGTCTATTTCTCAATGGTTCATGAATTTATCAGTCCAAGTAATATGTGGGAATGTTTCTTTGGACATTTGATCATGTGCATATGCTTGAACCTTGAATTTGGCAAATGTGGTAACTTCACTAGTCATCCAAATATTCCATGCCTTAAATGAACCCTTGAACTGTAGAGATCTTGTGAGTTAAGCCCAAGATAAACGTGTTCATTTGTCTTGTACATGGTTGACTTATTCATAAGTGTTTTTGCATTGATTGTGTGAACATGGATGTTGCACAAGATTCAGAGAGCGATCTGAGACTGATCCTGAAGCTTTTATTTTTATCAAAATAAAAGCGTGATATTTGATCTAAAAGCTCAATTGTTCCTAACTTAATTAAAAACACTCAAGAGCACTTGTTAGATCCAAAGAGATTAGAATTACACTTAAAATATAATTAAGAGGTTTGTTATCTTTAAAACATCAAATTTGGATTTTGCCTCAACAATCTTCCCCTTTTTGATGATGACAAACTTCTTGAATTATGTTTTGAGATAGAAATCTAATTTTAATCAAAATTTAAAAGTGCTTGAAATAGATTGTCTAGTGTTTTTTAATTTGTAAGCTCCCCCTCAATTCAAGCATTCTATTTTCAAAATGATCATGCTTTAGACATAAAATAATTGAGTATCATAAATTGGATTTGAATCAAGCAATAAAATCATCAATCTCGCATATGTGAGCATCCAAACACAGTTTACAGCCCATGAGTTTAAATTGATTCAAACAACTAGCAAAGCAAATCCTAGTTTAGATAAAAGGTACATAGTAGGAGAAGTTCATATGACATCAAAAGAAACTTCCCAAAATATCTAATCCTCTAAACAGGATGATTAACACATAAGTTCATAAATTAAAAACAAACAGAATTATCAAAATATTCATGGTAGCAAAATAGACAAGCTTTTCTTTCCAAAACATCATTGGGCTCCCCCTTGATTTCTCAATTCATTCTCCCCCTTTGTCAACATTGAAAAGGGTTAATCCATGAGCATCACAAAGCAAGCAAAGTTTACTCATTTGCTCCATCAGGAGCAGGTGAAGTAGCAGGGCAATCATCATCATCAGAATTGTTATTTTGAGCAGGAAAAAGATCAAAGTGTGGTGTGGTGATTTCTGGAGGTGGATTGATGTGAAGTTGAGGACAAACAACATTAGCAAACCAATCTCTCAAATTCTTGGATTCCAAAATCAGATGGTTCATCATAGAGTGTTGAACAGTCATTCCCTTAATAACATTGTCCAAATCCTTTTTTATTTGTTCCATATCGGTTTCAAGTCTTGAGCGTTTGGCAGGCCTTGAAGGGCCAGGAAAATAAAAATTGAAATTTCCCTCAAACACCAATTGTTTGGTTCCAACATTAACAGATGAACAGAATGAATCAAAAGTAGCAAATGATGATGGGATTGATGGGAGAGTGCTCTCAGTGGGATTTGGTATTGGCAATGTTTAGATTTCAGGAGTATTAGAGGTAAGAATATTTCTTATAAATTCAGAGATACAAAAGGAAGAAAGACTTCCTTGGCTTGATGTCATCAACGGTGAAAACATAGTGGTGTTAGGTGGAGCAGTAATATGATTGAAACCTTGTAGAGTAGCAGCAGCAGTAGTCACAAGTTTCTCATTCTCAGTGGTGGGATTAACATCACCACTGATTTGGACATTTCCATCAGTCTGGAGAGCGTTCTCCAAACGGTCTCCAGAAGCATCAACAAGCACATTCAAGTTGGTTTTCTCAAAAACTTCTATTTTTCTTTTAATACCAACATCAGCAACAGGGTTTCAAGTTCCTTTTTCATGTGACTCACATTTTTTAGGTTAAAAGTGTAGTAGTGATTATCAAAAGGTGTGTCAATATTAGCATAGTAAAATGTAAAAATCCTAGTCAGAATCATTCCATAAGGTAGGGCAATTTTCTTCAAACCAGAGCTTGTAGCATAGATCATATGTTGTAAAATGATATAGGGCAAGTTTAGTTTAATCCCTTTTGACACATGAAACATAAGCAAGAGGTCAAGATCATTTACCTTATCCTTACTTCCAGTTCTGGGAAAGAAAGAGTGATAACACATGTTGTGAAGAAGTTTGAACTCCTTTTTCAGCATGGAGGATGGAGGTTTACTCAGTTTAGCTCCTTCTTCAATGAACATCTCTTTCTTGAGGTCTTCTTTGTTCACATTCACTTTATCATACCAGTCATTTCCATAAACTTCTAGTCCTTCACTCTTGATCCCAATTAAATCTCCAATGACAAATGGATCAACAACTAATTCAACATCCTTTATGTTTGATGTGAGCAAGTCTCTGTCAGGATACACCTTAGCATTTTAGTAGAAAGCTTGAACAAGCAAGGAATAAACAGTTTCTTTGATGTGAAAGAAACTTTTCCATCCAAAAGGTTTAACATATTTCACTAGATCAACTCCTCCTTGAGATAATTCTCCAAAATTATACATTCTTGAGGGTGCAACAGGTTTGGTTTTCCAGTATTGATCAAACACTTCTTCATCTTCAGGGAGAATGAGTGGAGTAGGCAGCAATTTTTCTTTTGATTTCTTCAAAGTGGCCTTCTTCTTGGTTCGAGGAGCTTTGACAGCAGTTTCAATAACCTTTTTCTTTGGTGTTGGGGTTTTCTTAGCTTTGAAAGGTTCAGACTTAATAGAAGTGATAGGCTCAAGCTCAAACTCATCAATCTCTTTTTCCAGGAGAGTGGTCTCTGAATCTGAGGGATCCAAAACATGAATTGTGGTGTCCACCACAGGTTTCTTTCCAGCTCCAGACATTATTCTTGAGGATCTCCTAATTTTTGAGGAATCAAATTACTTGGATTTTTTTATCTTGACCATATCAGGTGGAGTATCCTTTGGACTAGGTACAGTAGCAGTAGGAGATGGAGAATCTTCATCATTTGTTGGATTCTGAGATGGTTGAGGTATTTCAATGGGTGAGGAAATTTTTGGTTGATTTTGTGTGAGATGAATGGTGAGTTTTCTGGGGATTCAGATTGGGATGGATTGAAAACAGTGTTTGGGGAGTTTGGAGGATTTTCAACAGTGGTTTGCATGTTTGTGGTTATTGGTGTGGATTGAATTTCTAGAGAATTTTCACGTTCTGAGAGAGATTTGAGAGTCTAAGAAACAGTTTCAAAGGATGATGATAAAGATGATTTGGGCGTTGGTGGTTTGGGAGGTGATGGAGAACGTGGTGGTGAAGATGAAACATAGGGGTTTTTGGTTCTAGGAACCTTTCTTGCACCAGCATTTTTGGTTCGTGCCATTAATGTAGTAGGAAATAGGTCTGAGTTTGATTTTGGTTGATGGAAGTTGAGAAGATTTTGTGAGATTATAAAAAAGAAAACTGCAAACTTGGGGAAGAGGGAGATGATAGAGCAGGTACTTGTGAATAGTGATGGATTGTACTTTGGTTTTGCCAAAAGCGTGGGAAGGATAGAGATAATAGAAATCGTTAACCAATGAGGGAGGAGAGAGAGAAGCCCAAATCAATTTTTCCATAAAAGCCTTGTCCATTAGCCCACTTAAAGTAAAAAACAGTTATTTGTTTTGTCATGCTTCAGCCACTACAACATTTGTTGTCTTTAGCAACACCTTCATATGCAACTGGTATAAATTGTTGCCTAAAATTGGCTGAGCCAACAAGTTATTGAAGGTGCGTGGAGAAAACACAAGAAGGGAGGTTTAATTATGTTTTGGATATTTAAAAACTTTTCAAGATATTTAAATCTATCAGAGTCTTTAAGCACAGCGGAATTATTCACACAATTAACTTATGGCTAAGTGAATGATGAAGGAGTAAATGAGAGAGTGAGAGAGAGAAGAACACACAACAATTTATACTGGTTTCACTCACAAATTGAGAGTACTCCAGTCCCCTTGTTTCCAAGAGAGTTCACTATAATCACTAAGATTACAATTAGATGCTCAAGCACACAAGCTCAAGACTTCCTTGCTCAAGTCACACAAGACTTAAGACTTCCTGCTCTAAGTCACACAAGACAGAGAGACTTCCTTGCTCTGATCACACAAGATAAGAGACTTCCTTGCTCAAGCACACAAGCTCAAGACTTCATGCTCTAAGTCACACAAGACGGAGAGACTTCCTTGCTCCTACACTCAGCAGAAGACTTCTTTGCTCTAATCACTAAGATTGAGACTTATGTGCTTCTACACTAAGCAGAAGACTTTCTTGCTTCTACACTAAGCAGAAGACTTACTTGCTTCTACACTAAGCAGAAGACTTACTACTAACTTGTAAGCTTAAACTTATTACAAACATAATAACTTCAGAGGCTTAAGCTAGTTTCTATGCTCACTTCATTTGAGAGATGTTTTCTATTACAATTCAAATTCTCACTTTCTTCTGAGAGATGTTTTCTAATGAAGAGCGCTAGTCATCAATTCTTTCTTTGGCATATTTATATGAGTTGAGAAAGACATTGAGACGTTGGAGAAATTCCCGTTGTAAAATGGACAGCTGTAGTCTTTGAAGATCTGTTGAGTAAAGCCACGTCTTCTTTTGAGTGAGGCTTCACCTTTACTGTTTGTCCAATAGTACAGTAATAAGGTACAACTAGCTCCTAGAAAGAGAGGGATCACATCATTTGTGACCGTTGTAATTAGTTAACCTTAGAACAAATCATCAGGCTTGATAAGTGTAGTTGATGTAGCCCTTCTGATGATTTGGGGAATTCCTTTGCTTTTGACGAACCTTTGTTAACTTGGATTCTGATTGGTCTTGAATGATTGGCCTCTGATAGTCCTTCGTAATTCAGCTTATGAACGTCTTCATCCCCTGAATGACTCATGACTAGCAGATAGCTTCTGAACTCTTGTAGGCATCTGAACATCCTTGAGCTTCTGAACTTTTGCAGACATTCTGATCCTCTTTGAGCTTCTGAACTTTGTTTAGCTTCTGACCACGTTGTAGCTTCTGAACTCCTTCAGAGTGTAAATATTCACACTTCCATAGGTTTCATCAGAGTTTAAATTAAGTGTGCTCTCGATATAACGTTGGATTCTCCTGCACTTAATTTAAACATTAGTACCATTAATTGTCCATTTAATACTTTGTTATCATCAAAACCTAAGGGTGTGTATTAACACATATTTTGTTCCAACAATCTCCCCCTTTTTGATGATGACAAACATAAGTATTAAATACAATTGTTGTTGATAAAAATCAGCTATGTTGACATTAGGCTTCTGAGTTTCGCAAGCTCCCCTAAGTCTGATAACCCATAGGGTTAGGTTTGTAAGCTCCCCCTATTTTGTATCCATAGTTAATTTTAATCAGTTTCAGAATTACTTTATTATATGACTTAAATTATTCATATTTCACTATATAAAGAACAAGGTTTGCAAGCTTCTTCTTTTCATAGTGTGATAATCTTTGAATAAAGTTGCACCCTTACTTAAGAACTAACTATGAATAATAAACTTCAATTAATAAAAGTATTCTCCTTGAAATTAAGCCCTTAATGCAGATGCAAGATGAAGCAATATTTAAATTGAATGACAAATAGGATCAGAGGCACTTAGAGACGTCTACACACACACTTGGTTCTGATGGTTATCATTAACAGCTTCAGAGTTCAAAATATTTTCAAACAGTTCAGAGCTTAAAAAAAAATTCAAAGAAAATAGCTCAGAGTCTGAACAAAAAATTGAAAATAGTTCAGAGCTCTTTAGTACAATATTTTGAAATCCTCAAGGATCAGATTGTCATATCAAAGCATGTACCTCATGCTGCTATTTTGACCACTCTCCTACGTTCTCTCTCTGAAGCACTACAAAGCCCTAAAAAGCTAAGTAATTTCGCTTCTTCCAACAATTGATTTACCAATATTCTTTCTCCCCCTTTTGTCATTATCAAAAAGGTAGTATAAGCAATTAATAAAAATTTCAACTTTCAATGCCGTCAAATCAGGAGTGGTTGAGCGCATTTAAGACTCGGCCATTGAAATATGCTTATAAAAGGAGAGAGATACCTAGTCATTTTATTCACACAGAATAATCTTAGGTTATTGATAGATCTCTTGAGCGAAAAAATGAAACGCTCAGAGAAGAAGAAAGTAGTTTCAGTGAGAGTCAGTCAAGATAGGAGAAAACATAAGAAGAAACCAATGGAAACAAAGCCAGTGTCCGTTACAGAAGAACTCAGTTCAGAGTCTGAAGAAAAATCTTTGGACTCTGACTGTTTTAAGTTCTGAAGACATATATTCCTGAAGAAAATCAAACTGATATCCAAGGCTCTAGAGGGGCTAGAGTCTTTTCCTGAGGAAAACCAAACTGATGCAACAGAGTTGGTTTCTTCAAGAAAGACTACTGGTTGGATGGCTTCAGCCAAAACCTCAACCTTTCCCCTCTGCAAAGGTCATATATGCTTGTAACCACAAATATGACCTTTTAGAGCATCCAGAAGATAGTTCATAGAAATGTAATATGTAACCCAGAACTCATGTTCTCAATGAAATAAAATTCATTACTTTGGTTTGTTTATTTTTTATTTCTTATTTATATTTCTTCTCTTGTTATGTAATTTGATTCTTTAAGAATACCTACATATTGTACTCATTGAAAATCAAATTATATGAATGAAACTCAAGAGTTTGAAAGATCAATTTGCAATATTGTTTGTTTTAACGAAAATGAAAACCAGTTAAAGAGTTAATACAAACAAAAGACATACTAAACAGAATCAACAACAGATATATAAGCATTCAGATAAATATAGTGAATAGATATGTCAGATTAGCAAACAGAGTTTTTAAACTGAACAAAAGTTTAACCTAGTCAAAGTGCTTAGCAAAATATCAATCATGAAGTCATATAAGCAATCAAAGAGATCCTAAGGTTGGGGTTCACTACAGAAAGATGCTAGGGTTGTCATGATGTTTTTCTTATTAGTATTTACTTCTTCCATCAATCCCACAAACTTGTCCACTTTGGCTTCAATCCTTCTGATGTCATTCTCATAGACAGGATTCCTCAGATGCTGTTGATTTCCTTGATCACTCCTCAAACTGTCTTGAGGAGGTACATTCAGATCGTCCACTATTGAAGCTAACCTTTCCCTAAGGTTTTACCCAATATTTTCTCTTGCAGCAGAGGATTCAGGATGATCCCTCTCTGTGTCTCTTTGAGTCTGAATGTCTTCCTCAGCATTGATGACCTTCCCTTTGTCAAAGTTTTTCTGTTCTTCCACAGCTACCCTTTGTAGATTGTTGCAATTCTTTTACCAGTTCCTCTGTCAGACTTATCCAATGAGCAGGATACTCAGATGAAGGCATATCTATTTGCCTTAGGTCATAAAGACCATGTATTTGTTTAAACAAGTCATTGCATTTGCTCAAGACATCAGGATTGTTTGATTTGGTTAGGTGAGGTTCATTGGATAAGGGTGTATTTGTGAGTTGAGGATTGGAGTGAATTGGTATTTTTGGGACTGTTGAGGACTAGGGCTGGTTTGGACAAAGCTTTTGAGGTGGAAATCTTCTATAAAAAGTTCTTTGACCATAGCCTCAACATGGTTTGATGGAGAGAGGTTCAGGTTTTCTTCTGAAACAACATGTTCAGATGAGGTTTGGTGTGTGGGTGTATGAGGGTCTGAAGATGTTTGAGTCATAGATGGCTGAGCTATTTTATGCTTAGATTTGGCATTAAGAAGTTCAAAATTAGCTAGAATTTCATCTAACTCATTAGGGTTAGAATCAGTCGAAGAGGATGATGAAGAAATGTTGATAAAAACTAGTTCAGGGTGAGTTGTTTTGCCAGGTTCTGATATAAGTTGTTTTATGGTAAGATTATCTTCAGAACTTGTCTAGTTATAATTTGGAAGGGGTTGGGTTGATGATGAGGTTAAATGAATGTCTTGAGCAGTAGTAACAACAGGTTTAGAAAGAGATACATCACCTGAGTTGTTATGATCTGAGCTTTCAACAATCTTTTCTTCAGGATCTTTGGTAAGTTGCTTTTGTCTGACACTGAGAGGTTCATCATCACTCTCTGAGCCTTCAACCTTATATGCTTTCACTAGCCTTCTTCTCTTCTTCAATCCTTCCTTCTCAGTCTTAAATCCTTCTCCTAGATTATCCAGCAGTTGAATATACTTATTGACAATGCCACTAGAAACTATAGGTATGTCAATGTTCCATTTCTTCACCAAGGAAGGTTCTGAGTGAGACTGGTGTATCAAGGGATCTGAAGGTTGTACTTCATGCCCTGACAACAAGTTCATGTGAGATAGTGTATGAGCAGATATTGTGGAGGCTCTGAATTCTCTTAACAAGTAGTCATGACCAGCAGCTTTGATTATATCTATCACTCCACATGATAGAAAATCTCACTGAGTACCCTTGGGTAGACAACATGTATATCAGACTTGGCCTGATTTTGAGTGTTAAGCACAGATTTGCATAGGTGATCAAAGATGTATTTAGCCCAATTTAAATCATATTTCCTTGTGATAAAATAGACAAAGTGTCTATGATCCCATGACAATTGATCAGAATTTTCACTTCCTGGAAATATAGAACTTGACATGATTTTGGCTAGTACTCTCTGAGTGGGCTTCAGATCACCTATCTTGTTGCTCTCACAACTTTTTCCCTTGACATAGCATTGTCTTGTCATAGTCTTCAGAAACATAGATTTTTGTGCTTCATTGTGACTAAAGGTGTAGTAGATGCCTTCATTTGGGATGGACAGCACCTTAGCCAAGTTTGAAGCAGTGAGAATTACTTCAAAACCGCACACAATAGAATGCACCTCCGTTTCCTCAACGATTCTCAATCCCAGCTCTTGAGGGATCTTGTCTTCATTTTCAACCTTTTCTTTTCTCCTTGCAGCTAGCTCCTTGTGATAATCTTCAACTGTCCTCACCTTGCTTCTGATCCAGAAATCTTTTACTAGAGTAGGATAGATTGGACCATTTAATAAATTCATGTATCTAAAGCTCCCTTTATGATTAGAAAAGAACTTTAGAACATCAAACTGATTCTTTTCCAAACTATCAAAGTCCACTGGTTGTTTCATAACCAGGTTCAGAGATTTTCCCTCCATCTTAAGAGACAAATCTGTAGAAAACATTTCCTTGCAAGCGATGGTGTTGATCGGAAAGTTTTTAGGAAAAATAAACAATAGTCTGAAACTGATGTGGAAGTAGATGCCATTTCAGAAAGTTAGGGTGTGGATTTTGCTAAAGCGAGAGAAAGAATTTGTTCTAGTTTTGAAGGACAAGGGTGAGGGATGTGATAGTGTAAAGTATGAATGTTTAAGTGATTTTGTTAAAAACATAAAACAAATTAAAACACACAATACATTAATTAAAAAGGAAAGAGAACTAATCATTAACTGTTTTCAAACCAATCAGAACGTGTGTACGTGTTGTCTATTTAGCGCCAAAACGTTTCAGTAAAAAAATACTTAAACGTTTCCAATTCAATTCCTATTCAGAGGCTTATCCTTCAGAGGTTGAGAAGTTTCTTAGAGTCTGGACTACTTCAGATGCTGAGATCCAAAATACTTCAGAGTCTGAAAAATGTGTCTTTCAGGACATAAAAGATACGTTCAGATAAGATTTTTCAAGGTTGTTAGTTCTAAACATTTTGTGTCCTGAAGAGACAACTTCAACCTTTGAAAGTTATTCCTCTGAGATGTCATTCAGGAGATGAGAGTTACTTACCTGATTTTGAAGCTCTTGGTTTTAGGTGTAGTCAGTGTCATAGCCTGAGCAATCACTCCACCACACTGAGAGGAAGAGAGTGCTCAAAGGGTTTGTAACATATAGCATAATCATTCTTAAGATCTTTTGTTTTCATAAAATCTTTTTGTACAAGATCTTCAGAGTGATTTGCTTGCTTACTTAAATTCTCATAGTCTGCTTTAAGCTTTCTACACTTCTGCCGACTATTAGAGAGTTTAAGTAAAGTCTTCTTAAGATGCTTGATCAATTTTACTTTGGAAAGATGAGAATATACCTGATTCATTCTTCTCTGGATGTTGTTTGTGTTCTCAGGTTCTGATTTTTCATCAGAATTTGAATCTTCAGAGTCTGAACCATCTTCAGAACTTGATCCTTCAGCTCCTGGTGCTCTTTCAGATTCATCTTCAGAGAAGTTGTCTAGTATATCCCAGGTTGTCATTCCTTTAGCAGGTTTTCCTCCATTCTTCTTGAAGTTGTACCATTTTTGAATTTTTCTTGAAAACCTTTCAAGATACTCTTCATCAGGTTCTTCAACAAGATCTTCATGTTCCAGTGCTTGCTTTCCTTTCCTTGCTACTTCTGCTTCTTCACCTTTCAACTCTTGAATATCCTTCAGAGCCAATTCATGGACTCTGAGTAAATCAATCAATGATTCAGGACTCATTGAATTGATGTTTTCAGTTTCCTCTATAGTATTTGAAATTTCATTCCAATTCAGAGGCAAACCTCTCAGCACCTTGCTTACAAGCTCTTTGTTGCTGAATTTGTTGTTGTGGTCTTCAAGCTTGCTTGCGATGGCTTGAAACCTTACGTTCATTTCCTCAATGCTCTCATTTTCCTCCATCCTAAACTCCTCATATTGATCTAACAAACCATTTACTGTTGCTTTCTGAATGCTTTCATTATCATCACTGATGAAGCAAAGAGTAGTAGTTGTAGATTCAACATTAGGAGTTTGTTTGACCCCTTATGTGGAAGGATTTTGATTGTTGCCCATATCTTCATTTAAGCTCAGTCCATCTTCAATTTCCTTAACAAGATCAGCAACTTGTTGATATAACTTCTACTTCCAATCATCCATGTTTTGAGCCATGGTGGTTTTCACCTTTGGATCTTAACTGTCTCACGGTTAAGTGATTTACCAACAGAACCGGAGCTCTGATACCAATTGAAGGTGCGTGGAGACAACACAAGAAGGGGGGTTGAATTGTGTTTTGGATATTTAAAAACTTTTCAAGATATTTAAATCTATCAGAGTCTTTAAGCACAGCGGAATTATTCACACAATTAACTTATGGCTAAGTGAATGATGAAGGAGTAAATGAGAGAGTGAGAGAGAGAAGAACACACAACAATTTATACTGGTTCCACTCACAAATTGAGAGTACTCCAGTCCCCTTGTTTCCAAGAGAGTTTACTATAATCACTAAGATTACAATTAGATGCTCAAGCACACAAGCTCAAGACTTCCTTGCTCAAGTCACACAAGACTTAAGACTTCCTGCTCTAAGTCACACAAGACAGAGAGACTTCCTTGCTTTGATCACACAAGATCAGAGACTTCCTTGCTCAAGCACACAAGCTCAAGACTTCATGCTCTAAGTCACACAAGACGGAGAGACTTCCTTGCTCCTACATTCAGCAGAAGACTTCTTTGCTCTAATCACTAAGATTGAGACTTATGTGCTTCTACACTAAGAAGAAGACTTACTTGCTTCTACACTAAGCAGAAGACTTACTACTAACTTGTAAGCTTAAACTTATTACAAACATAATAACTTCAGAGGCTTAAGCTAGTTTCTATGCTCACTTCATTTGAGAGATGTTTTCTATTACAATTCAAATTCTCACTTTCTTCTGAGAGATGTTTTCTAATGAAGAGCGCTAGTCATCAATTCTTTATTTGGCATATTTATATGAGTTGAGAAAGACATTGAGACGTTGGAGAAATTCCCGTTGTAAAATGGACAGCTATAGTCTTCGAAGATCCGTTGAGTAAAGCCACGTCTTCTTTTGAGTGAGGCTTCACCTTTACTGTTTGTCCAATAGTACAGTAATAAGGTACAACTAGCTCCTAGAAAGAGATGGATCACATCCTTTGTGACCGTTGTAATTAGTTGACCTTAGAACAAATCATCAGGCTTGATAAGTGTAGTTGATGTAGCCCTTCTGATGATTTGGGGAATTCCTTTGCTTCTGATGAACCTTTGATAACTTTGAGTCTGATTGGTCTTGAATGGTTGGCCTCTGATAGTCCTTCGTAATTCAGCTTCTGAACGTCTTCATCCTCTGAATGACTCATGACTAGCAGATAGCTTCTGAACTCTTGTAGGCATATGAACATCCTTGAGCTTCTGAACTTCTCTGAGCTTCTGAACTCTTGCAGACATTTTGATCCTCTTTGAGCTTCTGAACTTTGTTTAGCTTCTGACCACGTTGTAGCTTCTAAACTCCTTCAGAGTGTAAATATTCAGACTTCCATAGGTTTCATCAGAGTTTAAATTAAGTGTGCTCTCGATATAACGTTGGATTCTCCTGCACTTAATTTAAACATTAGTACAATCAATTGTCCATTTAATACTTTGTTATCATCAAAACCTAAGGGTGTGTATTAACACATATTTTGTTCCAACAGTTATGACTGTTGCCAGTTCTTTTCAGGAAACGCTAAATAATTGTTCCCATAAACAGAAAAAGAAACAATTACGGACTGTTATTATGACATTTCTTTTGCAATAGTTAACAACTGTGCCCGTAGATATTTGTGGGAACAATTTTTAGGTGTTACATTATTTTTGAGAAAAGGCTACATTTATGCACTATTACTTTTAATATTCAACATTACAAAAACATTTTATTTTACTTTATTTTGTTAAAGAAAAATATTTGACTTTGTTAATCAAAAATATTAATTTTACTTCAGTACAAAACACTAATCCAATCTAAACACAAAACACGCTTGAGAGTAAAACCCCACAACGTGTATTCCTTCTCCTCCATCTTCTAGTTTCGAAAAAAGTTTCTCTTCAAACACCACAAAATCAAAACTCCACCTCAATCTGTAGCTCTCTAAATTCCCTCTCGTCATTTAATCCCTAGATTTTTAGGGTTTCAGATATATTCGCTCTCACCATTCAATCCCTAACTTTCTAGGGTTTTTGATCTATTCCTCTTCCTCGCGTTTTTTCTTTGACCAAAATCAATGGCTTCAATCCGAAATACCCTATCTCCGACCTTCTTAGTGGGTTATAGTTTTAGAGATTGGCCAGCGACGTTGGTGGGTTATAGTTTCAATGAGAAGGAATTTACCAAAATGAAGATCTGACTTTGTTGAAGCATTTTTTCTGGTTTGTGGTTTTAGGTTTATCTGTTCTTTTTTCTTCTAGTTTGTTTTTTCTGGCTTTTTCAACCTGCTATGTTGTGGTTTTGGTATAGTTTGTGGTGGTTATGCAGCTGCAGCCTCGGTTTTTTTTTCTAGATTTTCCCTTTGGTTGGCTCTGTGTTTGCTGCTATTTCCTCTTTTTCCTTTCATTGTTTTGGTTCTATTATTTGTACCTAGGACTTTTGTTTGTTTATTTTATGTTCAGGTGCTGGTTTTGTCATGCCCGTATTTATTTATTTATTCATTTATTTGGTTGGTGTTATTTTATTTAATTTCAATATGTGCGTTATTTTATTATGAGGTAGGGGGTATATTTAGTAGAGTAGTGAATTGATGAGGTGTGAATATTAGAATTGGGTTTTATGAGGAATGGGCTTAGAATAAGTGAAGGGTAGTTTGGTAAATAGAGGAGAGGTTTAACCTAGATATAAATAGGTGGTTTTAGAGAGAGAAATTCATTTGTGTGGTTTTTGGTGGAGGTAGAGAGAGAAACTCTCATGAGAATAGAGAAAGAAAGGGTTAGAGAAGAAGATGAATAACCAATAGAGAAAAGCCAAGTTAGAGGGGAAGATTGAAGAGAGAAAGCTAGAGAGATTCTTCAATCAAGGTAAGAGTGTAGATTTATATGATCAACGAGTGATCAAGAGGGGGGAGAAATTACATTTCTCTTTGCCCAAACCCTCTCACTCATTTTGTGTTGAAAAGATGATATTTTGATGAACATGTATGATTCAAAATGCTACCTTTTGTTATGATTTTGTGTTGTATATGTCATATGATGCTAAAAGTACAAGTTGATAGTTTTGAAATTGAGAATCTATGGATGTTTGGATGGAATTATATGTTCTTTGATTTTTTGATAAAAACCATGATAAATCCTTGATTGTTGATGATTTGGATGTTTTTAAGTGTTATAAGTTGTACTTCTATGTATGTTAGTATGATTATAACTTAAAGGAAACATCTTTTCGTAACTGGAACATGAATTGGTGATTTAGATGATGATTTCGTGTAAAATCCGAGAACAGAGCTACCTGTTCTGCAGGCTCTCGCCGAGCGAGAGGTGCTCGCCAGCATTCGCCAGTTTTTGGAAACCTTCGGACTTATGCTCGCCAGGCCTCGCCGAGCGAGAAGTAGCGACCTGTAAGATGTTATTTGATGTTTTTGGATGCAATGCTTGATTATAACTTGAGTTAATTGTATCCTAGATGATTAATTTAATGGTGTATGCTTGTAGATAAGCTAAGGTGTGATTTAATCTCTATGAATGATTAATATGGTGAATTATACGTATGTATATGTGTTGATGTATGTGATGAGTGAATGATAACTATGATGATGATGCTCATTGATAGATGATGATACATAAGTTGTTAGTTCCTTATGAATATATATGATTGATGATGCTCATAATCTAGTTAATGCGTATGAAGGTGAAATTGATGATTATTATGATGTTGGAAATGAATAACTATATGTTGTTGAAGTATATATATATATATATATATATATATGATGGATAATAATTGATGATAGGTGATGATAATAATGATGTTGACGTTGTTGATTTATATATATGTATAAATGTGCTATATATTTGTTGGTGGATTTAATGACAATGATGTTATGGTTTACATATATGCTATGTAAAGTTGATTTATAATGGGTGGTGAATTGAAATGAATATATATGGTGTGTGTTTGTATATGTGCAAAACAATGGATGGTGAATTGATGAAGTCATGTAATATTACATGCAATGTTGATGATGTTTTATATGTATATTTACATGTTGTTGATGTCACTTCATTCATGCATATGTCGTGTCTAATGGATGGTGAAAATGGACGGTGAACCGGATTCTTGTATCCGAATTAGATGGTGAAATTGGTACCACATGTAGTTGTTTCTAGGGACATAACATTGAAGGTGACATTAGTTGCATTAGGAAGGTGAACACTTAATTGTACTATGTGTTTATGATTGGTAAATGGATAAGTGTGCATTATTTATGTGTTGATGAATGGTGAATAGATATATGTACATTAATTGAGAAATGTTCCTATCTTGTTAATGATGTTGGTTTATGATGTATGTGTAGAAAGTTGAGTAGGATATATATATATTTACTTGTTGATATATGATTTTGTTGAGATAAATGATAGTACCTTACTTCATTTATTATGTGTCAGTTATATAAATCTAACTCTCTGTTTTGTGTGTTTGCGGATCGTTGGGCGATTCAGATCCTCAAGTGTTGTGTTATGTTCAAGTTTGTCGGTGAAGCTCTTCTCTGATTAGGACACGGGAAGGGTTCACGTATATCGAGTCTTTTATGTATTTATGTTGTATTTAATTAGTATTTCGTGTATAAACCGGTGATTACTAGTTTCTTTACTTAGTAATGGATTTGAAAGAGTGTAACATCTCAAACTAGTGTTTGTATCTTGGTTTGTGATTTTTAATTAATAAAGTCTTATTATTATCCGGTGCGAGTTTTTGAAAAGAATTTCCTTTTGTAAATTCGGATTTGGGTGTTACAGGTTTTGAGGCTTGTTGCATTAAGGTTTTTATCCTAGAAGGTGCTGGTTGGTTTATGGTAGTAGTAGTTGTTTTGGATTTTTAAAATTTATGGTTTTATTTTGTAGTTTTGTCGGCTTATTGCTAGTGCAACGTTCATGTAATCTTTCACAGTCCTATGGTTACATCTTGTGAATAGAGTTAGACATAACTAGTAGTATAATTAGTAGTAGGTGTTCTTGCTTAAAATATGATATGCGATTTAACTAACGAACATTACAGTTATGAGTAAATCCATCAATTATTGGGGAACTTAATTTCATTGGATTTGTAAACTTAAAAGTCTATAAGTTGGTTTGTGGGTAGCATGCCATCTTTTACTGATGTAGTTTTGGGTCTTTATTATGTTTTTGTGAAACTGATTAAGTTGGTGTAGCAGGTTTTACATTGGATCAATACGGTGAAAACGGATTACGATCAAAGAAAGTTTGGAATTGATAATGATCATTGAAAGAAAGTAATAGAAGGCATGTTACAGGTGCTTCTTCATATGATTATGCAGCCAAGATAGCGGGAGTATTGAATGGAACTTTTTACAATTTTAATTGTCCAATTTTAGTTGTATTTATGGTTGAGTAAATATTGTCTTAACTTGTATTTGAGAAGTCGTGGGAGAAGTAACCATGACTTTAGGTTCATGTTGCAAATTTTTAGTACCCATGGAAAGTGATGCATTTATGTAAAACTGCAAACATTTGAATAAAGGAGTGTATTTGCCTCACTTTTATTTCAAATATAAATTGAATATTAAATTTGGTTATAATCATTTCAAAAGTATTTCCTATTATAAACATAAATTTAAAAACTGTTGTCTATAAATTATGGCATAAGAAATGTTGCCTTTGCTTAATCTTTTGGCAATGGGTACAAAATGTAAATAAATATGGCAACAGGTAAATAGTGTTGCCTAAAGTTTGCAGATAAACCGTTCCATATTCTCGATAGCTTAGGCGACATTTTTAAAGAGTGTGGTTAGAAAGCGCAAAAACTGTAACCTAAAACAATAGGTAACTCTCGCTTATAAAACGGGTGAAAACTGTTCGCTATACCTTTTGGTTACAGTTTTTCCGGTTTAGGCTACAATTTTCAACTGTTGTCGAACAGCAAAAATGTTGTAGTGTAATTTGAAAAACATTATATTTAGGGATTGAGGTATATATATATATTAAAAAGGTAAGTTACATTAATTTAAGTATATTACAAACCACAATGGAATGCAATCACGACACAAGATCAACATACAACAATAACTTTGTTATTTGAGAACCCTAATTGAATGCAATCACGAAAACATAAATAACAACAACAACAAAACAACATCGTAATTCACAACAAATAAACGTAGCAACAATATATAATTATAAAAATCAAAATTATCAACAACAGATGCTCCACCTTCTTCACCAGCCTTATCAGGTTCAATTCCCTAAATAAATAGTCAATAATAAATCTTTACAAACCATAATATAAAAGATCAATAATAAAAATAATGAATAAAAGATCGATACTAAAATTATATGTTCAACGTAAAGTACAAGATATATATATATATATATATATATTGATTAGTAAAAGCATCCACAAGAAGTTGATTAGCACAAACTCCAATTACTATGAAGAATCTTCAGCAGATTAATTTAACGTTAGCTATTTTGTTAACCTTAAAAAGAAATAAATCACCAAACACAGGTTCCAATTCATCTAGGTACAAAATGTACCATCCTTCTGAATACAAAAATAAAACGTCAACTAGAAAAGGAAATTACAATGGTAATAAATTTGATTATTTTTATTAAAAAATTAAGATAATAAATACTAACCGTCTTGTTGAGGCAAAATTCAAATTTGATATTTTAAAGATAACAAACCTCTTAATTATATTTTAAGTGTAATTCTAATCTCTTTGGTATCTAACAAGTGCTCTTGAGTGTTTTTAATTAAGCTAGGAACAATTGAGCTTTTAGATCAAATATCACGCTTTTATTTTGATAAAAATAAAAGCGTCAGGATCAGTCTCAGATCGCTCTATGAATCTTGCGCAACATCCATGTTCACACAATCAATGCAAAAACACTTATGAATAAGTCAACCATGTACAAGACAAATGAACACTTTTATCTTAGGCTTAACTCACAAGATCTCTACAGTTCAAGGGTTCATTTAAGGCATGAAATATTTGGATGACTAGTGAAGTTACCACATTTGCCAAATTCAAGGTTCAAGCATATGAACATGATCAAATGTCCAGGGAAACATTCCCACATATTACTTGGACTGATAAATTCATGACCCATTGAGAAATAGACAGCACTACAAGTCTATAGGTTGACTTGTACTTACAATGAATAAAGAAAGAAAAATCTCCAAAGTAGTCTCACCTTCTCCAATGAAGCTTGTACTTGCAACATTACTTTATGAAACATCAAGTACAGTCTACAACTGCTATTCTTATCCATCACAGTTGTCCATTACGTGCTTCAGCTTCTCTTCATCAAAAGGAAGGAGTTCATTCACACCCAGAATTTGGAGAACGATCTCAGACCAATGCTGGAAAGAGAAAGTACTTACTTGGAGAGACACTAGCTCATATACAACTGTTTAAAGTTTATCCAAAAGCTGTACAACAGTCTTACTTGTTTAATAAGCAACATACAGCAACAATACAACTCAACAACAACTCACCATACGCTCCTCCTTCAATAGTCAGAAGAAGAAACTTTGGAGATCGATCTCAGAGTGATCAGTTTTCTTCAAAATCATGAGCTGTCAAAATGCAGAGCTACTAGCCGTTATTTTCAAGCTTCTAACGGACATACTTCGTGGCCACTACTCCCTGATCTTCATTCAACTATAAATATAGGTCTTTGGCAACATTGAAGAGCAAGAGGTTTCACTACAACATTTCAACACTTGTCTTTGTGATACAAGTTTTATCAAGAGCTCTTCTTTGTCGCTCTCACTCAGATCTGTAACTTTAAATATCTAGGCTCAGAATATCCATTGAGTGTATTGAGAGTTTTCATCCATATTCAAAGCTTCACAAAATTGTATTGAGTGAATAGGCTTTGATAGCCAATCTTCCATCATTGTAACCTCTGCTCAAGTTAGTACGTAACTACTAATTGAGTGACACCTTCATAGTCAGTGTGACTTAGGTAGATTAAGCCTGTAAAGCTTAGAAGAAATTTTGGTTTTGGATCTAGATCAAAAGGAAGTGTAACTTGAGATCATTAGCATCTCCTAGTGGACAATCTCACAAGGAATGTGGGGACTGGACTAGCTCAAGTTTTTGGGTGAACCAGGATAAATTGTTTGTGTGCTTTCTCTTCTCTTTACTCTGATTTACTTTACGCAAACACTTATCACACAAATCACAAGATCTCATTTTTATATACTGTCAGTGAGTGTTGGGAGAACGTTCTCCAGTCTGCAACACATTTTGAATATTTGATTTAACTAACATTCTAAGAATACTCTTTGAGTATATTGTTTGTGATAATTTTTATAGGCAATATTTTAAAGGTTCACAATTCCAACCCCCCCTTTCTTGTGAAAAACTTTGCTACTTTATTGGCATCAGAGCATTGACTCTAAGGATAAGCATCTAACAAGTGCTAGAGGAAAAGATTCAGGAAGGAAGTCATGGCTAAAAACGCAAAGTTTATATCTGAAGGAGGATCATCAAACAGACCACCTCTATTTGATGGTGACAATTACTATTATTGGAAGGACAAAATGGAGCTCTTTCTTAGATCCCAAGACAACAACATGTGGCATGTTGTGGAAGTTGCAAAATATGTTCCATTGGCAAAAGATTCAACAAATCCTAAACCACAAGATGAATTGACAACTCAAGAAGCTGATAGGGTACTCCTAAATACTAAAGCTAAATTGTTTATTAAAAGTGCTTTATGCAGGGAAGAGTATGACAGAATAATGGAGTGCAAAACAGCAAAAGAAATATGGGAAACATTACAAACTCATCATGAAGGAACTAATAGTGTCAAAGAAACAAGGATAGATATTGGTGTTAGAAAGTTTGAACTGTTTGAAATGAAGGAAGAATAGACCATAAATCAAATGTATGGTAGATTTACAAGCATTATAAATGAACTCAACTCTTTGGGAAAAACATATACTGCACATGAGAGAATAAGAAAGATTCTCAGATGTTTGCCAAAGACTTGGAGACCTATTGTCACAGCTATCACAATGGCAAAAGATCTCACTAAAGTATCACTAGAAGATCTCATTGGCTCATTAAAAGCTCATGAATCTATTCTTCAAGAATACATGCCTAAAAAGAAGATGATTGCTCTAGAAACTCAATCTGGAGAATGTTCTCAGAGAGATGAAACATTCTATGAAAATGAGGAATCACTTCAAGAAGATGATGAAGAAGAATTAGCATTCCTGTCAAGAAGAATTCAGAGATTAATGACAAGAAGAAATCAACTCAAGAAGAATTTTCAACCAAAAGGAATGGAGCAAAAACAGAAGTATATATGAGCAAAATACAATGTTATGGATGCAGTCAATATGGTCACTACAAAAATGATTGTCCAAAGAACAAACAAAAGAAACCTTTCTTCAAAAAGAAATCCATGATGGCTACTTGGGATGATCTAGAAGAAACACAATCAGAAGATGAAGAACAAGAAGCAAATGTCTGTCTCATGACACATTCAAAACACAGAAGAGGTAACACTTGATCCTTGTTCATCTTGTCAAAAAACTGAACATCTCTTTGATAACCTACTATATGACACTCAAATCTTAAATAAAAAAAATGTTAAACTCAGAGATGAGATTACTGTGTTAACCAAAGAAAGAGATGAATATAAGAAAGAGAGTAGTCTTAAAAGTGATGTTATCAAAGGTATGCAAACTGCTCATATTGAACTTTCTAAGAGATTTGAAATTCTTAGAAAAGATCAAAAAGAATGTTCTGAGGTACTAAAAGAAAATATTATTTTGAAAAGAAACATTTCTAAATTGGAAAATGATTTGACAAAATTTATTCGTACTACTACAACCTTTGAAAGCATTTTAGGATCACAAGCTGAATTTTTTGATAAATCTGGTATAGGACACAATCCTTATCATAACAGAAAGCTATATGAAAAATGTCTTATTCCAAATAAAGAAAAGAACTTTCAAAAATATAAATGTGCATTTTGTCACAAGGATGGACATCTTGAAGCCTTCTGTTTCAAAAAGAAAGCAAGAAAACCAGTTTCTTATAGAACACCAGAACATTCTCAGAACAGTCTCAGAAATAACATGTTTAGAAGACCTTCTTATAGACATTCTCAGAACACTCTCAGAAGAGACGTCTATAGAAGAACTCCTTATAAGAGATCATCTCACCCTCAGAAAATCCCTTATAAGAATATTGACACTAACATTCAAGGACCCAAGAAATTATGGGTACCTAAAAACTTATTAAACTCAAATGTAGGAATGCCTTCTAACAATCAAGAGAAGGCCTTGGTACTTAGACAGTGGATGCTCAAGACATATGACAGGAGATAGAAACAACTTTCTATCATTTGAAACAAGAGAAGGTGGATCAGTCACCTTTGGAAATAATGAGAAAGCTAGCATCAAAGGTATAGGTACAATTGGTAAGTCTGACTCTGCTAAGATTGAAAATGTTCAGTATGTGGATGGATTAAAACATAACTTAATAAGCATGAGTCAATTATGTGCAATGGCTTTGAAGTTGGTTTTAAATCCGACTCTTGTGAAATAAAACAATTTTCATCTAACAAAGTCTTATTTAATGGATCAAGGATAAAGAATGTTTATGTCTTATACTTAGATGAATTACCTCCTGAATCATGTTTTGTCTCACTTGAAAAAGACAAATGGATTTGGCACAAGAGGGCTGGTCATGTAAGTATGAAGACTATGTCAAAACTTTCCAAACTTGATCTAGTTAGAGGTTTGCCTAAGATTAGTTTTGATCTAGATAAAGTATGTGAATCATGCACAAGAGGGAAACAAGTTAAAATTAGTTTTAAACAAAAGAATTTATTTCCACAAAAAGACCTCTTGAGTTACTTCACATAGACTTATTTGGACCTGTCAAAACTACAAGTCTTGGTGGCAAAAATTATGGCTTTGTCATTGTAGATGATTTTTCAAGGTTTACTTGGGTGCTATTTTTAAAACATAAAGATGACTCTTTGGAAGCTTTAAAAACCTTTTGCTTAAAAGTTTAGAATGAGAAAGGAATCAATATTATCTCTATAAGAAGTGATCATGGAGGAGAATTTGAAAACTCTCTCTTTGAATCATTCCTTGATAATAATGGAATCTCTCATAATTTTTCTTGTCCAAGAACTCCCCAACAAAATTGAGTTGTTGAAAGGAAAAATAGAACTTTGCAAGAAATGGCAAGAACAATGATAAATGAATCAAATGTTGAAAAATACTTTTGGGCTGAGGCCATTAACACTTCTTGCTATATTTTAAACAAAGTCACCATTAGAAAAGTTTTAAACAAAACACCTTATGAACTTTGGAAAGGCAGAAAACCTAGTATTTCTTACTTTCATATATTTGGATGCTTTTGTTACATTTTGAATATCAAAGACAACTTGGGTAAGTTTGATTCAAAGTCAGATAAGGGAATATTCTTAGGATACTCTCTGACATCAAAAGCTTATAGAATTTACAATCTGAGAACTCAAGCTTTGGAGGAAAGCATGCATGTAA
The DNA here is from genome assembly GCA_951799995.1 of Trifolium subterraneum. Taxonomy (NCBI): domain Eukaryota; kingdom Viridiplantae; phylum Streptophyta; class Magnoliopsida; order Fabales; family Fabaceae; genus Trifolium; species Trifolium subterraneum. The sequence goes on from OX637462.1 coordinate 23,856,256, forward strand.
AATTTGATGAATTTGAAGATCAACCAATCATACATGCCACTGATGATGAAGAAGATGAGCCTATCATTGCGCAAAATCATGATTCAGATGAGAATCTCACATCTCAAGGACCACCAAAGACCTGGAGAATTGTTGGCTATCATCCTCCTGATCAAATAATAGGTAATACTGAAGATGGTGTAAGAACCAGAAAACCCTTGCAGGATGTGGAGAACAATCTGGGATTGATCCCCCAAATTGAGCCAAAATCCATAAATGAAGCTATCATTGATGAATCCTGGGTTGAGGCTATGAAAGAAGAATTACAACAATTTGAGAAGAATGAAGTTTGGAATTTAGTACCATCTCCAAAAGATCATTCAATCATTGGAACAAGATGGGTCTTTAGAAACAAACTTGATGAAAATGGTAAAGTTGTCAGAAATAAGGCAAGACTTGTAGCACAAGGTTATAATCAAAAAGAAGGGATTGATTATGATGAAACATTTGCTCCTGTAGCCAGGTTAGAAGCTATTAGAATCTTGCTTGCATATGCATCACATAAATGTATCAAACTTTTTCAAATGGATGTAAAAAGTGCTTTTTTAAATGAGGAAGTTTATGTGCATCAACCTCCTCGTTTTGTTGATAAGCATAAACCAAATCATGTGTATAAACTTACCAAAGCCCTTTATGGACTTAAACAAGCCCCAAGAGCTTGGTATGATAGATTAAACACTTTCTTACTTGAAAATGATTTTTCTAGAGGAAAATTGATACTACACTTTTTACAAAAAATGAAAAGCATAATTTACTTATTGTACAAGTGTATGTTGATGATATTATTTTTGGTGCTGCTAATAAAAAAATGTGTGAAGATTTTTCTAACCTTATGCAAAGTGAGTTTGAGATGAGCATGATGGGAGAATTTGGTTTCTTTCTTGGCTTGCAAATCAAGCAACAAGAAGATGGAATTTTCATCAGTCAAGAAAAATATGTAAATGATCTTCTCAAGAAGTACAAGATGAATGAAGCCAAAATCATGTCAACTCCAATGCATCCATCTACAAGTTTGAACAAAGATGAAAAAGGAAAAGATGTATCTGAAAAGGAGTATAGAGGAATGATTGGATCTCTCCTCTATTTAACTGCAAGCAGACCTGACATTGTGTTTGCAGTTGGTCTTTGTGCTATATTTCAAACTTCACCAAAAGAATCACACTCAACTGCAGTTAAAAGAATTTTTAGATACTTGGTTGGAACACCTGATGTAGGATTATGGTACAAAAAGGGATCACACTTTGATTTAAAAGCATATTGTGATGCTGACTATGCTGGTGACAAAATTGAAAGAAAAAGCACTAGTGGAGCATGTCAATTCCTTGGAGAAGTATTGGTAAGTTGGTGTTGTAGAAAACAAAACACCATTGCACTATCAACCACTGAAGCAGAATATGTTGCTGCATCAAATTGTTGCTCTCAAGTCATTTGGATCAAAAATCAACTTGAGGATTTCTCACTAAGGTACTAATGTATCAAAATTTTATGTGATAATACCAGTGCTATTAATTTGTCTAAAAACCCTATTCAACATTCAAGATCAAAACATATTAAAATCAAACATTATTTTATTAGAGATCATGTTAACAAAAAGGATGTGGAATTAATTTTTGTTGATACTGAAAATCAGCTTGCTGACATTTTTACTAAACAATTAGTTGAGGATCATTTTAATTTTATCAAGGAAAATTTGAAAATCATCAAAAATCCCGATTCTAGTTGATTTGTGCTTACATATGTATCTGCGAAATCGTTCTCTGAATTTGCGCTCACTACAACATTTGTTGTCTTTAGCAACACTTTCATATGCAACTGGTATAAATTGTTGCCTAAAATTGGATGAGCCAACAAGTTATGACTGTTGCTAGTTCTTTTCAGGAAAGACTAAATAATTGTTCCCATAAACAGAAAAAGGAACAATTACGGACTGTTATTATGACATTTCTTTTGCAATAGTTAACAACTGTGCCCGTAGATATTTGTGGGAACAATTTTTAGGTGTTACATTACTTTTGAGAAAATGCTACATCTATGCACTGTTACTTTTAATATTCAACATTACAAAAACATTTTATTTTACTTTATTTTATAAAAGAAAAATATTTGACTTTGTTGATCAAAAATATTAATTTTACTTCAGTACAAAACACTAATCCAATCTAAATACAAAACACGCTTGAGAATAAAACCCCGCAACATGCCTTCCTTCTCCTTTTCTTTGACTTACACAGACCCATCAAAGCACCCATTTTGAGATGGGATAGAGACAAGGGTATATTCGGAAGAGCAAAAAATGGGATTTACGGTTTCAATTTCTTCTTTGGCTTCTCTTTCCATTTTTCTTCTTTGTTTCAATTTCTTCTTTGTAATAAATGGGATGGGATTTACGGTTCAAGTGGCGGCACACTCAAGTGGCGGAACAACAAAGAGACTTTTATTGAAGAAAATTCCGATTGAAAAATATATAGATTAATGACACTTCTTAGAAAATAACATGACAACGGTTTGTAAGGTTATAATAATGAAGAGGTGTGAAAAGAATCAGAATTTTTCAAATGCATTCAGAGGTAAATCGATTTCCAACAATAGAAGATGGAGGAGAAGGAATGGTTAAACAACATTTGGGCCTACAAAAAAAGTTATTTGTTGGTCCAAACGAGGTAGCAGCCGAGCCTAGTAATTGGCGGGGGTTTTCATGTTTTACTTTTGTTAATATTTATTCGACATTTGAAATTGAACAACGGGAAATATGTTTGAATTTCGAATTAAAAAAAATTGATATTAAATTCCATAAAATATGACTGAATTTAGAATATTTTCAATTATCGTGTAGTCCAGTCCCCTTGCACTTCCAAGAGATTTCACTATAATCACTAAAGATTACAAACACAAATGCTCAAGCACACAAGCAAGAGACTTCACAAACTTATACAAATAATTCAACACAAAGTTTCAACAATTGAAGGCAGGAGTTATATCATTATGTTATTACACTCATCCAACAAAATCATTTCCATAAAGTTAATTTCTTCTTGTATTACAACACTATTAATAGGCCTCATTTTAATAACCCTAGTCTTGACAAACTATATAATGAGAACAAACTATATGTATTTAAAATAAAAATTGTTCAACATATAATGAAAACAAACTATATGCATATAAAATAAAAATTGGTTAAAATTTAATTGTGGGTACCACTTGCAAATCCACTTATGTGGTTGTTATGATTGGTTGATGGATAAATACCCCAAATTATTTCTTCAAACAATAAAAGAAAATAAAATGAAAATTCAACAAATTCAGTATCCAAGAAAAACAGGAAAACATTCATTATGATTATTATTTAAGTATAATTAGAACATGGTCTAAAAATATCTATATCTGACAAAAATTCAACAACCACCCAATAAATCATATCATACACAGTAGTAAATCATATCACAAAGTATGAAAGCAGTAACAATGTGTTCTATACTAACACACACAACCATGTAGAATTGGCCAACCACTACCACATTTTAGAAAATGATTTTTGTGATAAGACTACAAATTGATAGTTAGTCTAATCATAGTACAACAAAATTTTGGTTAAATTTGGTGATATTTTACGTTATAAAGTATTTTTTTACAATTTGATGATATCGTTATAATGCATAATGATCTAATCAAATATAATATAAATTTGAACGAGGTCCTAATATGAAATAACTATGTTTTTTATTTTTATTCTTCAATCAAAATTAAAGGGAATAATTGGGATATATCCATGTTAACATCAACCAAAGTTAATTTCAAGTTTGTTTAAAAAATGCAATTTAATTAGGGGTATGTTGGTAAAGAAATAATTAATTCCCTTGTAAATTTGAAAGGTGTCTTATAAAAATGCAATTTAATTAGGGGTATGAAAATGATTTTGTTGGATGAGTGTAAAATGCAATTTTTGCCCCTTTTTATAAGACCCCTTTCAAATTTACAAGGGAATTAATTATTTCTTTACCAACATACCCCAAATTAAATTGCATTTTTTCAACAAACTTGTAATTAACTTTGGTTGGTGTTAACATGGATATATCCCAATTATTCCCTTTAATTTTGATTGAAGAATAAAAATAAAAAACATAGTTATTTCATATTAGGACCTCGTTCAAATTTATATTGTATTTGATTAGATTATTATGCATTATAACGTAAGATATCATCAAATTGTAACAAAAATACTTTATAACGTAAATTATCACCAAATTTAACCAAAATTTTGTTGTACTATGATTAGACTAACTATCAATTTGTAGTCTTATCACAAAAGTCATTTTCTAAAATGTGGTAGTGGTTGGCCAATTCTACATGGTTGTGTGTGTTAGTGTAGAACGCATTTTTACTGCTTTCATACTTTGTGATATGATTTGCTACTGTGTATGATATGATTTATTGGGTGGTTGTTGAATTTTTGTCATATATAGATATTTTTAGACCATGTTCTAATTATACTTAAATAATAATGTTTTCCTGTTTTTCTTGGATACTGAATTTGTTGAATTTTCATTTTATTTTCTTTTATTGTTTGAAGAAATAATTTGGGGTATTTATCCATCAACCAATCATAACAACCACTTAAGTGGATTTCCAAGTGGTACCCACAATTAAATCTTAACCAATTTTTATTTTATATGCATATAGTTTGCTTTCATTATATGTTGAACAATTTTTATTTTAAATACATATAGTTTGTTCTCATTATATAGTTTGTCAAGACTAGGGTTATTAAAATGAGGCCTATTAATAGTGTTGTAATACAAGAAGAAATTAACTTTATTGAAATGATTTTGTTGTATGAGTGTAATAACATAATGATATAACTCCTGCCTTCAATTGTTGAAACTTTGTGTTGAATTAGTTGTATAAGTTTGTGAAGTCTCTTGTTTGTGTGCTTGAGCATTTGAGAAGTCTCTTGCTTGTGTGCTTGAGCATTTGTGTTTGTAATCTTTAGTGATTATAGTGAAATCTCTTGGAAGTGCAAGGGGACTGGACTACACGATAATTGAAAATATTCTAAATTCAATCATATTTTATGGAATTTAATATCAATTTTTTTTAATTCGAAATTCAAACATATTTCCCGTTGTTCAATTTCAAATGTCGAATAAATATTAACAAAAGTAAAACATGAAAACCCCCGCCAATTACCGGGCTCGGCTGCTACCTCGTTTGGCCCAACAAATAACTTTGTTGTAGGCCCAAATGTTGTTTAACCATTCCTTCTCCTCCATCTTCTATTGTTGGAAATCGATTTACCACATTTGAAAAAACTGATTATTTTCACACCTCTTCATTATTATAACCTTCCAAACCATTGTCATATTATTTTCTAAGAGGTGTCATTAATCTATATATTTTTCAATCAGAATTTTCTTCAAAAAAAAAGTTTCTTTGTTGTTCCGCCACTTGAGTGTGCCGCCACTTGAACCGTAAATCTCATCCCATTTATTACAAAGAAGAAATTGAAACAAAGAAGAAAAATGGAAAGAGAAGCCAAAGAAGAAATTGAAACCGTAAATCCCATTTTTTGCTATTCCGAATATACCCTTGTCTCTATCGCATCTCAAAATGGGTGCTTTGATGGGTCTGTGTAAGTCAAAGAAAAGGAGAAGGAAGGTACGTTGTGTGGTTTTACTCTCAAGCGTATTTTGTGTTTAGATTGGATTAGTGTTTTGTACTGAAGTAAAATTAATATTTTTGATCAACAAAGTCAAATATTTTTCTCTTACAAAATAAAGTAAAATAAATGTTTTTGTAATGTTGAATATTAAAAGTAACAGTGCATAAATGTAGCATTTTCTCAAAAATAATGTAACACCTAAAAATTGTTCCCACAAATATCTACGGGCACAGTTGTTAACTATTGCAAAAGAAATGTCATAATAATAGTCCGTAATTGTTCTTTTTTCTGTTTATGGGAACAATTATTTAGCGTTTCCTGAAAATAACTATCAACAGTCATAACTTGTTGGCTCAGCCAATTTTAGGCAACATCTTATACCAGTTGCATATGAAATTGTTTCTAAAGACAACAAATGTTGTAGTGTTATTCTTTGCCCCTTTTTATAAGACCCCTTTCAAATTTACAAGGGAATTAATTATTTCTTTACCAACATACCCCTAATTAAATTGCATTTTTTCAACAAACTTGTAATTAACTTTGGTTGATGTTAACATGGATATATCCCAATTATTCCATTTAATTTTGATTGAAGAATAAAAATAAAAAACATAGTTATTTCATATTAGGACCTCGTTCAAATTTATATTATATTTGATTAGATCATTATGCATTATAACGATATCATCAAATTGTAAAAAAATACTTTATAACGTAAAATATCACCAAATTTAACCAAAATTTTGTTGTACTATGATTAGTATAGAACACCTTGTTACTGCTTTCATACTTTGTGATATGATTTACTACTGTGTATGATATGATTTATTGGGTGGTTGTTGAATTTTTGTCATATATAGATATTTTTAGACCATGTTCTAATTATACTTAAATAATAATCATAATGAATGTTTTCCTGTTTTTCTTGGATATTGAATTTGTTGAATTTTCAATTTATTTTCTTTTATTGTTTAATTTGTAGAAATAATTTGGGGTATTTATCCATCAACCAATCATAACAACCACATAAGTGGATTTGCAAGTGGTACCCACAATTAAATTTTAACCAATTTTTATTTTACATGCATATAGTTTGTTCTCATTATATGTTGAGCAATTTTTATTTTAAATACATATAGTTTGTTCTCATTATATAGTTTGTCAAGACTAGGGTTATTAAAATGAGGCCTATTGATAGTGTTGTAATACAAGAAGAAATTAACTTTATTGAAATGATTTTGTTGGATGAGTGTAATAACATAATGATAATGAATAAATCTAAAATTAAGTATATAAAATAAAGGCTTAATTGTAATTTCAGTCCCCCTATTTTAACAAATTTTGGATTTTGGTCCCCCTATTTTTAAATAAGTAATTTTAGTCCCCCTAATTAAAGAAATTATGGATTTTTGTCCCCCTATTTTAAAATAAGCAATTTGGGTCCCCCTATTTTATCAAATTTTGAAATTAGATTCATCATTTTTCTCTTAAGTTGATGGATCACAATTTTAATATGATGTGGCATTTATAAATTTTAAAAAAATAATTTTTATAAGAATACTAATACTTATTTTATTACATTATTTTTATATGTCGTGGATTAATTTTTCACATTGATGAATGCTACATCATATTAAAATGTGAAAAATCAACTTGAGAGAAAACAGAGGAGCTTAATTTCAAAATTTTATAAAATAAGGGGACCAAAATTGCTTATTTAGAAATAGGGGGACCAAAATCCAAAATATGTTAAAATAGAGGATCAAAATTACTTATTTAAAATTAGGGGGACCAAAATCCACAATTTGTTAAAATAGTGGGACTAAAATTGCAATTAAGCCTAAAATAAATAACAATATTTTTTTATCGTCAAATAATTATATCAAATCTTGAGTGAAAATTATGAAAAATAAAATTTGTTGGTAACAAACATATATTTTGTTTTTTTAAAAGAAGAAAACAAAAAGAAGAAAGAAAGAAAGAAATTACTTGAACAAGATATTTTAAGAGAAAAAATTATTCTATCTTACCAGATCACCTATATCTTCTCATTTCCTATATATAAGACCACCTGAGTCCCAAATGAAAACACGCCAATACAAAAACAAATACGCTTAAGAAGAAGAAAGAAGAATAGAGGCAAACAGGTTAGTACCTCAACATTCTTTATTCTTCTTCATGTATTTTTATCCCTTTTTGTTATTGTCTTCACTTAAGGAAACATCCCTTTCATCTAGAACAAATCCTATTTACTTCTAAATTTCTTAAATCCGAAAAAGTTCTAGTTTTATATAAAATTAGGTTTCATTGTTACACAAAGAGAAGAAATTCATATTTCATTCTTAAAATCCTAACATCAAGTTTGAAATTGATCAAGCTGATGTTGGTTATTCTTTTATTTCAGATATAGAAACATTTATAGTAACAATGATAAAAATGTTTCCTTTATTGTTTTGATCTAAATCACTTTAGAGGACTTAATAAAGTTAATTAACAACATGAAATCCTCAAGTTAATAATAAAACAAGGATGATATATTTTTTCAAGACCGTAAACCTCAAGAGTTACTCTAACTTATTTATCTAGAAACGTTTTGTTTTCCTTAAAAAGTAATCTCGTAGTTTTTTTCTAAAAACTAGTGTAATCAGGTAGTTATTATAGAGAAGATCAAAATGAAATTTATAATTTTGGTAATGATAACCTAATAAGTAATATATTGATGAGTTGATATGTGACATCGGAACTCTCAATGAAAGTAATCTTGCAACAGAACTTGAAGGAGTTGAAAGTAAGGGGAATTACTTCTACCGAGTTTAAGTATTGCATAAATTGTATGAACTATTATGAAATCTGTCAACAACAACTTGATATGTGTAGTATACATCTCTGTAAAGGATCACGGGAATTAATCCTACTAATTAACAAACTTAATCTTAAATATAATAAAGGGTGAATTGTATTTTAGTCTTACTGGTAAAGGAAAAAAACTATTGATGGTTACTACTTCTTAAAAATTCCAATTTATATAACTAAGTATAAGTCTAATTTTTACCTAGCTAATCATACGACTACTAATTATTAATGATGCTAATATATGTTTTCTGGTATTAGTTGTGATGCGTGAATCTCCATCATGAGGGAGATATCTATATATGTTTATCATAGGTTGTGTACTCATATGTGGTTTAAAAATCTGAATTTTCTCCCTACTGTTCATTCAAAACGTTTTTTCTTTTAAAACTATTTTACTTTTAAGCTGTGGATTTGAATTAAATATTTGTTAATTTAATTGGTAATTGATAAATGTTTGTATTTAGGTTATGATCTAAATTGTTACTTGTGTTGATCATAAGATGAGCTAAAGTTATACTTTTAAAATTTGAAATTGTTTCATTATAAAAGACATTCATCAAACTGTAACTAAAGAAAGAGGTAGTAATTGTCCTTAAAGAGAGGTGGTAGTCTTATAGAAACAATAAAGACAAGTGAGGAGCTAAAACAGGTCCTAATACATCAAGGCGTAGATGGGAATGAGGATAGTTATGGTTTGATTACTTTGAGGACCTATCAAGGGCACTTCTGTTTCGAACACCTATCAATATTCGGAGATTGCTTCCGGACTGAAGGTACTCGTAAAACCCGACACGGTGAGCCTGACAAATCTAGACTGTCTAGAAATAAGGTAGTGCGATCGGACTAGAATGATTGAGGTTTGACTACCTAAGTACATACAATCATGTTATAGTCTCCAAAACGGCCTTATGCTCATTAGGAAATAAACTCCATGAAGCAGTGTTTATGCTTGAGAAGAAGAAAGGGAGGAGAGAATTTAAGAGAAACATGGATATTGAAATTAATGCATGAGTCTAAGAAGGTCCAATAATTTTCACAAATTAATCCAACAAAGAGAATTATATATCTTATTATTGTGATTTCATATCTTATTAACATTGTTTAAAATATAAAAAGAAAGATTAAATAACAAAATTTGAACTAAATTCTTTACGGTAAATATCAACTTGTTGTATTTATTCTTTCTTTGTTTAAAATGAAAAGTTAGACTAATGTTGATTATCAATATGCTGCTTTCCTTTTTACATGATATAATTGTTGAGTTAAAATAGTAGCAAATCGATTTCTCTTATTCAGTAAGCTGGTAATGACTTTACTTATACTTCAAAATTATTTATGCTAATATGTATACTTTTAATATTACTTCCCTGATGCTAAAATTGGTACTAAACTTGTGTACTAGTAATTCACCCTATCTTTGTTTGTTCTTGGCAATTGTGTTCTTGTATGTATTTTCGAGTATTGTACAGATGATGCCGGGAGAACGTTTGGTTCATTTAGGAGTCCGTAGGATTAAGTACCTTGAGGATTCGGATCACAACGGATGGAAATTGATCGTGATAATAATCATATCGTTTGATTTATTCTGGAATTACTTGTTTCACTGCTGAATATGGCGTGATAATTATTTGCGAGAAACTAGAAAACTTTTTACCTTTGGATAGGTTGCGTTTATCACTTCTAGAAGATGTCTATGATGCTCCACTGGGACAAGTGGGAGTCAAACCAATTGTGAATGTTAATGTGCCTCAGGAGCCCTTGATTCCACAAAATGAGGTACAAGTTTGATCATGCTTAATTAGCGGTTGAAAATGAAGTGGAGAAAAACTTTTCATTTGAAGAGGACCCAGAAGAAGACCCAAACAGCTACTGAGAGGAAGGGGAGTTTCGTCCCAACGGCCACAAATAGACATGACCGCTCCAATGTGGATTAGAGTTTCAAGAAAGCTAGTTTAGTTGTTTTGTATGATATTATTCTTGAAACACTTTGTCAAACACTAACTAGAAGTGATATGTAGGATGTTTAAGTTTGACCTTAATTAGTTTGGTTTAGAATAACTCTCGCGGAACTTATGAACTTTTGTATGATAAATTATCAAGACTAATGAACCATAGGCTTACTCTATTTAATTATTAATCAATGAAGTATGTTATAATTATATGAAGTATCCATTTCATGGCATGATTAAAGTGTATATTAGCTCTGAATAAATTTCATAGGAAGATCCAACAATTTTTATTATTATTATTGATTATAAAAAAAAGTAAATTTAATGAGAATAAGTAAAACTAAATTTTAGAAATAATAAAATTTTGTCCGTAAAAAAACAAATTCTAAAAGTTAATGTTTTTTACTACTAAAAATAGTAATTTTTTATTTATTAATTAGAACGGAGGAATATTATTTAGATGAAAAAATAAAATTTCACTGGTAAAATAAACACCAGATTGTTCAAGTCCACATGAAGAATATTTATTGCCAAGAATTTATTCAAATGTGTGAAATTTGTTGTACATTCCCTGTCATTAAAGGCTACCGTACGGTTTGCAAAAGTTGGTTCCACTACTAGCAAAACGCCAAACCATGTGGCGGTAGTGAAATAAAAACGCCACACCGCGTGGCGATAATCAGAGAAAATTCTAACATACAACATTTGATATTGTTGGCCTGTCAACCTATTTCAAAGTATGGAGAGAAAGAAAGGGTTATAGAATTTCGCCACACTCTGTGGCGGAATTGAATATGACATAATTTTTCAGTTACAGTTACAGTGTGGTTTGAAAGTGTGGCATTTAGAGTTTTTTTTTTAAATGGTGGCATATTGAAAATATATGTTTTAAAGTGTGGCATTTGGTCAAAATGCCGTCGCCATTCGCTCACGGATAAAATTTACATAAATAGAAAAATCTATATAATAAAAGTTCGACGTACGTTTTCTAAAATTTCTCGCTAAATTTTATTTCCAGACTGAAATTTTTATCCTTTGCTTTTAAAAAATATAACGAGGTTGGATTCTCATTCTAGTTGATATATAAAGTCTCTAATTAAATTTAGATAAATAAAGACAGTGGGTAAATTTCCGATGACACGTGAACGTTCTTAACTAGAATAAAACCCTCATATCTTAGCCAATACTTAAACCCTAACACTTAAGATACTGTGGGATTATGGGTCTTACATGGTTAATAGTGTTAGATCTCTTAACTACTCTTTGATAGTTAGTCAGTGATATTATGTTGTTATTTATTAGTAACTAGACACAAAAAGCACCCAATTGCATGTACCAGAAATTCACCCAATTCCAAAAACAACTGAACAATCTCATAACACCAAAACTAATAAAGTCACAAAGGCAACAGAGGGAAACTTGCTTGACGATTAAATAATATTATTGTATACACTTTTCTTTTACCCAATCAAAACAAATTTAACAAATAAACGGCCGCTAACATAAAAAATAACCGAGTATGAACAATCATATTCACTTGTAACATAAAATTTGAATTAGAATTTAAAGCGATTAAACAATACAAAAAATAAAAATCACAAATGTAATAATACTCTCATTTAAGTAAGAGTGTCAAACCTACAACAAAAAAAAATTAAGAGTGTCAAAACCACAATTCAACAAAGGAAGAACACATCTAATTAACAAAACCTAGTAACAATAATAACACTTCTAAGTAGTTGGCAATTTAAACCTACAAAAAGGACAAGTATTGTCTTTCTCTAACCAATCACGGATACACTTTATATGAAACACACGCATACATGGCATATGAACTCTAACATGGAAATTAAAATTTTCAAAACAAATCGCACAATTTTTCTCTAGCTATTTCAACTTTCATTATCTCTTATCCCTTAATGCATGACTTTTCTGCTTCATCACTTTCAATACCTTCATCACTTCCATCATCATCATCTTTATCACTTTCATCTTCGCTCGCCCTTGTAACAACAAGATATTGACCCGAATAGGAAGAATCCTTATATTCTTATGTGTTTTAACCATATCACGAGCACATTCCAATATCTTTGCCACTACCAACCTAAAAACAACTTGAGAACATCCATATGAGAAAGCCACGATACAATGCTAGTTTCTTGCATTATTTTATCCTTCAAAATATTTAAAAATGTGTGGCACTTTGTGTCACTAATAGTTTGAAACATTCTAGCATTCAAAAGGTATATATTTGTGCACTCAAAATATTTTGTGCACTCCAGGTTGAAGTAGATATCATTGGAGCATCACAAAATATTTTGTTTGGTATGGATAATGAACAGCGAAAAGAAAACTGAAAGTTACAAGAAATATGGCAACAAATTTGGGAGTGTATAAACCGTTTAGGATTTTGAAATATTAAGGAGTAATTTCTTTTGTTTTATAGAATAAGGAGTAAATCTTTTAACCGGTGGTGATTAAACAATCCATATATATTGTACGAGATTGTCTTCTTCTAATATTTTAAACATTTTTTTCTCGTCAAGAATATCTTAAGCCTTTAAATATGAAAATACTAATCTCATTCGTCTGGAAAATAAAATAAACCAATTCCATGAGTGAATATGAAAAACCACCGAGTCCCGTTTCTGACATTTTATGGGTCTTAGACCAAACATAAGATTTGTTTTATAACAAGAAAAAAATTATTTCATTTAACATAACACACATTAATATATAATATTCCCTCGTTTTTTTATAAGTGTCGTTTTTGTCGGATTTAGAGTTTCTATTTAACTGTCGTTTTGATCTTTTAAGTGTATGATTTGTCAATTATACTCATTGTCAATTACTCTTATCTTTTCAATAAAATTAATTATTGCTATATATTTGAAAAACTAAAGTTTGTTTTGATTTTTTATTTTTTTTTGTACATAACATTTTAAATTTTTGTTTTTTTAAGGAATATTAAATTTTTGTTTTGTTTTGTAGATAATAATTAAATTTATTGGAAAGAGAAAGTGTGTGCAAAAAAAAAGAATTTATTGGTGAATTAAGATAAGGGTATAATAAGAAGATAAAGTGCAAAAATCCACTTTCTTAATTTGGTGTTACTATTTTTTGTTTTTGGTTTAAAAAGGAGCTAAGGATCGAACCCGGGACCTCTAGCATACTACCCAAATCCCTCATCACTAGGCCAAACCTAGTGGCATAGTGTTACTATTTTAAAGAGACACTTAAAAAGAAACGGAGGGAGTAGTAATTTTATAAAACTAGAACTTCGACCCGTGCGCTGGACGGGTCTAATTATCCATAATATGAAAAAATAATATATAAATTTTTTTAACAGTAAAATGTATAAAAAAACGCCGAGTACCATTAAATATTAGTTCACCAATAAATTTGGATAAATCTTCATACAACAGAAATTATGGTATATTGTGAAATACTTCTTTATAGTACATTGGAAAATCAATATTAATACGAAATATTTGTTCAACAGTGATATTTTTATTCGTATTTTCATCATCTTCGTTGATAATCAATATTTTTAATCATTCTCTTTAAATAACTCTTGAAGTTGCAACATACAACTGGCCATGTAAAAATATTGTCGACAAAAGATATATCCCAACATGCTTAAGAGATTGTCTCTGACTCTTATTTATATAGTCATCACAAAAGAAAAAATTAAAGGGATGCAGGTTCGATTCCCATGCTAAACAGATTTGATTTTTTTTTTTTAATATAATTGACCACATGAAAAAGAGAGGAAAATGAGAGGAGAAAAAATAAGTTTAGGGTTAGCATTTCGGAGCAAGTTTGTAATATAAGAGATATAATAATAACAACAACAATAATAATAATAATACTAATAATAATAATAATAATAATAATAATAATAATAATAGTAGTAGGAAGCTAATAATAATAAATATTTAACATAGTGAGTTAAAGATTGTGGGTTCGATTCTTTGTGAGGTATTTTTTAACATTTTATTTCAATTAATAATAATAATAATAGTATTGTAACATTCCCAATTCTTTCATTAGTAATATATATACTATTAAGGGTATTTTCTTAAACCATCACATGTCTAGAGTTAGCATTAGAGTTATAATACTTAGCATACAAGTCTCTAGTGTGTGTGCCATTGAAAGAGAGACCAATCACCATGAGTGGGCATGTGTCCCACTATGGAAATTAACCTTTGACTCATCACAAGCCACTACATCATTTTCTTTCCATTGTTTGTGGTCACAAGAATAGCAGCAAACACTTTACCTCATTGCTCTCCCTCTCACGTCCAAGCAAACAACAACAACCTCAAGCCTCATCTCATAAATTCTCTTCCAAATCACTTGAATTCAACACATGCAAATGATGAACCATACTCCTTAGGTTAGTTCATCATAGAGAGTAAGTTTAATTTCTCAAAACTCTTCTCCTTCCCTTCAATTCGTGCTTCATATCCTCAATAATAACCACCTATGAGCTGTTTTTCATGTTCATGTATGAGGAGGATGATCATATGTGATATTGTGGTGGATTGGGAGTTGAAACACAGGACCACATCTTAAAGGAAATTGGAGCTGTCAACCCTCTTTGTATACCAGTTTATTGGCCAAGATTTCAAGCTCATTGAGGTGGGTTCTTAGGTTTAGTTTAGTTAGAAATTCCCCAACTCAAATTAATACATGATAACATAGGATATAGGGAAGTTAAATTATGTGTGTGAGAGGAGTTTAACTCCCAAAACCCTCTCCATTTTAATTGTTAAAATTACTTATAATGTTAATGGTAATGGCTGGATTGGAATTGTTTTGGAAATTTCTGGTTTTACACTGATTTCAGCATAACAGAGCAGAATCTCGTGTTGCTCGCTAAGCGAGCAACTGGCGAACGTGCAACAGTGTTTGCAGGTTTTGGTCGCTGGCGCTCGCTAGCTGGCCAGAACCTTCTCACTTGGTTCGCTAGCGGTCGCCAGCCCTCGCTAAGCGACCATGACAGGATTTTGGCAAATGTTCTGTTTTCTTAAAACTCAAGTATTAGATTAAAACTTATTGTCAATCCAGGTCTGCTATTCATTGATATTATGAGGTTATAACAATCGAAATGTTAATTGCACGGTTTAGGAATACCATGAAAATAACTTAGGTTATGTGATAGGTTAATTCCCCGGGATTGGAATATATTGGTAGTTGTTGAAACTATAGCTGTTTACATGTCAGTCGGAGAGTAAGAGGATTGTCTTCTGTACACCACTACAGGGATTCGAGGAATCCGGAGTAAAATGTTTTAATAACAATTGTGATGCCGGAGGCTCCGTACCATAGTGTTTATGTCCACGAAGATTGGTGCGGAGGAGTGTGAGGCTCTCTGAGACCGACTCACCTCAGAGTGTCCTTGCGGAGCTAAAATGAACTCAGATAATATTTGTGTTACACATTATTAATTGTTTATATATATATGTACACATATGTGATGCGTCTGTGATGCGTGAGGACTGACATTCAGGTTACCCGGTGTAGTCACCATTAGGAGGGTTGTAGAACTCACGAGGCTTAGTAGTCTCACCCCCCCCCCCCCCCCCCCCATTCTTCATCATTTCAGATTACAGGTTCGCATTTGTCGCAGAGCTGAAGCGTAAAGATTCGAAACACATGGATCACATTGAGGAGCTGACAACAAGTTAATCTTATCTTTAGTATTAGTATAAGATTCAGTTATGTTAGTTTAGTAGTTAGCTCAGTATGTATTATTTGGTGGATTTTTATTATCCAAGTATGTATCGAAATTTTATTGTGTCCCGATCCATTTATGTACACTTCTATTGATATTCTAGATAAATTGATATGGGGTATTATAAGTATGAAGCTAATAATAATAAATATTTAACATGATGAGTAAAAGGTTGCGGTTTCGATTCTTGGTGGGGTATTTTTTAACATTTTATTTGAATTAATGTTAGGGTTAAATGAAAGGAAAATGAGCGGGAAAAATATTAGGGTTAAGAATAGCAAAACGGAACAAGATTATAATATAAGAGATATATATAAAAAGATACTCGAAAGTTCATAAAAAAAAATTCGTCGAAATTCATAATAATAGCCAAATTTTCTTGCGTATCTACCTCTTTGAAAACAAATGTATCAAGAGCTCCTTGTTGTGATTTTATTAGCTCTTCATTTCAATTTTTTTTTTACCGTTTTTCATTACCAAATAAACTAGTTTAAAGATCGGTGCATTCGCATAGGTGCATTGAATTTTATTCGATATTTAAGTTTGATCATTATATTAAGGTAAAAAAATTATTTAGAATAAAATACTTAAAAATTTGTTATATAATGTTGTCAAAATATAAGTGAAATTATTGTGCTATTTCTTGTAAAACTTATTAAATGAATAATTTGAATATAATTATCAATGAAAAATATTTATCCAATTTTTTATGTGTCAGTGTCAAACAATGGTCTCGTGTATTTTTTTTTAATGAAAAATTAGAAATTTTATTAAGAATATTTAGGGTAATTTAGTAAATTAATATATTATTATTAATAGTTAATAATAAACTTAGTAGTAAGATTATTTATGTTTCTTTTTATGAAAAATATTTTTTTATGTTTTTATTTCTATATATTCTTATTTTTATGCATATTCATCTTATGTGTGGTGTTTTCATGATGAACTAAGTCGTGTGCTTCTTATTTGACTAGCAACTTGTATATGCTTGAGGTTTTCAATATTGGAAGAAAAATTATAAATATGTGTAATTCTGAAGATGCAAAGTTAAAGTCCATGGCTTTAAAGATGAAGATGAAATATGATAAATATTGGGGAAATCTTGACCGGCTTAACATTTTGTTGTTGATTGCTATGGTATTAGATCCTCAGTGGAAAATGAAGCTTGTGGTATGGTTGACAACTGTAGAAGCACTCATTTGTACGCAAGATTGGCTCTTTATCTGTGGCAACTGTGGAAGCACTCATTTGTGGCAACTGTCAGTGGCGGATGGAAGGCCCAGCTAGCCTGGGCACGTGCCCAGGCTCTGGCCCAATATTTTTTTTTTTTTTTTTTTTTAAAAAAACAAGAAACAAGAAACACGCTGCATCTCTCAAAAAAAAGAAAAACACGCTTATCAGAGGAAGAAGAAACACGACTCACAGAACTCGATCTCCACCGCCTAGAACCGCCAAATCGCCGATCAAGCCTCTCACTCCCACTCTCAATCGCAACATCTACCTCTCAGACTCTCAATCTCCTTCTCGTTTTCACCCTCAATCTCAATTTTTCTCTGAGCTGCTCAATTAGGTATTTTCAATCTCAAATCTCAAGCTTGATTTTCATGGATGTTTTTCTGTTTTATTTTTGCTGGCTGTTATATTATACACCTCTTGATTTGTTTTGTTTTCTGCTAGCTTGTTTTTGCTCCCTGCCCTAGTTTAATTTCAATCTCAATCTGCTAGCTTGTTCTGTTTTTGTTACAATTACCAGTGGGCAGTGGTGTTTGTTTGTTCTGTTATCTGTTTGTTTGTTATAAATTATAATTTGTTTCTTTGCCTCTTAATTTCAATCTCAATCTAGAATTTTTGAAAATAAATAGATATACATGATTTTTAGATGAACTTGTAGGTTTTTAGATTTTTAGATGAATTTTTGAAAATAAATACATGTAGGTTTTTGTTAAATTTATAGATGAACTCGTTTATTAATTTTGCATCATTTAATTTTAGATGAGGAAGTATTACGTTCCTATAACAAGTACTGAGAATGTGAATATTGTGCAATCGGAAGCCGAAGTAGAAGAACCACTGCCTAGTAATGTGGTTAATGAGTTTAATTTAAATGAAATTGTGCGTGATCCGGGTCTTAGGAAACAAATTAATGAGTATTCTCTGGATATTCAAGACCAAATGAGAAGGGCATATATATTGAAGGGTCCAACACAACCAATTTTGGAAAAATTTCCTCGTACTCAAGTTGCAAGAGAACCAAGACCAAGAGCATTTTGTAAATCATGGTATGTAAAGCATCCATGGATAGAATACAGTGAGTTCAAGGATGCTGCTTATTGTTTCCATTGCTTTCTCTTTACGAAACCCGGGAGGGCCGAACACTTTGGTTATGAAGTCTTCACCAAAGACGGATATAGAGATTGGAAGCATGCATCAAAAGGCTTGAAAGATCATGTTGGTGGTCATGGTAGTATGCACAACTCATGTATGAAAGACTATGATGATTATAATAATCAAAGACAAAGTATAGCAACTAACTTTCTTAGAGCAACTAGAGAATCGGAAGAATTGTATAAGATCCGTTTAACTTGTTCCTTAGATTGTGCAAGATTTCTCATAGCACAAGGCATGGCTTTCCGTGGCCATGATGAATCCCTTACTTCTCTAAACAAGGGCAATTTTAGAGAGATGGTAGATTGGGTAAAATCTAATAATGAACAAGTGAGAGATGCTTTTGACCGTGGTTCACAAACTTGCATAATGATTTGCGGTGACATTCAAAAGGAATTTGCAACGTCTTGTGCACATGAAGTTACCAAGGTGATTATGGAAGAGCTTGGTGATAGCCAATTCTCCGTGCTTATTGATGAGTCACGTGATATTTCCGTCAAAGAGCAAATGGCGGTGATGTTTAGGTTAGTAGTTGTATTTTTCAATTTCTATTATTATGTAATTATGTAACCTTGTTGATTTTTTTTTTTAGGTTTGTGAACGACAAAGGGGAAGTTGTGGAACGATTTCTTGCTCTACAATATGTCAAAGATACTACATCTGAGGCACTAAAGGGTGCTCTTTATAGTGTTCTTGATCGTCACATGCTATCTATTTCAAGGTTAAGAGGGCAAGGATATGACGGGGCTTCAAATATGAGAGGTGAATTTAATGGTTTGCAAAGAAAGATTTTAGATGAAAACCCTTATGCTTTATATGTCCATTGTTATGCTCACCGTTTGCAATTGGTAGTTGTGTCCGTTGTTAGTAGTTGCTCATCTATTCATGATTTCTTTGAGTATATCTCCTTGATTGTAACTACAACAAGTGCATCTTGCAAGAGAATGGATGCTTTGAGGGAGGCACAACACAAAGATATTATGGACAAACTTGAAAGTGGTGAGATTTCTAAAGGAAAGGGTAAGCACCAAGAATCAAGTATCGCTAAAGCCGGAGATACTAGATGGGGTTCACATCATACTTCCTTGCTTCGTTTGGATCAAATGTGGTCCTCCGTGTTACATGTGCTTAGTACGGTTGATGAGTTTGGACGTACTCCATCTCAAGCGGCGGGTTTGATAGAAAAAATGGAGAGTTTTAAATTTGCTTTCATTTTGAAGTTAATGTTAAAGTTGTTTGGTATTACAAATGATCTTTCAAGAATCTTGCAAAGAAAAGATCTTAATATTGTGCTTGCCATGGATTTAATTGATGATGTCAAAACTCGGTTGGCCACATTGAGAGAGAGTGGTTGGGATAATTTCTTTGTTAATGTCCAAGACTTTTGTATTGCTAAAGGTATTCCGATGCCAAATATGGATGGAGAAATACCGGTTCGGGGTCGTTCAAGGCTAGAAGGGAGGACTATCACTAATCTTCATCATTACCGTGCAGAGATTTTTTATGTTGCTATTGACAAAATATGTGTGGAGATGAATCATCGCTTTAGTGAAGAAAGTAACAGTGTACTTAATTGTTTCTCATGTCTTGACCCGAAGGATTCTTTCTCCAAGTTTGATGTTGATAAGCTTGCTCGTCTTGCTGATTTATATCATGAAGACTTTACTGATGATGACCGTGGAATAATAAGGGAGCAACTTGAGACTTTTGTAGTTCACGTGAAAAGACATGTTTCATTTTCTACTTGTGGAGATGTTCAAAGTTTGGCTATGAAGATGGTTCAAACAGATAAACATTTCGTATTTCCATTGGTCTACAAACTTATTGAGTTGGCTTTGATATTACCGGTGTCGACAGCATCTGTTGAAAGAGCTTTTTCAGCAATGAAGATTATTAAGACTAAATTGCGCAACAAGATGAACGAGAAGTGGCTCAATGACTTGATGATATGTTACACCGAGCGGGAGATATTCAAGTCACTTGATGATGTTGATATTATTCGAACCTTCCAGTCAAAGAGCTCTCGAAAAGGGCATTTGCCTCCTAATTTCATGTAGTACACTATTGGTATGTTATATTTCATCCTTTTTATTTGACTCATATTTTATTGATTTTTTCTAGTTTGTGTAGCATCTTTATTTGTTCTTGTTGTACTGTTATATTGTGCCCAGGCTCCGAAATAATCCTGGCTCCGCCACTGGCAACTGTGGAAGCACTTATTTGTACGCAAGATTGGCTCGGCGCAACATTTCCATCCTTTATATCTAGCGAGGACCTTGATACTATTGATCAAATTGAGGAAGGTAATTAAGATACCTTTTCATCCTTTCTTACTAGTGTCTTGTTACTTGATTGATACATACTCAAATGTTTTTCTTTGTTTTGCAGAAATGTTTTATAAGCAAGATGCTACCAGTTGTTCAACCTCTGTTTCTCTTGGCGATAATTGAAGGTAGGTGTTGATTAGCATAACATGTCTCCGTTATTAGGATGTTCTCTTTTGCATAACATGTCTCTGTTATTAGCTACCGGTTGTTCAACCTTTGTTGCTCTGGTTCAATTGGCAACTATGAACTTGAAGTATTTTTTGGCATGTGAAACTGGTCAATTAGTTGATTCAGTGTAAGTAGTTGACTAGTTGTGCATCACAGGTATGGCAATCAGATGACTTGCATTTCTAGAAATGTTATGACATTTTATATGCATGTGATTTTCATTATTGATTTTTCACAAAATAGGTTCAAAGGACAATCCAGTGAGAGTTTGGCTTGCTTTTGTCGGAACATGGAAGATATTTGCTATTTGGAGAAGCTACTCATCATGCAAACAATTTCATTTCATTTGATTTAGGCTATTGCTTTTGTTGGAACATGGAAGATACTTGCTATTTGTACTTTTTGCCCACCGCAGTACAATGTTATTAGTATTTTTGTTGTCAGGAATGTTATTATTATTTTTCTAGTGGTTTGAATATACATATTGTATCATTCTTGGCAGTGAAGTTTTAAGGAATTTGTAGTTTTAAGGAAAAATACCTGCATTTTCCATGACAGTGTGAGACCAATTTGTGATAGTGTAAATTGCAAGCAAAATAGCTCCTAGTGGACCAAAAGAATGTTGTTATTAGGAATTTATAATTATTATTATTATTATTATTATTATTATTATTATTATTATTGTAATATAATGGAGATTATGAAAAACTTGTTTAAAATCCACTTTCTGATTTAAACTTGTTTAAAATCCAATTATTATTGTTATTAGGGTTTTTTACAAGACACCCTAAACTGGTTTAAAACCAGTTTTTTTGAAAAAATCGATTCAAAACCAGTTAACTGAAACTAAACCGGTTTTAAGATGTAAACCGGTTTCAAACCGAATTGTAATTGGTTTTACAAATAAACTGATTTTTATAAAAAATGGTTTCAGTTACTGAACCGTACCATTTATATGGTTCAGTTCAGTGCAGTTCATGAACCATGAACACTCTTACATTCATCGTGTGTGCGCAAGGGTTGTTGGACTAACCCAGCAAGACCAGTGGTTTTATCCTATTTATGAATGTAAGAGAAAAAAATTTCCATGTAATGAAACATAATATTATATTTATTGTCATCTGACTAACTTTAATGTTGTTTTTAAGTAAGTTTAAAATTTATAATTAAGTTGTTTAATTGCTACATTTTTTCTTAAGATTAAAGTAAGTTTAATTTTTATTTGTGTATTGTAGGTATAAGTTTGAAATTATGGTTAATGATGGAACTGGCTCAACTAAGGTTGAGCTATTTGATCTTGTGCTTAATGGTGTTAGATCTGTTAACTAGTTATATTATACTCTTTAATTTGATGGTTAGTTAGTTATATTATGTTGATATTGTATTATGTTGTTGAGGTTGTATAGCATATAGCAAGATTGTTTGTTAATCCACATATTACTGAAAGTGTTGACTTTAAGATTACGTTATATTTTATTTTACTTTTGTACTTTGCACTCTTTAGATTGTTTTAATTTGTATGTCTTTGTTAATTTTGGTTTATTTGAACATGATTTTGATATGAATTTTTATTTATTGCCTCAAGGGGTTTTGCAAGATCATAGCTATAATTGATTTTGATGTTAATCAATTTAATCGCCATTATCCAAGGAAACCAATTAATGAATTGATTCACACATATGAGTGTGGTGTTTTCATCGTGTATGCAAGGGTTGTTGGACTAACCTAGCAAGACCAATGGTTTTATCTTATTTGTGATTGTAAGAGAATGTTTTCCGTGTAATCAAACATATTATTGTTCTCGTTGTCATCTGACTAACTTCAATGTTGTTCCTAAGTAAGTTTAAAATTTATAAATGAGTTATTTAATTTGTACGTTTTTTCTTAAGATTAAAGTAAGTTTTTCATTGGTGTATTGTAAGTATATGTTTGAAATTATGTATAATGATGGAATTGGCACAACTAAGATTGAACTATTTGAACATATGCTTAATGATGTTAGATCTCTTAACTACTCTTTGATGGTTAGTTCGTGATATTATGTTGTTATTTATAAATAAGTAATAGTCAAAGTGTATTTTTTTTTTTTGTGTTTCTTTTGATCTGTCATATGTTCTTCTTTGTATTCTAAAAAAGGTCTCAATTTGCGTTAAATCCTGGTCGAATTGAGGTCATTGGAGTTAAAGATATGTTATTTGTTATTTATAAGATCGTAGGTGCTACCGATGTACTTCAGGATGTTATCGAAGTTGTTTGTATCTCTGATATTGATTCTATCATTAGGCAATTTCATGACGATGGTTGTGACTGCATTCCTAAGGTTTGTTCAATTTATGTATATCTTTATTATTTTCCTCGAAGAATTCATGTTTGAAAGTTTTTTTTGTTATGCTTTTGGTGATTATTAATTTTTATTATATGTTCTCGGTTGCTATTCAAGCCTTCCTTTACCGTTATTCCACAAATTCCTTTTCAGAAGTGCACCAATACATGGTCTGATATATTCTATTGTGACTTCTGAAATATTTATAATCTATTAGGCTCAATCGGATCCATTTTGTTATGTTGTTTCCGTCCATTGGAACTAATATTCCCGTTGAAACAATAGAAGCCCAAGAAGGAATTTTATATCAGTTTAATGTTGTATGGCCGAATTATGTCTAAAATGATTTTAATACATGGTATGATTCTACATTCACTTTTGAGTCGTTTACAAATAATGAGACTTCATTTGGTTTTGTTGGTTCTTCTGTGTCTCCTGGACTTACCAATCGCAGACCCTTTATCTTTGTTTAACAGTACTCCACCGAACTATGTCCTGAGTGGTTTCAATACATGGTGTGATCCTACATTTACAAACAATCAAGTTTCAATACAAGATGGAACTGCAAATACAAAATGAATTTTTTTTTTCTCTTTCTTATTTATTTTATTTTTAACTAGTTTTTCTCTTTTTATTATTATTTTTTACAAGTAACCCTTATGGTGCATAAGTGAGACAACTTTAAAAACATAAACTTCATTCTCTATAGAGTTTTTTATTGACAGTTGAGTTCAAGGAACAAATAGTTTTTCTACATATGTTCTTTATTATAAGAGACAAGTTACTTTTTAAATTCTTTAAATAATTGATATATCGGATCTTATAATAATGACAAGCATCACACGACAAACATGTCAAATTTTTACCACAAAGATTAGATCTAAACCTTGAATCTTATACCATGAACCATAAACCCTCAACCCTAAACATCTAACCTTGAACCCTAAAGCTAAGCCCTAAACCCCAAACCCCTTCTCCCGGGAACTAAAGGGTTAATACGGAAAAAAAAAAACCCATGTTTTAGGGTAAGACTAAAAACGCGTTTCCATCACAAGTCAACCAATTTCAACCATCAATTGTCAAAGTAAGACCAAAAATTCACATGCAAGAATCCTAACCAAAGAAATGAACATTGGGAAAGGTTTTAAATCATTATTTGGTTCCAATATTTGAATACTTAAAGTTGTTTAATTCATTGATCCTAACAAACGCATTTCCTAATAGTTTACTTAGAAATTCTTTGCATGTGGACATAATAAACTATAAATTCAGTACTTAAATAATTGTGTTAAACCTATGGGGAATTCACCTTTTGATTGGTGAGTAGAGTTTCAACCACACAAACTCCTTTCCTTTTATTTTAAGCACCTAACAATTTCACAAGTAATCCGAATAAAAAAATCATTCTAATGGAAAAAAAATGTCACTAAGACTATCCTCAAATTCTAATGGTTTGAACTTTAAAGGAGCAAATTCTAATATTAGTAACAAAACTAGTAGAAGTAGACAAAAAAAATTGACAAAGGGAATGTAAAAGTGTTTGACTTTGAAATTGATCACGAAAAATATAATGGAGAAAATAGACTTAGAACCTAATTTTTCTCCCCCATTTCCACCATTACTTATTTATACTAGTATATATTATTAGGTTTTTAGTCATTAATTAATAATTATTATATAAAAAAATCAAATCAATTTCTTATAAAAAACTTACCTTAATAAAAAGCAATAAGATTTTCTCCGTGAACTTAACTCAGTTGCTAGGGACGTCGGATATATTATGTAGGAGGCGGAGTTCGAACCTCTGAAACTCCACTTATCCATTTTTAAGGTGTAATTTCTGGATCCGGATCCTCTCCTTCCGAAGTCTCTACATCAGTCTCTCAACCTTCTATATACATCGTTAGATATATCTAATGGACAATATATAAATACAAGTGAAAACAAAACTGAAAATATAAATAAGGAAACAAAATAACACTTAAATCCACATTAATTCACTCATCAAATTTTTAAAATTCTATAACACCATTGATTTTTTTCTTCATTTTTTATTTTATTTTCACCTTGACATAAAGTAATGTATTATGTTATGCCCAAATATTAAAATACTAGTAGTCTTTAATATTTGTTCTTTCATAATTTTTTTAACATTTTTATTATGAAAAAACTACATTATTTATTACATTAATAATTTTTAATAATCATTCTCTTGTAATCATAAATTTTTAAAATAGAAGAACCGAAAAAATAAAGTATCCGGTGTACTAAAATTATTAATATCCCAAATAATCTAGTTTTTTAATAAATGTTTTGAACAATTTCGGGAAAAAAAAACAGTGACTTTAATTTGATATTGAATATTTATTCTGGTTAACAATATTCTTGCAAAAAAGATGTAAACCAAAAGAAAAATTTGTCTAAAATATTCTTGCTTAATTGAAGTTTTGGTCCCCTATTTTTATTATTTTGCATAATTGGTCCCCTATTTTAAAATTTGACAGTTTTGGTTCGTCAATCAAATATTTGTCTAAAATATGATGATACAATATGTTTTAAATTATGTTTATAAAGGAATTTTCGTACAATTTTTTCAATGTTGGTATTTTTCAATCATTGGATCATATATTACATCATTTAAAACATATCACGTCGTCAATTTATTGTTAACATACGAGTACTAAATCTGCAAAATAAAAAAATTAGGGACACTAAAACTGCAATTAAGCTAAAAATTATTGCAGAAGAAACGGATAGAATTCAAATCAAATTCCTTAAAATCAATTTTTTTTGGTCCAATAGTCTACTGGTTAATTAGAAATTCCACCGGTGAATAAGTGGTTGCATATAAAATACAATGTTTTTACCAACTGAGTTAACATGACGGAGACAAATATTATTATTTTTTGTTATAAGATAAACGTAAAGTTGATACATGACATAAAACTAAATAAAAAAAATACTTTACTTGATATACATAAGTATATATAAATTACTTGACCAAAAAATATATATATAAATTGACTTTCTTTTTTTGTTTTTGTTTTGAATCATACATTTTCTTAAGACTAGTATAAATTAACTTTTTTTTTGACGGAGACTATAATTAACTTCTTAAAAATTATATAAACTAAATAATTGTTTTGTTACATAAAAAAAAGTATTGTTTTGTTACAAAATAAATACTTAATTGTTTTTTTGACACAATTGTTAGTACAAAATAAATACTTAATTGTTTTTTTGACACAAAAATACTTAGTTTATATAATTTTTAAGAATCTTCATTTAAATATATTATACCATTAAAAAAGAGGAGTGTTATTTAAACATCAAAAGGGGACATCTCAACAACATCAAGGGGAGTTACATGTATATAATTGGGGAGTTCTTCAACACATTTGGTTAACTGATATTAACCAAATTTGATCTTCAATTCCTCAACTATTTGTTTACGAGAAATTGTATGAGACACATTTTGATTGTTTGCGGATGATAAAGTTAAAACAAAGTTAAAAGTTCTAAGTTTGAAAGATTTTATGCCTACAACATCAAGGGGAGTCACGTGTATATAACCGGGGAGTTCTTCAACACATTTGGTTAACATTAACCAAATGTGTTGAAGAACTCCCCGGTTATATACACGTGACTCCCCCTTGATGTTGTTGAGATGTCCCCTTTTTTGATGTTTAAATAACATTTCTCATTAAAAAATATCATTGTTGTTGTTACTAACCCAAGCGCAGCAAAGTTATAGTTTTTAGGGTTTCTTTGTTCTTGTTCTTCTCAATCATCTTCATTCATCATGGGACGTATGCACAGTCGCGGTAAAGGTATTTCAAGTTCAGCTCTTCCTTATAAGAGAGCACCATTAGGTTGGATTGGGATCTCCACTAAAGATGTTTATGACACCATCTGCAAGTTTGCAAAGAAAGGTTTAACTCCATCTCAAATTGGTGTTATTCTTCGCGACTCTCATGGAATTTCTCAGGTTAAGAATGTAACCGGCAACAAGATTTTGCGTATATTGAAGACTCATGGACTTGCTCCTGAGATTCTTGAAGATTTGTATCATTTCGATTAGGAAGCATTTGGAGAGGAATAGGAAGGATCCACTACAAAAAAAAAATGCCTTTTAGCCACGGTCAAAACCGTTAGCCACGGTCAAACTCGTAGCTAAAAGTGCAATTGACCGTAGCTATTAAAGTTAACCACATTAATTTGGGAAAGTGAAATTTTGGAAAGAGAGAATGAATAAACTAAGCCGCGTGTAGATTCGAAATTTGATGATATTTGGATTAGGGTGCTCGCGGTGCGGTTCGGTTTTGAGCCAAAAAGTCATCCTAACCACAAGATAAAAATACATGCGGTTTGGTTCGGTTGGTTTTTAAAAACTCATCCAATCCAAACCAAACCAAACCAACGCGGATAGGATCGGTTCGGTTGGTGCGGTTTATCACGATATAAAAAATATGACGATATTACCAACTTGTTACGAAATAAACATAAGAAATTTTAATTTATTTATTGTTTACAAGATATAATATGCATATACAGAAATTGTATATACATAAGAACTTATTTTTAATACCAATAATATAGTTTTGGATCACGTTAAATGATATATTTTCATAGCCTACTGTTTTATGGACTCAATTTGGGTTGAGCTTGCTAAGTTGGAGTATGTAATATGTTGATTGCCATTAATTGATAGAGTTAAGTTAGGTATTGCGGTTTGGTTCGGTTTTCTAAAATGAAAACCGCAAACCAAACCAAACCGTGCGGTTTGGATGGAAAGCTATCCGTGCGGTTTAAAGTAAATACGGTTTTTTGCGGTTTCGATTTGGATTGGTTCGGTTTGCGGTTTTACTTTTGGATTGGTTCGGATATGATCACCCTAATTTGGATTATATGTTAGCCACGTGTAAACCGTGGCAAATGAAATTCTTTACCCATAGTCCAAATAACCGTGGCTAATTGAATGTGGCTAAACAGCTAAGTTTTTGTAGTGGGATAAGGATTCTAAATTTAGGTTGATTTTGGTTGAGAGTAGGATTCATCGTCTTGCTCGATACTATAAGAAGACGAAGAAGCTTCCACCGGTATGGAAATATGAATCAACAACTGCTAGTACTCTTGTTGCTTGAAGAGAGGTGATGATATTATAGTAAATTAATGAATTGCTTTTATTTGATTTTCATATTTTGGTGCATTTGAAATTCATGTTAAGACTCTTTTATGATTTAATTTTGATGATGAATTTTGTTACTTTATTAACGATTAGAAGCTTTCAAAATATCATTATAGTAGTTTTAATCTGCTTTCTGCAATATTAAAAAAAAAATGATGTCTGCAATACCGCAATATTTCTGATGCCGTATTTTTTTTTAATAGCAACTTGTTAATGTTAATGTTCATTGTTATGTTAGGT
This sequence comes from Trifolium subterraneum, assembly GCA_951799995.1. Classification (NCBI taxonomy): domain Eukaryota; kingdom Viridiplantae; phylum Streptophyta; class Magnoliopsida; order Fabales; family Fabaceae; genus Trifolium; species Trifolium subterraneum. Next base: position 23,885,130 of record OX637462.1, read on the forward strand.
TTTTGAATCATGTAACTTCAATTCTTTTGCAACTGTATCACACCACAATTGCGGTGCCATCAATTGTACGACAATTTTGGACAAGTTGGTTTAAATTTTCTCATTAAAAATTAAAATTTTAGAGCCTCAAATTCCAAATGTTTTATATCTATCAATTTTGTATGTCAAGCATGTTCCAATCATTATTTACCGGGCAAACTAATATTCTACTATTATGGGTAATATAGTTTTAGCACGGTATGCTGTAACAGCTCTCGGGCCCCATCTTGGCGATCCCGGAACTTTATTTCACGGTCTTCTCCACTCCCCTCTCTAGTGGAGTTTTTGTCTTCCATGGGAATCAAACCACATACCCTGGGGTTCAAATACATGTTCAATCCATTCTCACTACCGTGGTTCAATTCCCACGGAAGGCAAAAACTCCATGAGAGAGTGAGTGGAAAAGGTCGTGAGGTAAAGCACCGAGATCGCCATGATAGAGTCTGGGGCTGTTACATATGCCACTTAGTATAGTTTGTGCAGTGAAAGTTAAAAAACATTTCATGCATCTGCAATGCGCGTCACAACAACCGCAGGAACTGAGTCTCGCAAATACAATAGGATTGTGTTGTGATAGTTATTTTATAACTGCAATGTAAATTTGTGATAGTTATTTTATAACTGCTATGCCATTTACTTCACCTCCAATTATGCCTATTTAGATACTATTTTTAGATGATTACTTTCATGGTTCATAGACATTTTTATTTTTTTTATATTCCATAGACATGTTTTGTTGGTAATGAAAAAAATAAAAAATGGTACAACCGTAGGATTGAGCAAATGATCATTGAATTTTTGGGTATTTTAAATTATTGAATCTTTTGACTATGGAAAGCCATGGATATAGAGATTTTAAAAAAATGGTAGAATTAAAATTAAAAACTAATTTTTGTAATTGCTTTTGAAATTTCTATGTAACGAAACTCTTTGAATTAGTAAAACGGAGAGTTGCTTGCTATCTTCTCAAACGTTTGGACCGAACTCAATGAACAAATACCACTTATTCTTCCTTCTCCTTTGTCTTGGTTAGTTTGTTCGTATTTATTAGTGTATTAATTGGTTATTAGTTACTATTAATTTTGTTCCACATACATATGAAAGTTTTTTTTCTTTCAAATTTACGACAATATTACCATCTCCTTCCAAGTCATGTGTCATTTTAAACACCAGATGCCTATATCATCAATTTTTTAGTAGGTGAATTCTTAGGTACACATATTATGTGGATGTGTACCGGTACACATGTGATGTGGTTAATAAGTAACATAGTAATTAATGCAGATTTGTCAAAAAAATGATAATTAATACAGATTTTGTTTCTTTATTTAGTTTTTTATATTAAACACTACTTTTTAATATTTGCAAATGTATCCACGATAAATCAAATCATGCATCATATCTTTCAACTTAGATATAATTTTCATGTTTTTTCAACAAATTTTAATATTTTAATATTATTCTAATATTTTATAAATAATATTATTTTAGTAATTTGTATTTTCTTAACAATTAAAGTATGATTTTAATAACTTTTTTAATTATTTTAACAAAAAAAACTTTTAAAATTATTAATATGATTGATCTAACTACGATTTTAATATTTCAATATTATTACCTTTCAAAAAATTTTAATATTATTAGTTTATAAAGATTAATATTTATTTACCGCTTAATCGTTAATGCATATAATTATTAAAAAACATTTATTTTTTAGTAAAAAAATTAAATTTTTTAATATGTGTATATATTTTATTGTAATATTGTTAATTTTCAGTGATTCGTTATATTTTACAGGGTTGAATAAGTTTTTATCTCGATACAAAATTACTAAATTTAATTTTTCATTTTCATAAGAAAATGTCATGTTTTGATCCCCACAAAATGTTAATGCATGTAATTTTGGTCATGTTGTAAATTTAATGTATATTTCTGATGATTTTGCAAATATGTATAGCGCATTATAAAAAGTTTGTCCAAAAGTAAGGAGCACAAAATTTGATTTATATGTCAAAATATTCCTTACTTTTATCTTGATATTTTGATTTAGAAAATTCATATTTAATTCATCTCATATTACAAAATACTAAAGTTTTGTAAATGAACTTTTGATATTGTCTAGACATGCTTGATTGTCGAAATTTAAATTCATAAGTTATTGTTAGTCCAATTAAGTGATATCAAATGACTTGATTGAGAAAAATTGAATTCCTTAATGAAAGTAAGTATAAAAAAGTTAAGTTTGCAAACTATATTTGAAGTTGAACGGTTTGATCTAGAAATTTTGATTTCTTTTGACACAATTGACATTATTAGTTGAGACTTAATAGTCATTTCATATGAACTACATTTTTTTAAGCCATAGTTAATCTAACTTGTTGAGGTTGAATTGTTTGATTTTAGAATTTGAATTCTTAAGTATTTCTCATTCCCATCTGGTCAAGTTAAATAGTCAGATTGAGAATGTTTGACCTCCTTAGTCCCTTTCAGTCTAGTTGGTTGTGACTTAACAATTCTTTCATAATAACAAGGTTTCTGGTGTAATAATTTATCCAACAATATGAGATTGATCTGTTAGCTAGATTGTTTAAAGTCAACTTTTTAAGTGATTATCATTCCAATTAGGTCAAGTTGAATAGATTGACTGAGATGAACTGATTCCCTATGTCACCATTTGAGAAAATTAGTTGAGACTTAACACTCATTTCATATATGAATTACGTTTCTTGAGACATAATTAATCTAACTAGTTGATGTTGAACTGTTACATTGTCGACATTGAAATTCTTATATGTTTTACATTTTAGTTTGATCAATTTATTTCCTTAGTTCTTATCAGTGGAATTGGTAGCAACTTAATAATCCTTTTCTGATAACTAGGTTTTTTGAGTCACATTTATAATCCAATTATAGTTGATATTGAAGTGTTATATTGCTAAAAATTTGAATATCATGTGTGTCGTTCCAATTAGGTGGTATTGAATTGTTTGAGAAAAAATTTAAAATCAAACACATACAGTACAATTGAAGTTGTCCTATCAAGTCCCTTAAGTTTTAGCAGATCAAACGCACCCTTAATCATAGTCGGTAGAATTACTCTCTTTTTTCAAGAATCACACACTACATGAAAACTTCAATTTCCTAATAAAAACCAGTAAGAAAAACCTTCAAACTTATTAGGGAGCTTCTATGGTACATATGAAAAAATTCAATGTAACGGTACATTAGATCAATTAATTAATAAATTAATAATTATTTATTAAATCAAAAAATTATTTGCCGATTATTGTATTTTAGAGATAATAATTTCATAAGAAAAAAACAATTTCAATGTTTTATAAGCAATACACAAAAGTTTTTACATTTTTTCATAAAAAAAATAAATCAATATTGACTATTATGAGTGATAAATTTTTTTATAATTTTGATAAATAGTATTTAGTTATTATAATATTTCAAATGATAAAAAATGATTTCTTTCGAAAAACATTTCATTTACCTAATAATTTAATAATCTCGCTACATTGAAATTTTTTATATGTACATTAGAATTTCCCAACAACTTCAAATTTATCATGACATTTATATTCTCTCTAATTTTCAGTTACAAAATTCTCCAGTTTCGTGTTTCACCTTAATGCCACTAGCAAGATCAAAAATAAAGGAAAGTTTCTATGAACCCTAATAACTTAAAGGAAAGTGTTATTTAGTAAGAATTTGTTTATGCAAGAAAGAGAAGCGGGGGAGAGAGAGAGAGTGAGAGAGAGGGAGGAGGGAGGGAGAGAGTTTTGACTTTCTTTTGAAATTACTGTTAACATGTTTTAAGTTTTCTAAATTATAATAATTTCCCTTTTAAAAATTTTATAAATTAAAAGAGTTAATTTAGGAAATTTCTATTTAAAGAAGTCTTGAAATAACATGTTAAATTATTATTACATGTGGACCAATTAAAATTATACACTTTAACAGTGTACCGGTACACATCCACATAAGATGTGTACCGGAGTGTTCACCTTTTTAGTAAGTACAAAGTTTAGAGAGCAAATTCTGTATTCTGCATAAATACCAAAATTATAAAAATTATACTCCATGTAACAAAAATTCCTTTGTAAAGCTATCAGCTTGACAATTAGTTATCAAATTGATAGGGAATCAATATAAATTCTATTTGTGGTTCTCTTTTTATTATCTTTCTATCTTTAGGTAATCACAGTTCTCAAACCTAAAAATTTTATCGACAAAACAATAAAAGATTTGACTGTTAGAGTTTTTAGGAAAAAAGATTTTAAAAAACTAAACGCAATTCAACACTCTCCTTCACTTTTTCACTACGTTTAATCTTATGACCTTCATAAAAATGTATGGAATGGAATAAGGGAAGAATCTAGCCTCAATTGTGGGCCTTAGTAAAAAAATTAAAAAAGAATAATCTTCTGTTTTAGTTTTAAATAAAATCCATAACATAAAAAATAGTCATTATTGTTGGGGAGTCGTTGCAAAATTTCTAGTTGGTATAATGCGTACACGGTGGATCAATAATAAGGTAGAGCTTCACTTCGATGGTGCTCAAGATCAGGTTAACAAATAGTATTATTGACAATCATTGGTGAGACAAATCAAATGTTTGATGGAATTAAATTGGGAGGTGGAGGTTTGTCATTTATACCATGAAACATTTGATTCTTATTTGATATTTAATGAATCGTGTCCGAATGAGATTAGTAGTTTACTTATTGATGATATTTTGGGAATTTCTACACCTCGTTGAATTTTAGTGTAATTCTTTTTCTTTTTGAACTTAGGCAATCTCTATTGGACTATAGAAGAAAGTGTACTGCAGGCGTGAGGAGAGACGAAAAAGGGAGGTGCATTTACAAAATAGATAGTAACAAAGGAGGCCCAAATCATACACTAACTCATCTTACACCCATATCTATTGAAAAAATAAATAACATTAATTAATTGAAAAAATAACACTAATTCATCCGGCATAGATGACACCATTTTTTAAGAACACCCCATCTATTTCTTTTATTATTTTAAAATAGTCAAAGTTAACTATAAAAATAGTCAAAGTTAATAATCAGTTATTAGTATTTTTCACCCTCGTTAAAACTTGAACTATGTACCTTTAACTCCTTTAACCATTATCTCAAAACAATTGAGCTATCCACTCCACCCCTCTACTTATTTTATAAGTCGGTTTTTGCAAAAAAATGAAAAATTATTCCCATTTAATTGTCGTTTCCATAGTTCAATATAATTATTGTAGTGTCAATAATACTTTTTAACTATTTATTTTAATGAGAGAAAATAGGTAGAGTTAAATAATAAATAGTTAAAAATATTATTAAAAAATACTTTTATTAAAATTATAAAATTTAGTTCTATTTTTTTGGTATGTATAAAAATTGGAGTTGGATTGCATGCTGTCAAAACTGCATGCAGTCATGGAATCAAGAGAGATCTCTCTTGACTGCATAACCAATCCAAATCTATAAACACCTTAAAGTGACAACTAAAGAAAATAGAAACAGTGATATTTGGATCCCCAAAATATAGGACTAAAAATATATCTATGAATTATTGCTATATATTATTATTTTGTAGTGAAATTGAATATGTAATGATTCTGATTGATGTGTTTTCTATAAATTTGAATAAATGAATGGACATTGTTGTTTTTGAGTAAAAAAAAATTGTTTAAAGGTGAACTCAGACAAATTTTACTAAAATATCATTATTTATTTTATTTACAAATTTAGCAAATCTAGAGAGAGATAAAGCTACAAGTGGGGTGCTCAAATCCAATCCAATCCACATAAAAATCGCAAACCGATCCAAAAAAACCGAAAATCGCAAAAAACCGAATATTTTTGGATGTGTTTGGATGTCCTTTTGTGAAAACCGCTGGATCGGATCGGATTTCAGATTGATTTTTCAAAACCGATCAAAACCGAACTAAACCGAATACATATATTTTAATACTTATTTATATTTTTATTAGTATGAATATATATTGCATTAACCTATTTTTTGTTCATTTTAAATTTTATTATATTATTTGTTAGTTTAATTTAATTTATTTTTTACTTTTTTGATATGTTTCAAAATATAATTTATAATTGTGATTCCAAAATATTAATTTTTAATATGTTATATGTTATATTTTACCTCAAACTTAACATTTATTTTATAAAAAAAATCAAAATATTATTTTATAGTGTTTTTTATAATATTAATATTTAATAAAAAACTTTACAATTTATAATTTGGATATCCAAAAACCGATCCAAATTAAACCGCATAAAATTGGATCGGATTTTTTTTATTTGTCATCCAAAACCGAACCAAACCGCAAATAAATTTATTTTCGGATCGGATGAGTTTTTGTCTCAAAACCGATCCAAACCGAACCGCGAGCACCCCTAGCTACAACTCTAGCAAATCTAGTAACAAATTTTAAAGAGAGTTTGACAAACATTAAAATTAAAATAAACAATTTTGTAGATTATGAGAAAGAAACCATTGTATTTCTTTTTTTTGGAAACTTACAGCACCATCTTTTTTTTCTTCAATTTCCGGCAAGAGTTGAACGGACATGACGACAGAGAAGGAGAGAGGAAAGAGAAGGGTTTTCAGTCATTTTTGCATTAAAATTAAAATAACAATTTTTTAAAATTAAGGGAAACCATTAGATATTTGAATGGTCAGGATTGTTTCAACTTTGTGAAACTGTGGGATATCCCACAGCAGTAAATCCAAATCCCCCTTTATTAGGCCGCAGTATCTTTTTGTTCGTTTTTCTTTCCTTTTCCTCGTGTACCGAAAAAAATATTTGCTCGATTTATAACTACTAAAAACATTACTAAAAGACCTTTGTTTGAATTCCATATTCCCACAATTTTTTACACTTATTATTTATTAGTCTAGACACCAAAACACTACACCATGTATAAATAATGAAAGAACACTATTTAGTATTTTTGTACCCTTAACCATGTTCAATGAATAATTTTTAACATTTTTATAGTAGTTTTGGCTTAGATCTTTGGAGTATACTTCTCTCAAGATTTCGAGTTCGATTTTTTTTAGTGTCAATTTTGGTGGGCTGATCCATACATAGCAAAAAAAAATTGTTTTAAATGGGCCAACAAATTGACGGTGAGATTGACCCCTTGAATTAGTCCGTCATAAACCAAATATGAAGTTCAAAAAAATATTAAAAAATAAGTAAATAAAATAAATTAAGGAAAGACAAAGGCATGAATCACATGGAGGTGAGGAAGAGTCTCTATCACACTAGATAATAGTATGTCTGTTTTATTCAAATGGGGGAGGTTACTACTCACTCACGGAATCATGGTAGTATAGCCTATAAACGCGGCATCATTTTCCGTAATAAATGGTGCGCTAAAAACATATTATCCTGCGTGACGGACGGTCATAAACCCATCTTTTGTCTTTTTGGTGCATTTATCTATATTGTTTGTTTGTTTGTCGGTAACCATAACATGTTTATCATTGTCATTAATTGATTGATTTGTTGTTTAATAAAACAATGATTTTAACTCAACAACAGCAACAACAATTTTAACTATTTTTTACTCAACTCATCCATATTATACAAGAGTATTTATCAATAGTATACAGTATTTATGGATGGAAGAAAATTTAGCTCAAGTATTATATATTTTTTTGTCTTGTTCTCCACTTAAAATTTGATATATCAACATCTTATTTAAGTGATTAAAATACTCCGAGACGAAGGCCATGTTTGGTCTCTTTTTCCTTCTCCTCTTAAAACAAAAGAATATCTCTTTGAAAATAAAATCCAAATTTAAATTAGAATGTAATATTGCTAAGTAGATCCCAATAAGAACAATATCGTAAATATTTCATGACATTATATGATACTTAAAGGGCCATGTTAACATGTGCCATAATATAACATATTTTTTCCGGTCACATATATAGGCAAAAAAAACTATGTACGCGGTGTTTAAGAAATTTAGTTAAGTGTAATTAATTTTCTTGATTTAATATAAAACATGAATAAATTTACAGAAATAGCCCTTATTTTTCTTGGGAGCAATGTTAAACACACACTCTTTGACACACTCTTATAACACACACCAATCACAATTAGCCATGTCATCTCATTTTAATTTTCTTTTACTTGTTACCGGATTCATTCTGGAAAGCATTTATTTTATATTTTTTTATTTATTATTTAGATTTTAACTTCATCTTCTTCCATCAATGGTGGACCACCAAGGTTGTTCACGTTCTCACAAATCTCACCTGTCAAAAAGCAAATCCTCACACAAAAATTCAACCAAATGGAACACAAAGGGTGTTTGTTTACTTTATAATTACTAAATAGCGGTTAGCCGATAAGTTAGCTTATAACTTATAGCTTATAGCTTATAACTGGTGACTTATAGCTTATAGCTGATAAGCAAATTGAAGTGTTTGGTAAAATTAGCGGTTTAACCAGCTGATAATGTAAAATTACATGAAAGGGAATTATCACTTTATAATAAAATTTATATCAATTAATATTTAAGATATTATTAAAAAATATTTTTTATTTAAAAAACTGATTTTAAGTATTTTTATCTTTTATTAAAAAAGTAAACATTACAGTAAAATATATTTAACATGTATATATAAATTATATTATTGTAAAACTTAATTGCAACCTATACAATGAATAGATAATAATAATAATAATATTATACTCCATCCGTTCCTTTTTATTTGTCGTTCTAGAAAAAAATATTTGTTTCAAATTATTTGTCGTTTTGATAGTTTAAGGTTATATTTTGTCTATTATACCCTTCTTCCTATTTTTTTTATTGACTAAATTTTGTAAAAAAATTATTGTATCTTTTTTTTTACTAAACTTTTTCATATAATCTTTTTATTGTTTTTGTTTTGTTCCTATTTTTTTTTTTTTTTTGTTTTGTTCCTATTTTTTTGTACATAATATATTCCAAAAAATAAAATAAAATAAGGGTATAATAGGAAGATAAGGTACAAAATTACATTTTCTTAATTTGTAGTAAATTTTCTAAAACGACAAATAAAAAGGAACAGAGGGAGTACTAATTTGATTCAAGATTTCACAATGCATATGAGTTTTTTTTTTTTTTTGCTACATTATGTGAGTAGTATATTACTTTTTTTTTTTAATATTTAATAGAGTAAATTAATTGGTTTGTATAGATCTGTGGTGCAAAAATATACTACTTTTACAAATAAAAAGTCAATTTTGTGAACAAGTCAAAAAAATATACCGCTCTTATAATTAACTGGGCTAAAAAAACAATTTTGTAAAAGTAGAGAGTGAAAAGTTAATTCAAAAAAATTGTGAGCATGTTTACTCGTCATATATAGCACATGTGCTATATAAATTTTGCAATAAAAATATAATAAATATTAAAATAATGTTAATTATGCTTGTTCAAAAAATATAATTTTGACTAAATTATATTAATCCAAAATAATAATCAAAGAAGTACTAAAGGGTAAAATTGGATTTTAGTTAAAATAATAAGGATAAAAGTGGAAGAAAAGACAATAAGCTATAAGCTAATTGAAATAGCGTTTGAAAATAAGCTATAAGCTAGTCAAAATAAGCTATAAGCTCGTAACAAAAAGACTGTTACCAAATATGACTTTTAGCTTATAAGCTATAAGCTAGCTTTTTGTGCTTACCAAACAGAGCCAAATTGAACCAAGTGATGCAACTTGTTTAGATTTGTGCATACTCCTAATTTCTTTTGTCTGCCATTTCCATCGTTGACTCAAACATAGAAAAAATTACATTATAAAACTTGTAAGTTAGGATGAATCCATAACTAGATCTGAAAAATCATGTAACAAAAATAGAACTCATCTCATCAACATCGACCAAGATTGACATTGACGGTCACCGGAGTTTACGCAAAAATAAAATGGGTCAAGTTGAACCTGGCGAGAAAGACGGCGAGCTTACACAATACAAATTAGAAAGAGTGAAAGAGGCGATGGACAAATTGAAAGGGAAGGGAGCCATGGACAGATTAGAATGAAGGAGCATGGAACCATGTGGTGAAGAAGAACCGACAATACAATTTATTTATTTTTAAAATAAAAATAAAAAATGTTTTTGAGCAACTTGTACTACCGGTCATCAGGTAAATGGAAATTAAAATGGAATGACATGGCTAATGCCTAATGGTAATTGGTGTGTGTTAAAAGAGTGTGTTAGAGGGTGTGACCCTAGCACTCCTCTCTTCTTAGAAATCACATGAATTTTTTGGAAAGTAAGGGTATATTAGGAATAACAGTATTTTTTTTTTTTGACTAAATAAAAGATATTCATTCATTCAAATTGAGAATAGTACATCCATGCAATACAAAACAAATTCAAAGTCGCTAAAAACAAAAAGGATGAATCTGCGAACAAACTCACAGTATCCGTGTTGATAGCATAAAACGGCATATTGCAAAAGCCTACATATTTGACTATATTGAAGCCACCGGAATATTCATGCCTCCGGATCTGTAGCGTTGAAGACACAAAAGTCATTGATTGGATCTGCACTGGATCAAACTTAATCCTTCAACCTGAAACAAATGAACACCGCACAAAGACAAGACACCAATACTCCGCACTGAGACGGGATAACAATACTCCGTACTAAGACGGGAAAATCAAAACAAACAACGTGATGAAATTACAAAAACAAACAGAAAAAAATACTAAATATATGTGAAAAATCCACTTATTTAATCAAAATAGAAAGAAAAACGATTTGGAGGGGTGATTTTAGGCCTAATTTGACACTAAATCACCCCTCTCCCGTGGATCAAGAAGAAGAGAAAAAGTAGTGACGGCTAGGGTTAGAAGAAGTGATGTGAAATTATTTTAGAACTGAATATAGGAATAACAGTATTTATTAGTTTAAAAGTAGTTAATTTTTGCTTATAATAGTGACCAAAATTTTAAGTGATTTTTTGCTTATAAATGTGACTGGAGGGAATATTAAGAAGTATCTAAATGGAAAAATTTAGCATTTAATAATGTACAAAAAAATACATGATATAAAATATTTTTGGCTTAATTACGCTTTTTGTCCCTTATCTTTATTTTAGGTTTCAAATTGGTCCCTTATCTTTTAAAAGTTTCAAGTTGATCCCTTATCTTTATTTTAAGTTTCAAGTTGGTCATTTTCGTCAATTTTTTAACTATTTCCGTTAAATTTGGACACGTGGCACACTTGGACATATGACACGTGTCCAAATTTAACGGTAACAGTAAAAAAATTGACGGAAGGGACCAACTTGAAACCTAAAAAAATGATAAGGGATCAACTTGAAACTTTTAAAAGATAAGGGAATAACTTGAAACCTAAAATAAAGATAAAGGACAAAAAATGTAATTAAGCCAATATTTTTTTAATAAAGAAGGCCAATTACATAATACAGTAGTTATTCAGGAAACTGACTTAAAAAACATGAAAATAAAATAAATACAAACTCTAAAATACCTTTATTTTACAACTCTCACATAATTTTTTTAATTTTGTGAGAAATAGTCCTTCCATCCTAAATGATAAATCGCTTGGTAAAAAATTTATCCTAAATTATAAGTCGTTTTATAATATCAATAAGTGTTATAAGCACATGTTAATGAAACAAAAAGGGCAACTTTATATTGAAAAAACCAAAATTTAAATGCTAAAACAATTAATTTCACTTTTCTAAAAAATATTTCCACTTTAAACTTCTTAACTAACATGTGTTTTTCAGGAAGGGAACATGTTAACATTTTCCTGTCAATGAAATATTAATGTTATTATTTCTATTATACCGACTATGGTAATTGGCACCGTACTAGGCACAATACAACACAATGCTCAGCCCACTAGCGCTTGCTCAAGACTACTCGTCTCGTCAATTAAGGGTGTTCGCGGTGCGGTTCGGTTCCGTTTTGAGCATAAAAGTCATCCTAACCGTGAGATAAAAATGCATGCAGTTCGGTTTGGTTCGGTTGGTTTTTAAAAAGTCATTCAAACCAAACCAAAGCAATGCGGTTAGGGTTGATTCGGTTTGTGCGGTTTATCGCGATATAAAAAACACGACGATATTGCCAACTTGTTACAAAATAAACATAGGAAATTTTAATTTATTTATTGTTTACATGATATAAAACGCGTAAACATAAATTTCATATACATAAGAACTTATTTTTAATATCAATAGTATAGTTTTAGATCACATTAAATGATATATTTTGACAGCCTACTGTTTTATGGACTTAATTTAGGTTGGACTTGCTAAGTTTGACTATGTAATAGGTTGATTGCTACTAGTTGATAGAGTTAAATTATGTATTGCGGTTTGGTTCGGTTTTCTAAAATGAAAACCGCAAACCAAACCAAACCGCGCGGTTTAAAAGAAAAACGATCCGCACGGTTTAAAATAAATGTGGTTTTTTGCAGTTTCGGTTTGGATAGGTTCGATTTGCGATTTTACTTTTGGATTGGTTCGGATACGATCACCCTTATCGTCAATAGTCATAGTGGTCTCCATTTCCATAACGGCCGACATCAAAATGATTAATATTTAAGATCAATCATTGCAACCAAATCGTTATTCCGACAACCATTAACGCCTAGGCCACGACAATCGCGCCCTCACATTAATGGTCAAGACTCCACATGAGGGCTATATATATATATGTGTGTGTGTGTTTTTCGTGCAAAAGGATCAGATAACAGTTCTACTACTCTCTAACCTCCCACTTCACGCAAATACTTATTTGAACATCAGAGTATCTTACAAGTACATTATCCTTTCACCAACCACAATCTAGACATGGTGTTTCACGAATCAGAATTTTTCTAATCAAGTAAGATAAACTATTTATCACTCTATCTACCTTCGATTTTCTTAATTTATGTTTTTCATACTATTAATTAAAGGGGAATGTTAACATGTGCCCTTAAGGGCACATGTTAAGAATACAAATGTGGTAAAAATTTATTGCATTTTATATATTCATCAACTACTTGAACATTAAATGTCTTGTATCATTAAATGCATAATTTCTACTTTTAGGTAGCTTATCATATGCCCTTAGGGCACATGTTAACATCACCCTTACTTTTAAAAGTAAATAATGATTTTCATCATAATAAAAAAAGAAAAAAACTTGAGTTCCATACAGCTGCAAGGAAGTATACTCCTATATATAGCCTGCCTAGCCATCACCGATGTTGATGCCACGTGTCATTTTCCTTTTACTCATTTTATTTTCCTTTTTTTTTTTGTCGTGTATTTGTATTTGTCTCAGTCTCTTGAATTGCGTTTTGAATTCAACCAAAGTTTCATTTGTTTCTGTTCTTCTCTTCTTTCTAACACAAAAAAAAAAAAAAAAACTTCAGCTACAACACACACTTCACACTCTTTCGATTTTCTTTCAATTTTTTTTTTTTGCATTAGTTTCTTCTACGTTAGGGTTTTGTTTTCAACTCCAGTACACTACAATGTTCAACTTTTTAATTAGAAAAGATGCTAGAAAGATTCTTAAACGCAAAGATAGTGATGCTGGTGAAAAAGGTACTTTTTTTTTTCATTTTTTTATATACCCTTTTGATGATTTTGCTTGGATTTGGATTTGTGTGTTTGTTTATGTCTGCATTTAGGATATTTTTGTCATTTTGTTTTTTTTTTTAATTTAATTTAATTTTATGGTATTGTTCTGCTTATTGATCTGTGAAATATGCTTTTTGTATAATAGAGCTTCTAGATTGTTCTAGATGATTGATTTTTTTTTGTTTTCTTACCTTTTTGATGCATTGTTATGTGTCTTTTATGTTTTGAATTTGATAATCTTGATACATGCAAGGGATGTTATACTTATGTTTATGTTCTCTTTTATGCAAAAATTTGACTTTTTTTTTTAATTTTAATTTCTATATTTGGGGATTTCTTGTGGAATGAGGTTTCGACTTGATTTCAAAAAATTCTTTATGTTTTCTATGAAGATACGATAAAGACTTTTATGTTTTTAGCTTGAAACACTGACATGCACACTTGACACACATTCACACATCCATACCGGTAAAAATTTGACAAAATGAGTTTTGTAAGCGTAGCTCAGTTGGCAGATATTACAAACATTGATTTGTAGGGTCTGGAATCAAATCTGGGATTCCCCGCTTCTGAGTCTGGCTACTAGGCTACTTGACAAAAAACATAGTTTGGCAAAATGAAATTATTGAATGTAACTACTTGTGTCGGTGTTTTGGCAGATTGATACATGTTCGTTATCGAACACTCTTTCAATATGAAGTGTCGGTGTTTAATTTAAAGTTTCAGAAAAGAGTTAGTTTTTTTTGTAGAACCCTTGTTATTTCATCAAAGGGGTTTGTAGGGGTAGATAGACCTGACTGTAAAATCGGAACCTTTATACATATATAGTCACGAGTTAGTATTAATAGTCCTCATACTTTCTGTTATATTTTGCAGGAAGGGCTTTGGAAGATTTAAGAGCCTCACTCTTTAATCAATTTAATTTCTCCGATGGTGCAAAACGTCAACAGCGGCGTATATGTGGTCCAGCTACTGCACTTACCTTCAATTTTGTGGTTGCAGTTGGTATTATTTTCGTAAACAAAATGGTGTGTTTCCTATGATTTCTTCTATCTTTCTAAAGCTTATTCTGCTGAATTTTCGATGTATCGTGGTTGGTAATTGCTGACTTTCATCCGTTTTTCTTGTTTTGTTTCAGGTGCTTCAAACTGTTAAATTCAAATTCCCTATACTTCTCACACTAATTCACTATGTAGTGAGTTGGTTTTTAATGGCACTACTAAAAGCATTTTCGCTCCTTCCTCCATCTCCTTCCACGAAATCAACTCGAATGTCAACTTTATTTACTCTTGGATTTGTTATGTCTCTATCTACTGGTTTTGCTAATGTTAGCTTGAAGTATAATAGGTAACCAAACTACTCACATTTATATTTAAAGTATTTCGTTTATACTCTTACATTAATTTCCATGTCTTCAGCATTGGTTTCTATCAGATGGCAAAGATTGCAGTGACGCCATCAATAGTTTTTGCAGAATTCGTATTGTATAGGAAGAAAGTATCTTTGCTCAAGGTATATTATATGCACTCACCTTGTTGTTTGTACTCATGTAGTATATGTTGATGTTTCATCAAGCACAAATAGTATGAAATATGTATACCTTTTACGTTATGAAGTTTTTTTTAATCAAAACAACATGGATTAAATTGTCGATGCCATCCTCATATTTGAGGCTAAGTGTTTGTACTTGTATTTCAGATAATAGTAAATGGCGATGTTTCATCTAGCACAAATAGTATGAAATGTGTGCACCTTTTATGTCATGCATTACTTTTAATTAAAACAGCATGGATCAAATTGTCGATGCCATCCTCATATATGAGGCAAAGTGATTGGCCAATTTATAAAGCAAGTATGTCTGTTAAAACTTAAAACCTTAATGAACCCGGAATCCTATATTCTACTTTTTTTTAGCCTATACTTTCTGGTTACAAATGACATGTTTATTAATTACGGGGAGGGCCCCTCTAAATTGACTCTAGGCTTTAAGTTTTCCGTGCTTATTACATTTAAGGTTTAAATGCTTACTATAATATTTGAAGCTTTATAGGTGTTAGCATTGACAGTGGTATCTATTGGCGTTGCGGTAGCGACAGTGACCGATCTGCAGTTCCATTTATTCGGTGCTTGTGTAGCATTAGCATGGATTGTACCGAGTGCTGTGAACAAGATCCTCTGGTCTAGACTGCAGCAGCAAGAGAACTGGACAGCTTTGTCGTGAGTAATTTATTATATCTTAACCTTTTACGACCCTTATCACCCATCCCGATTATGTTTAAATTGTATCAGAGTATTTCATTGTCTATCTTGTCTGATTTGTGGATTGATCAACAGGTTGATGTGGAAAACAACGCCTATTACTTTGATTTTCCTTGCTGCTATGTTACCCTGCTTAGACCCTCCAGGTGTACTCTCCTTTGATTGGAACTTGAGCAACACTCTAGTAATTTTCGGATCAGCCATTCTTGGATTCTTGCTGCAGTGGTCGGGTGCTTTGGCACTAGGGTAAGTGGCATTTCTTGTATTTGATCATTTTAAGAGCTGTGTCGATGTAGAACACATTGTTAAAGTTTCTGTTGTTTAACCTTAAACTTACCTGAGTGAGGACAAACATAAAGCGGCCACTCGTGTTCTAGTATTATATATTGAAAGAAATGTTAATACAGACAAACTTATGATTTTCTCTATAATTTGATGCATTGGTGGAAGCAGAACTAGCCTTTTTTCTTTATAAAAAAATGAGTAGAATGAATTTGCTTTATTAGTCGAGTTTAAAGGTCGGAACGCAAAATCAGGTTTGAAGGGCTGGTTGACACCTAGTTTTCGGTGGCTCAAAAAGGGCTACCTATGAAAGAGACTGACCGAAAAGACTGAGTAAAATATCTTAGTAAGTTCTGTGCTTTTAAGAGCGGTTCCCAAGTTCTACATTTAGTCGTATGAATGCTCGGAGGAGTATCAGTGGCTTGTTTCTTTTCCCTGAAACATTAAATAGTTTGGAGATTTGTATATTTCTGTTACATCCTATACTAATGTTTTCCAAATTCAGTAATCCTCCAACAGCCTGATAAACATTGAAAGAGTGATTGGTAATTTATGTTTCACTAAATTCAGGACATCACATGAATATGCACCAATAACAATACTATTATGATTTGGATGCTATCTCTAAGTCATTCAGGAAAAACCTTGTTAACTGTAAAAGTTATTCAGGAGTCAGAACAATACTATGACGAAAAACATGTTTTTGTTGATTATGTACACGTGTGCTTATCTTTTGATGATTTTCATTAATACTTTGTCTCTTCCACCTTGCAATTTACAGTGCTACATCTGCGGTCTCGCACGTTGTCCTTGGACAGTTTAAGACATGCATCCTGCTTCTAGGAAACTATTATCTCTTTGGATCCAATCCCGGCACAATCAGTATCTGCGGTGCATTCACAGCCATAGGTGGTACGTCTATTTACACATACCTTAATTTAAAGCAGCAACCAAACAAAGGTTCTCCTCGACAACCTTCCGTATTACCTAAATCAAAACTTGGCAAAGAAAATGGAAGCACCAATGGCAATGATGGACATTACGGAGTAGAGTCCGTCTAACTTAATGCATGAACCTATTACTCATTAACCAAACATTTTTATTTTTTTCTTTCTCATGTTTCTTGATTCTCATCTAACCATTTTGAGGTGTTAGATAGTGATGTGTCAACTATAATATATTATCCGAAACAAAATAGACACTGACCCATGAATCTATTTGACATGACAGCTACTTGATCTTGTAAACTTGGAACACCATTTGTATATGAATGATTTGGTGGATTCCTGTTGGAAATTGATTTTTTTTCCTTCTTCTTTGGATTTTGTAATAGAAGCTACAGTTGCATTATGTTGTAATAGAAAACAAAAATTGTTTTGTACTAAAGTTTTTATGGTTGTCACCATTTGCTAAAATTTGTTATTGAGCATATATGGCTACCATATTTTTGAATTGAGGCATTTTAAGCTTTCAATGTTAAGGAGTTGTAAGACAGATCAATTTATTAGCCTTAGGAATTGATTATGTATATGTTTGAATTGATGAATTTGGCATTGATTTTGACAAAAGTTAAACTTTAGAGTTTCGACAAAATTATGTAGTGCAGTGTCGTGATTTCTCCAAACTCACTGCTGATTCAAGCATACAAATTGAACTATTGAAATTGGGAACATGCTGCTGACACGAACCGATTTGTGTGAACAAGCCGTCAACTTGCTCACGAGTTGGAGGAATGCTTAACAGTTATGAAATTTAACCATTCCTGTGTTGTAGGACCCTCCGTCTTTGGTTTGGTCGAAACTAAATTTAGGTAGGTACAAATGTAATGCGGATGCTTCATTTTCAAATACTCTTACAAAGTGGGGATTTGTATTTTGTATAAGAGATGATCAAGGTCGGTTTGTGTTAGCAAGGACAGAGTGGACTCACCTATTCTAGATGTTGAAGTCGGCGAAGCTATGGTTCTATTGACTGCACTTAATTGGGTTAATGATT
Organism: Trifolium subterraneum; assembly: GCA_951799995.1. NCBI lineage: Eukaryota > Viridiplantae > Streptophyta > Magnoliopsida > Fabales > Fabaceae > Trifolium > Trifolium subterraneum. Next base: position 23,903,355 of record OX637462.1, read on the forward strand.
TACAACGGTTGAATATGGATTTTGACGCTATCATTAACGATTGTAGACATTTGTTAGCTACTAGTCTTATGAACTCTCATATTAAGTTAATTAGAAAATAAGCTAATGAAATTGCTCATAGTCTTACTAGAGTGGCCCCATCTTTAGCTAATTTTTACATTTTTATCGATATTCTAACATGTATCCATAATATTATACTGAATGAAATGAGATAAATTTTTGCTCTAAAAAAATATTTATCCTCTTATATATAGTGACAACCGTCACATAACAAAACTAGTGCATTGTAGCAAAAGTTTGAAGCCAAAAAAACAAACGTACTTATAACATGATAACAAAAATAAAAACTAAAAACTAACTCGTGCAATTGCTCGTACAATTTTGTCCCTCCCACAACACCGCACAAACTCGCAAAAATCTTGTCAAATCGAATGTAGCAAACTTTGTTTCTCTTTTTCTTGTTTAAAAACAGTGTCAAGCACCAAGAATCACATAGTAGAGTATTGTTATAGGGAATGCAAGTGCCAATCCAAGAGAAACCCTGCAAAATTTGTAAAGTTTATAAAAATTATATCGATGTCGCATTATTTAACAAGGTACAAAATTCGAGCCAAAAAAAAAAAATAATGCACAGATTTTAAAATGTACTTTCGTATTTTAATTTTAATAACTTGTACTAAAAATTAAAATAACACATGCGCGCGCACACACTTACGATGCGTTAAATATTTCAGCGTGGAGATTGTACTCTTTGGCGAAAACAAAGGGAACAATACCTTGTGGAAGAGCAGCCTGCAAAATTAAATATGGAGTCATATATTATTATCATATACTAGTATGTGGCTAAATGATTTTGAGTTAATTTGTGAGAAAACCACAAGTGAATTTTAATTTTACCTGAATAATTCCTACTTTAAAAACAACTCCACGAATACCAACAGCTGCAGATGTTGCAGCAAACAATAATGGACCAACCAAGAATTTAAGTACCATAGACATTGATGCTGAAGTTTTTCCACAAGCAATGATTTTGGGTTGTAATGCCATGAATATGCCTATATTTAAGGACACATTAATATATATTTTTTGGTGCAAGGACACATTAATATTAATAATTAAAGAATGAGACAAAAAAACATAGTAGTAATGTTTTGGAATCATGTATGACATTCCTAGTCCCCCCCATTATGTGACATTAGACATTATTGAAATTTGAAATAGAATCATGGTATTGAAATATTGTTGTCTATGGTCATGTTATATAGTACTATAGTTAAAGAATGATACATATTTCAATAATGTCTTATACTAGACAAGGAGTTTCAATAATGTCTTATACTAGACAAGGAATGTCTATGTATGATTATAGTCCAATGGTGGACCTCATAGATGATATCCTTGATACAGATTCTCTGCTGTAAAATTTGCACACAATTTTATATTAGGATTGTCCGATCTAAAACGTGTAAATTGACAATTTTACAACCCCATTAACTTGAACCGTTAGATTTCTAATTAACCGTTGAAATTTAAAATTGTGTACAAATTAAGTGAAGTTGATACATACCTAGACTAAACATGGACATTCCTAGTCCAGTGTGAGAAATAATTGTAATAGAATCATGTATGATTAATGGCATTTTGATGTTCCACCTGCAATTGTACACAAACAACAATTTATCAAGATCAAGACATAAAAAAAAATAAAAAATAAATGTCACTCATTTAGTATCAATAAATAATTCTCGTTTAAGGTTTGTGTACAGAAAAATTAGAAATAATTTTGTCAATTTGTCTTTGAAATTTATTTGATTACATAAGATTAATAGATTAATGCATTGTTAGTTTAAAATTGTGGAGGGTAAAATAAAAATAAAATAAAATACATTTATTAGAACAAAAAAAAAAACAATTAATCCCATTATTATATTTTCTAAGATGACAATCATTCTTTGTCAAAAAAAAAAATGACAATCATTTTAAAACGACGTGTGAGTGAGCATGGACCCAAAGAAGTTATCAAAGATTAATTTAGATCATCAATTATTTGTTTATAATCGGTTTGCAAACCAAATATCATTACAGTCAAAAAATACCGCCCCCCAACCGTTAGATTAATTCAATGAACGACTTGATTGAGAGAGAGTTGTAAAAAATTTAGGATTCACAAGTATTAACAAATACCTTGATGCTATGAGAGCCCAAACAATGCCAAGAACTGGAGCATAGAGATTAGGATTTCTTGAGAGCTTCCTCCATACCCTAACAAGAATGAGCTTTATCATCATGCCACGACTAGGTAGCATTTGTTGTTCATTGTTTATAATTCCTTCTTCATGCATCTCCTCGTTCTCATGCTCTTCCTCTTCAATCACTTTTGTACTAGAATTCTTTTCAATCAATTCATTAACACCTACATGTAAAAAACAAATTTCATAAGAAAATCAACGGGTTTATTGGCGGAGCCAGAAATTTTATTCAGTACGAGCAAAATTTTAGTCTAACAAAAAATTCTCAATTTTTCTTTAAATTAACTCCTATAAATATAAAAAAAATTGGCGAGAGCCCGGGCAGGCTTGCCCATGTGTAGAATCGCCGATGAAAGGTTTCACACTAGAGTGAACATATGAAAGTATTATGAATTTGGATTGCTTGTGGTCACTAAATGCACGCAATCATGGAGACTGCAACTATTCGACCGAGATCGGATGGTACAGTTCTCAACCAAATTTTGATTTTTTTAAATTAAAATTGTTGAACTTGAGATCTGGACCATCTGATTTAGATCAGACAGTCACGATATCCCGATTGAGTTAGTGATTGCAGGCGATCCAGATTCAAGTATTTTGGAGAACATATTAGAGTCAAGAAACATGAACAAATAACTATATGTCAACAAATAAAATGAAACAATAACTATGCAATATGTAAATGTGCTATGTCATGTGTATTATGAGAGTACCTTTTGATGCTTCAATATTTTGAGGCATGCCAAAGCGACCACTAAAATTTATCTTTGTATTACCAATGATTTTTTCTGAATTTGATTTTAGATTTGGGTAAGGAGAAATCTTCATACCACCCATACTAGTGCAACTCCTACTCTTATGAAATCTTTTGCATATATCTAACATTTCTTCAAAATCATTATTTTGAGGACTATTTGTGTAGCTTGAATATAACTCAACCCTAGTAAGATTTGGCACTTTAGGTGTTGAATGAGATGACTTAACACTATTATTACCAATTTCTCCCAATTCTACATCAACATTTGATTCAATTTCAACCTTTTGTGACCCTTCATTATTCTCAACAAATTGTTGAGAAATAAAAAGCTTAGCAGCTCTATATTCATACATTATCAATAAAATACTATACCATAAAACACTTTGCATGAACAAAATTTGGATCAAAAGTGATGTGGTAAATTCTCCATACATAGCATTCAAAAGAGGGATCCCAACAATAAGTGTGTTTGGCAAATTAATAAGTGAAAAAATTGTTATAGACCAATCAAAACCACCACGTTTTGTAAAAATGTTCCATAAAATTAGACAAAATAATGTCACAATTTTTTGAAGTGTGTCAGCAACTATTAATCTCCAATTCATATGGTAAGGGTTAATTGGAGATATGTAAATAAAACTAAGTGTTGGAACTGCAAACATTGACACAAAACGGTTTATACCAACACATTGGTCAGGTGTGAAGATTTTCCACCATTTAATTGAACCATAGCCTAATAGCATGGCCACATATAGGGGCATGATACTCTCAATAATATTGTATACATCTTTTCCTTTGATCATGGTTTAAAACCAGTGTATGGAATTATAAAAAATAAAATAAAAAACTAGTGTATGGAATATTGGTTTATGATATTGAAGTGTAAGAGATTGTGAAAAGTGATGATGATGATGATGGTGTTTATAAACACAAATAATGTGAGGAATATATAAAGGTTGTTTTTGTCACAAGTTATATAAAGAAAGTTATTGATATTTATATAATTTAGAGATTTTTTAGTTAAACAAAAATTTTGAGATTTATTTTTATAATTTTTTTTTAAAAATTAAACTATTTTGTGTTTGTTTACCATAACAAAAATTATTTTTTTAAAAAGAAAATCAGATATAAAAATGATTCTCTAGAGAAACTACTAAAATAATCATTTTATTATTTAAATAGTTCTTAGAATTTTCTAGATATATGTCTAAGTTTAAGGCAGTTTGTTAAGTGAATATTTTTTTCTATTAATAATTAAAATGATGTTAATGAATATTTTAAAATAACTTCTTACGGAATTTAAACTCATTGTTTTGAAGTTATGTTAAGTGAATATTTTAAATGGAGATTGCATAATATTTTTTTTGGGTACAAGTTTATATTAATTTATCTTACCTTAGAAAAACCTAGTGAAACTTTGAACCTGCACAAGATCAATTTGTTAATATGTAAATATCAAATCTCTTCATTTTCTTTTAAAACTAAATATAAATACTCTCTGTTTTATTTTAAAACCAAATTGTTAATATAAAATCCTCTTCTTGAAGAAGGATATATCTAGATTTTGGAAATTGAATTTTATATTTTAGGTCCTTCCTTGTAAATGCATATATGCATTGCACTAGAACAATTTTTTTTAGAGAAAAAAGTAACAAAATAAAGTAAGCGAGACAAATGAGAATGTAACTGTAGATGGAATGGAAATGATGGGTTGATAAAGGAAAATGAGATTCCGATAAGATTTACACTAATTTTATACTATTATCTATCTATTACAAATAGGTGACAACTTTTTTTGAAGGAATAAAAATAGGTGACAACTTGACTACTTATTTCTTAAAATTGGTCTTTTACCCCATTCTAAGTGTCTTAAATATAGTGGTTGGGAATTGTCAAAAAAAAAAAATAGTGGTTGGGGAAAATGCAGTTATTAATTTTTTTAGTTAAAAAATAATTTTCATGTTCCAATACAACTTTTAATAATTATAATTTTTTTTGGTACTATTTAATAATTATAAATTAATCATGTTCCAATACATTGAAAGAGAAAAAGAATTTTCTACCAAAAAAAAAAAAGAAAGAGAAAAAGAAAAACTATCCTTGTGTGAACAACTTCTATTAAGGTGCCTCAGAGTAGTCTAGATAGATATTTGCTATTGGAAGTAGGGGTGATCGTATCCGAACCAATCAAAAATAAAATTGTAAATCAAATCAATTTAAATCGAAAATCGCATTTAGTATAAATCGCACGGATCTTGTCTCTTCTAAACCGCACAATTTGGTTTGGTTTTCGGTTTTCATTTCAGAAAACCAAACCAAACCAAACCACAATACTTAACTTAACCCTATCAACTAGTAGCAATCAACCTATTACCTAGTCAAACTTAACAAGTCAAACCAAAATTGAGTCCATAAAACAGTAGGATGTACAAACATATCATTTCACGCGATACAGAACTATATTGTTGGTATTAAAAATAAGTTCTTATGTATATGCAATTTCCGTATATGCATATTATATCATGTAAACAATAAAATAAATTGAAATTTCCTATATTTATGTTGTAACAAGTTGATAATATTGTAATATTTTTTATATCGCGGTAAACCGCCACCACCGAACCGATCCTAACCGCATCGGTTGAGTTTGGTTTGGATGACTTTTTAAAAACCAACCGAACTAAATCGAACCGCATGCTTTTTTATCTCGCGGTTAGGATGACTTTTTGGCTCATAACCGAACCAAACTGCACCGCGAACACCCCTAATTGGAAGGTTTTGTGGACAAGAGTGGCATCACTGACCAATAGATTGGAGATTGTGACATATTCGATCATAGTCTGATTTGGTTAATTAGTTCGTCTTGTGACTGCGTATCTTGACTTCAAAACCTTTGTGGAATCTCGTGGAAGAGTTATAATATTCGGGTTAAGAAAACTTTTGTCCTTAAAGAAAAGATTAAATTATTGAAGGAGAGTTTAAAGAAGTGGAACAATGAGGTTTTTGGTATCATTGATCTCAACATTGACAAGACAGTTGCATATATTAATCATTTTAAAGGCCTCAAGGCAAATGATGTAGGTGACTTGGATTTCATTAAGAGGGACGGGGTGAGTAAGAATTTTTGGAAACAAATACATCTCAAGGAAAATATGATTAAGCAGAAGTTGAGAACAAAGTGGGTTATTGAACGAGACTCCAATTCTAGATATTTTCATCAATCGATAAAGAGTAGGAGATGCCGAATCCAGCTGGTAGCTCTTAAAGATGGTGAAAATTGCGTTCAAGGTGTTGTTGAAGTCAAGACATTTGTGAAGAATTTTTTTGCCCATAACTATGCCAAAGAATGGAGTACTTTATTAGAGTCTGGTAATCCAGTTTAAAACTATGCCCTGATTTAGAAGGTATCCAGTTTAAAACTTTATTAGAGTCTAGTAATCTTTCTCTTTTGGCGCCTTTCTCTATTGATGAAGTTTGTGATGTGGTTTGGAGTTGTGATGGAAATAAATACCCAGTACCCGATGGTTTTAACTTCAACTTTTTAAAAGCATGTTGGGAAATTCTTCCGGAAGATATCATGGATTTTCTACATGAATTTCATAGTCAAGCTAGTCTACCCAAGGCAATCACTGCGTCTTTTTTGGGTCTCATACCAAAAAGGGATCATTTACAGGACTTGTCAGATTATAGGCCAATATACTTGGAATGGTGCTCATATAAAATTTTATTAAAGATTTTGGCTACGAGATTAAAAAAGGTTCTAGGAAAAGACAAATTCTAGAAGGGATTATGGTTGTGAATGAATTGATTAACTTGGCCAAGAGGAAAAAAATAAATGTCAGCTGCTGAAAGTAGATTTTGAAAGAGCCTATAATGCTATAAGTTGGTCTTTTTTGGAGTATATGATGCTTCACATGGGTTTTGCACTTGGCTGGATTAAGTGGATGAGAGCTTACTTGTATCTTTAACAGCTCGATGTCGGTTCTGGTTAATGGTAGTCCTACTGAGGATTTTGTGGTTGGAAAAGTTTTGAGACAAGGTGATCCGTTATCAATTTTCTCTTCTTGATAGTAATTGAGGGTCTTAAAGGGATGATGCAGAAGGTTGTTAGGAATGGTATTTTTCATGGTTATAAGTGTTGGAACAAGAATTGTTCACTAAATAAATTCCAAGAGCTTTATGAATTTTTGATGACAACAAAGTATTAATGCACAATTGAGAACACTAATGATCTTGTGTAAGTATGTAGTTGTTATGAAGATAGGATCTGAGTAGCTCAAAATGTTATATCAGCATCTGAAGGACTCAGAGGTTCAGATTGAACCAAAAAGCTACTTAAGTCTATCAGAAGCTTAAAGACTATCAGAAGCCAGAAGAACCAGTCAGAGGCCTCTTAAATGTACTCTCAGAAGATACACCAGAATGACAAATTAATCTCTCTGATGGAACCATGTCTGAAGATATCTCTTCAACGTTAAAATTCTATGTCATGACGAAGTGATTGCTGTCATATGTCATCTCAACAAGTCAAAAAGGAATATCTAGACAACAGTACAAATTGACTCCTTCTGGGCAAACAACTATCTTCGAGGAACAATGAAGCAGGAGCCTTTTTGCCTCTTTTGGAATAAGTTAAAATCTTCTATTTTCTCCAACGGGCAAACTGATCTCCTACAACGGTTACATTCAAACGTCTCTATTCCAAAACTTATAAATACAAGACCTCTTTGAATTGATCATCTGTCGAATAATCAAAAAGCTTATACACGAAGAAACACATACTTCAATCAACAACAAATGTTCGAACTACTCACAAGAACTTAAAAGAAAACATCAGCACAAGACTTTAAGATCGGAGATAGCCCAACCCATGGCTTCCTTGTTGGCTCGCAACACTCTCAACAACTTGGATTCCTCCAAGCGAGTGAGGGAGCTTGAAATAATCGCCGGGTTGGAATCATCCTCTCCCAAAAACACATACTTTGGGTGAGAGGGGAGTTCGTTCAACTCTATAGCCTTAACCTTTTCCTCTTGCACAACCTCTTCTTTGGTGTCACTCAACACTTCTTCAACTTTAGGATCTGAGTCCACAAGATTTGTCTCAAGTTGTCTAAGGCACAACTCTATTTCTTCTTCAAACTCATCCTCCACCTTTTCAATTGAATTTACAAGAACTCTTTCCAATGGTGGTGAAGGTTGTTCTTCCATGTGGACATCTTCAACTACTTCCTCAATCACATCCACCCTATAGCAATCGGGTTCTTCATCATGCCTCTTCATGGCCTCAAAGACATTAAACATAATCTTTTCTTCATCCGTACGGAGCATGAGCTCTCCCAATTCCACTTCAATGAGAGCTCTTCCGGTTGCTAAGAATGGTCTTCCAAGTAAGAGGGATTCCACTTCTCTATCCTCCGCCATATCCAAGATGATGAAATCAGCCGGAAAAATAAATTCCCCTACACGCACTAGCACATAATGGAGAATCCCATAAGGATACACAATTGAACGGTCTGCCAAAGATAATTGCATTCTTGTCGGTTTGGCTACCGCTCCCGGTATCTTCTTCATCATTGCCAAGGACATGAGGTTAATGCTTGAACCTAGATCACACAAAGCTCTCCCTATGCATAAATTTCCAATGGAACACAGGATTGTGAAACTTCCCGGGTCCTTTTTCTTTTGGCGAAGTTTGCGTTAGATCATAGCACTACACTCCTCCGTCATGTCGACGGTGTCGTCATCCAACGGCTTTCTCTTTGTTGTGAGAAGCTCTTTGAGAAATTTTGAGTATAGAGACATTTGCTCCAAAGCTTCAACCAAAGGTACATTGAGTTGTAGGTTGTGAAGGAGTTTCATGAGCCTCTTAAATTGGGCTTGATCCTCTGCCTTAACTTTCTTCTTTCTAGGGTAAGGGAGTTTCACACTAGATGATGCTTCCTTATTCTTCCCCTTTTCTTGCCTTGACCTTTGCTCTTTCACAACCTCTTCATCCTCTCTTGCTAATTTTTTCTCCCTCGGTTTTTCAACTTCACCCTTTTTCTCACTTTCTTCCGACTCCTCTATCTCACCCTCCTTGGTATTTTCAACTTCACCCTCATCTTTCTCTTCAATCAAATCTTCCTTTTCAACTACTCCCTCTTGCACTTTTTTCTTCTTTCTCTTTTTAGAACTTTCACTCACTTCCGGAGAAGGGACTTCCCGGTTTCTCAAAGTAATTGCCTTGCACGATTCGTTCCGGGGATTATCCTTGGTGTTTCCCCCAAAGCTTCCTTGAGAAAGAATTTCAGAAAATTGGCGTGAGAGTTGCCCCATTTGGGTCTCTAGATTCTTAATTGAAGAGTCATTGTGCTTTTGCATGGTTTGTTGTGAAGCATTCAACTCTCCTATATTCTCTTGAGTGACTTGGATGAATTTGGTGAGTGTCTCCTCCATAGGAGAAGGTCTTCTAGGAGGAGGATTAGATTTCGACCCTTGGCCTTGAGTATTCCCCCAACCATAGCCTTGGTTGTTGGGGTAACTCTTCCTAAAGTTAGCCAAATAGTTGGCTTGCTCGGAACCCTCCGGAAAGCATCTTCCATTTTCATGAGCCCCTTGACAAAAATCACATTTAACTTCCTCAAATCTATTGACACGAGCTTGTGAGGATTTAGAGTTCGCCTTCTTCAATTCCTCCATATCCCTAGACATTAACTTCATTTGTGCCAAGATAGCACTATTAGTATCTAGTTCAAGGATACCGGCTTTCTTCTTGTCCCCTCTATCATTTTGTACCCGGTACTCATTTTGTGACATCGTCTCAACCAATTCCTTGGCTTCAACCTCATCCTTGTTCTTTAGAGATCCACCGGTCGATGCGTCTAGAAGCATCCTTGTTTGAGGTCTCAACCCTTGTGTGAAGTATTGCATTTGTTGCAAATCATCAATCCCATGATCGGGACATTTTTTCAAACACAACTTGAACCTCTCCCAAGCATCGTATAGAGTCTCCGCATCGCCTTGCTCAAAGTTCATGATTTCGGATCTCCTTTCTAAAAATTTGTGAATTGGGAAATACCGATCCTTGAACTTTCTTTCTAACTCTTGCCAAGTAGTGATGGTGCCCGGTGGAATAGTGTCAAGCCAATCCTTGGCTCGCCCCGTAAGAGAGAACTTGAACAACCTCAACCTCTTGTCGGACTCGGAAATACCGGGAGGATCCGTGTAATCACATGCATCGTAGAAGTGGCTCAAATGAAGGTTAGGGCATTGTGATTCCGATCCCGAATATTGGTCCTCCTTAAATGCATTGATTACCGTATTCTTTATATAAAAAGTAACCGGGTTTACTTTTGATATAGTCTCCAAGAGTTGGAAACCCAAATTGGCGACCCCTCCGTTGTTCCTTTGACCATAGTCTCCAAGCGTTCTCCTTACCGGAGGTGGAACCGGAGGATTTGCTTGTTCCTCCGCCATGACAAATTGTTGTTCCTCGGTTTTTGGTTCAATCTCTTCGAAATCTTTAACCAAGCTAGCAAGCCTCTCCGCTTCTCTAGTTTGTCGCACTGCTTTTCTATTTGCTCTAGCTGTCTTTTCTATCTCCGGATCAAAGAGTAGTCCGGATGAAGATTTACCTTGCATACACAACAACCAACAAACAGATTAAAAGCACCTATTCAACACAAAATAATAGGAAATTTAGAATGTATATTTTTGGCTTTTTGAATATTTGATGAACAAAAGTAAAAACAAAATGAAACACTAGCCTATTGCCTTGTTGATTACTCAACAGTCCCCGACAACGGCGCCAAAAACTTGATGAGAAATTCGCAAGTGTACGAATTGTTCGCAAGTAGTAATATAATATCGATCCACGAGGACTGTGGTAAATCAAACAAAACTAATACGACTAGTGGTTAAATGTGAACACATAATTGGGGGGTTTTTCTTATGCAACAAGTTTTAAGTACAAAGTACAGTTTTGAAATAAGGTGAAATACAAATGTAAAAGTGCGGAAGGATCCATGTTTGATTCATCTAACCAACGTAATTCGGTAACCGAGCTTTTCCTTTAATATGTAATTCTATGATTCTACGATATCAAAGAAGTGATTATTCCAATGTCTTGGTACTCAATCCTCTCAATTTACCACAAATCCCTAATGTCTTAGTGACATTTGTGGTGAATTGATGTTTTTAGAACACTTTGATTCCTCATCACATAGTACAAGTCAATATGTCTAAAGTACTTGTACAATGAACAATTAATCTAAATCCAAATTCAACTCCTATTGTCATAGATCATTGAATCATAAAATTCAAACCACATGTGATCAAAACGTGATAAGCATTAAGCACAAGACTAATTGAATAGAATCATATTCATACATGCCCAATACATGAAGCTGCGCGACGCGCCAGATGAAGCTGTGCGACGCACAACTATCCGAGACGACCTCTTCTTCAACCAGCAATCCTGCGCGACGCGCAACTGTCTGAGAGGACTCTTCCATCAGCAACTCATTTGCGCGTCGCGCCACTTGCTCTGCGCGACGCGCAACTTCCAGAAGCCAACTAAATCCTCAAAAATAGTCTTTTCTTGCTTCCCAATCAATTCTTTGAACCATGTCATTTTGTTCTTGATTATTCATTCAATACTCAGTAAAAATGCTTAAACTACGATGACTTATGTTGCTTTTGATGTGAAATCACGGAGTTATCATTGGTTGAGATATTATATTATATATGTAGCGGCTGAAGTTTAAATTTCAGGCACTTTATTTATTTACCTTAAGAGTGAAATTTCTTGTCTTTACGCTACTTGACAAAATCAAAAAAATAAGACAGACACTCAACCAAATTAACTCGAGCATAATTTAAAATATAGGACTCTTATTTTTCATTTGTTCTTACAATACTATTTCTATCCTCCGACATTTTAATTGCTAATTTCAACTGAGATATACTTGTGCAGAAGTTTTAATACGAAGTTGGGAATTGTTTTTTGAAATTTTTATGAGAACTTATATTTATACTCGTATTAATACGAGACTGTTTTCTTTTTCAATAAAATATTTAATTATATATACTCATATTAATACGGAAGACCAGTTTAATCTAGTTCGGGGGTCAGTTTTGATATTAAGTGACTCAAGCCCCTCTTGATCGCAATTGTGGGGGATTGAACTGTGGTCCTCACTACCAAGTTCAGCGACTTATATTTACACTCATATTAATATGAGTGCCTTCTTTTTGTAATTTACACGGGGACCAATATTTATACTCATATATTAATACAAGTGCCGTATTTTTTTGTGATTTACATGAGATCTATATTTATATTCATATATCAATAATACAAGACTTTTTTTTTATAATTTCTTCGGAGACGTGAGAGAAAATATCATATTGTTAGCAACGAGGCGTGGGAGATCACTCTCTACCGTCCCTTTAAAATATTTAAATTTGTATTAAAAAAATAAAAATATCAAAATGAACGTCTATGTAATATAAAAATAAAAACCACATACTAATACGAAGAACTTTTTTTGTAAATTTATGATGACCTATATTTCTACGTGGACCTATATTTCTACCCATATACTAATATGTGGATCAATTTTTTCAAAATTTGTACGGGACCTATATTTATACTCATATACGGGGTTTATTTTATTTTTTTTGTAATTTTTACGGAGTTATATTTCTAGGATGTTTTAATACAGTGTTTAATAATACGGGGCGGAGGGCCTTTTTTTTTCTTCCTTTCAATGGAAACCTGTATTTATAGACTTATTAATAGGAATACCTATTTTTCATGTAATTTTTATTGGGACTTATTTACACCCATATTAATAATATGAGTGCCTTTTTTTGTAATTTATACAAGGGTCTGCGTTTATACTTATATATCAATATTAATAAAGATGCCTGTTTTTTTGTAATTTACATGAGACCTATATTAATACGAGGACCCTATTTTTTTTTTTTGTAATTCCTACGGGGATGAGAGTTCGAACTTGAAGTAGCAAAGTTTTTCACTAGAAAGGGGGGTTTGAATTGTGAACCTTTAAAATTTGCCTATAAAACTTATCATAAACAATATACTCAAAGAGTATTATTAGATTGTTAGATAGATCTAGTATATAAAATATATTGCAGACTAGAGAACGTTCTCCCAACACTCTATGACAGTATATATAATCAATAGCTTATGAAGTGTGTGATCAGTGTATGCATAAATTAAATCAGAGTAAAGAGAAGAGAAAGCACACAAACAATTTATCCTGGTTCACCCAAAACTTTGGGCTAGTCTAGTCCCCACACTTTTGTGAGATTGTCCACTAAGAGATGCTAATGATCTCAAGTTACACTTCCTTTTGATCTTGATCCAAGACCAAGATTTCTTCTAAGCCCTTCAAGCTTGATCTACCTAAGTCACACTGACTCTGAAGGTGTCACTCAATTAGTAGTTACGTACTAACTTGAGCCAAGGTTACAATGATGGAAGATTGGTTATCAAAGCCTATTCACTCAAGACAATATTGAGAAGCTTTGAGATTGGATGAAAACTCTTCGTACACTCAATGGATATTCTAATCCTAGATATTTAAATTACAGATCTGAGTGAGAGAGATAAAGAAGAGCTCTTGATAAAACTTGTATCACAAAGACAAGTGTTGAAATGTTGTAGTGAAAATTCTTGCTCTTCAATGTTGCCAAAGACTTCTATTTATAGGAGAGACTTGATCTGGAAGTCTTGGCCACGAAGTATATCCGTTAGAAGCTTGAAAATAACGGCTAGTATCTTTGCATTTGACAGCTCATGATATTTGTTGAAGAAACTGATCACTCTGAGATCGTTCTCCAAAGTTTCTTCTTCTGATTAATCAAAGAGGAGTGTATGGTGAGCTGTTGTTGAGCTGTATAATTGTTATATGTTGCTTATCAAACAAGTAAAACCGTTGTGCATCTTTTAGGCACGTTTTGAACAGCTGTATGTGAGCTAGTATATTTCCAAATAAATACATTCTCTTTCCAGCATCGCTCTGAGAGCGTTCTCCAGGAACTGGGCGTGAATGAACTTCTTCCTTTTTTGAAGAGGAGTTGAAGTGAGTAAGGGTCAGCTGAAGTGGATAAGAGCAGCAGCTGTAGACTGTACTTGGTGTCTCAAAAAGTAGTATTGCAAGTACAAATGTCATAGGAGAAAGTGTGGCCCCATTGGAGAATGATCTTTCTTTGTTCTTTTGCATGTACTCTCTATCTCATAGATAGAGATGTGTTGTCTATTTCTTATTTGAACTAGCCAACGACAGTCAACACATGTGAGAGAAAATATCCTTGTGTCATTTGATCATTTGTACATGTTTGATCATTGAACTTGGTAAAAATGGTAAGTTCTCTATTCATGAAAAATTTCTTGCCTTAAATGAACTCTTGGACATTAGGGATCTTTGTGAGTTAAGCCCGTGATAAAAGTGTTCCTTTGTCTTGTACATGGTAGACTTATGAATAAGTGCTTTTGCATTGAATGATCATAGATTTGAATGTTGCGCAAGGTTTAGAGAGCGTTCTGAGATTGATCCTGAAACTTTTATTTTTACCAAAATAAAAGAGTGATATTTGATCTAAAAGCTCAATTGTTCCTAGCTTAATTAAAAACACTCAAGAGCACTTGTTAGATACCAAAGAGACTAGAATTACACTTAAAAAATAATTATGAGGTTTGTTATCTTTAAAACATCAAATTGAGATTTTGCCTCAACAGAACTCTCATACATTTACTTATTCACCTTAAAAAATTGAAGTTTTAGTCACTAGATTATTTAACTCCAAAAAACTAATATCTCAACTAATCGACTTTAACCTTAATCATATTGTACTAATATAATTTTGTACAATAGGATAATAAATTTTTAATAATTTATATTTTTTATTGAATATTAACTCGTGCATTTCACGGGTCAGTTATACTAATATATATATATATATATATATATATATATATAGGGAGTGTATCTGGTGAGAACTGATAATTAATATAAGAAACGAGAACTATTAATAATAACCATCAGATTTAATTGACGCATAAGATTTAAATCACAACATTCACTTAAAATCTCACATGACACTACTAAAAACTTCGTCTATAGTGACCGATTTAGCGACCAATTTTGATGAAAATCGGTCACTAAATCAGCTAGCGACCGATTTAACTACCACTTGAAATCAGTTGCTTAACTGTTGGTCGCTACCCATAGAGACCAAATTGGCGACCGATTTTTAGAGACCGTTTTGGCGACCGATCTTAGAGACCAATTTAGAGACTGATTTAGAGACCGTTTTGGTGACCAATCTTAGAGACCGATTTAGAGACCAATTTTGGAGACCGATTAAGAGACCAATTTTAGAGACCATTTTGGCGACCGATCTGAGAGACCGATTTAGAGACCAATTTTAGCAACCGATTAGAAACTGATTTTAGAGACCGATTTAGAAACCGATTTTTGAGACTGATTTAAAGACCGGTTTTAGTGACCGATCCAGACACCGATTTTTTTGACAGATCAGAGACCCATTTTAGTATCCGATTTAGAGACTAATTTTAGTGATAAAAAATTAAAAAAACAGTCACTAATTCGGTCACTAATTTGTGCTCCACTTGAAGAAAAAAATATAACAAGAGAAGAAACGCGTACTAAATATATCTAAGGATACCCAAAAGTCAAGTAACTCCAAAGCATATAACGAGTAGCAAATATTTCTAAGCATAATTAAAAGTGAAGTAACCTAAATTACACCAAAAGGGTAGATCCTAGCTTAAAGCAAAAAGTTAGGAAATACACGACATATAACCAAAATCTCTTCCCATAACAAAATGCAATATATTTTTGTCATTTAGACCAAAAGTCAAGCAACTCCAAGTATAACACCAGTAACAAATATTTTTAAGCATAACCAAAAGCCAAGTAACCTAAATTACACCAAAGGAAAACTTCAACAGAGCATAGATCCTAGTTAAAAACAAAAGTTAGGCAATACACAACATATAACCAAAATTTGTTCTCATAACAAAATGTAATATATTTTTGTCATTTAGATTCTCTTGTTATTCTCCATGTAACTCTTCATCATCTTGATCACCATCGTCATCCTCGTCATTATTATCACTAGCCCCATCAGTATTGTCACTAGCATCATCATCATGGTCACTACCCTCATCATTGGGCTGAAAGTTCAAGCGAAACATCAATTCTTTTATCATTTGACTATTGTACTCAACTTCTCTATTTGTATTAGCCAACTTCTCTATGAGTTGATCCCTTTCTTTTCTCATTTCTTCAAATTCCTGTTTTTGTTGATCCCTTTCATTTCTCATTTCCACAAATTCATGCCTTTGCACCCACTCAGTTGATGAGGAACATGAGCCACGATAATATGGCCTCCCTGCTATTACAGTAGATTCCATACCAAGACGATATACTCTTCCTTTTCTTATTCCAGCAACCTCACACCAAACATCTAAATCTTTTGGTGGAGAATTTCCTTGCAAAGATGCTTCTTGGGTCAATTGTTCCGATCTAAGTTTGTACTTTTCCTATTAACACAATATATATAAGGCTAATTAATATTTTAAAATACACTAACCTAAAAATAAAACAATAAAAATAAACATACAGAGTTTAAAGTTCAGAACTCATACATGAACATGTTCTGATCTTCTATCAACCCAAGTGCCATTTTTGCGATGTTGGTGTGTGTGAATAAACAATTCGGAAGGATTTGGAGGAGTTCCATTCTGTTCCGTCTAACAAAATAAAGAATGTGATAAAAAACATGTTAACATGTAATATTGTTTCTAGAAAGTGAAATATTTTGGCCTAATGATAATGCATCAAGGAAAGTAAAGCATGTAACTTATATATATTATGCACAATGGAAAGTAGAACCTGTAATTTATATATGCATATAAAGGAAAATATGTAACTTGTATACATATTATGAAACGTCAAATAATTAGCTTAATGATATGCGTTCTCAATCTGTCTTCAAGTTTACATTCTTGTTTATCTATGTTCCTGTACAAGCATGGCCAATAGATGCACTACTTAACTAAAGCAAAATAAAGAATTTATGGACTATATTTCACAGTGCAAAATTTTACAGTGCAGCGCAAAATTCCACAGTTCAGAATTTCACAAAGCAGAATATAGGGGGTAGAATTTTAAAGTGCAGAATTTACTAGCCACATTCTTTTAGTGCAGAATTTAATTTACTAGCCATAAATTCCTTACACAATTACATACTACCAAAGATGTGTATGATCTCTCTATTATATGATCCTCACACAATTCAGTCATAAATGTGCCTTTCATTATTGAATGTCAATGTAACAAAGCTAGTTTTCTAACACCAAAAGTTATACAACAACACACTTAAATAGCAACACAGTTAAAAGTCAAAATAAATAAATAAAGATAGAAAACTTTACCATATAAGCTCTATGTTGGGATGTGGTGATAGAGCCACATGTGTGAAGGGAAACTCCAAAACCTCCACAATCAGATGCTTTGTTTATTTTTCCTTGTATGCTTTTCTTCTTAAATTTTTGAGTTCCCCATTCACCAGTTAGTGTATTCCATAAAGGCGTATCAATCCATTGTGGTTTTTTCTTTGTGACACGAACCTTGTGTAGATTGTTTTTCATTACTGCTGCACCTCGTATTTCAAAGTTTTTTCTGGCCCACGCATCATCTGGTGGACAAAAAACAAACTTTTTCTGTACATATATAAACAAACAGTGGGTTAGCATGTGATTATAATTTTTGAAGCATGTAATCCAAGCAAAAGCCATTATTTGGCACAATATATAAAAAAGCATGTGATCCAAACAAACATATACAATCAGAAGCATACATTATCACACATTGACTGTGAACTGTGTCTAAAACAATCAGAAGCAAGACCCAAAATAGAAACATACCTTGAACTCTATAAACCACAAATCTCTAGTAGTAATGGGTATCTTTTTCCATGAGAGCCATGCATTACTAAAATTACTCTTCATGATATCTCCAATCCCACTAGCTGCAGGATGTGAAGGCAAAAATCTACAAACAGTACATATTAACAGTTATGAAGTTATATTAACACTAAAATAACTAAAAATATATATATGTATGTACATATACCCTTGTCCGTCAAGGTATAAAGTTCGTTTGCCATCATTGCTTTGTGTCTTAGATGAAACTACAGCTTCATTAGATTCTGGGGTATGTGCTCCTTCAGAATGAGATGGTTATGAATTAGATGGTGATACCCCTCTTGTCGAAGGTGGAGATGTGACATGAGATGTACTAGGTAATGGGGTAGTAACAGATGTAACATATGGACGTGCGGCTTTAGATATCCTAGAAGGTGCAATATGGTTTGTCCTAGAAGAAGGTGCAACATGAGATTTGCTAGAAGGAGGTGCACCATTAAATGTCTTAGAAGGTGCGCCACGAGAGGTGCTAGAAGGAGCAACATGAGGTGTATTACTATTAAGAGGAGGTACAACTTGAGATATCCTAGTAGGAGGTACAATATGTGATGTCTCAAGAGGAGGTGCATCATGAGATATCCTAGAAGGTTGTACAAAAGGAGGATTTATATTTGAACGTTTGGGATGTTGTTTTGATTGACGAGTCTTAGAAGCTTTCTTTTTACTGTTATCTTTATCTTCCATCTGCAATTTGTAAATAAATAAAAAATAGAATTACAATTGTTTATACCATAAAAACAAAATAAAATATAGTAACAAAATTATCACCTTCACAAAATGAAAAATATTACTATTGAAAACAGAGAAGAGAGAAGATATATATATATATATATAGAGAGAGAGAACAAAATTACAATTTAATAATCACTACTTCCATCATTATCCTTATCACTGTCGTCGTCATCGTTGTCGTCGTCATCATCATCATCATCATCATAGTCACTTTCAAAATCATTTTCTGAATCATATTCATCCTCGTCCTCCCCTTCAAACTTATTCTCATATTCATTCTCATCCTCATCTTTTTCAACCTCAAAATTAATTTCTACTTCCTCATATTCCCCTTCATCTCTCAAATGATCAATTACCTCATCATCATTAGCTACAAAATCTACACTTGTTGTGGTTGTTGTTGAATCTTGATACGCAACCTCTAATGTATATCGATCATCAACTGTGCCTCTAGGTTTGGTTTTAATGGCAACCCACCAATCAATCTTATCTTTTAATTTTTCTGGGTAAGGTACATAGTACACCTGAATAGCATTTGTTGCAAATATGAAAGGATCATATTTTGAATATCTTCTACGATGATTAACCTCCACAATGCCATATTGATGTTGAACCTTCATGCCACGATTGGCAACGACATCAAACCATTCACAATTAAATAAAACTAATTGTTTTGTTGGTTCTCCTAGGTATTCAACTTGTATAATCTCTTTAATGATACCATAATAATAATTTTCCTCAACTCCTTCATCGTCACCCTTGACACAAACTCCGCAATTAATGGTTTTCTTACCAATACTCCATTCTTTTGTATGAAACTTAAAACCATTGATAAAATAAATAGGCCAAGTATGAACCTTCCTCTTAGGTCCATAAGCTAAGTGGTGCAAATACAAATTTTGCACCAAGTTCTTTTTATCATGTACCTATCAATGAGGTTATAAACTCATTATATTCCACAACTACGAGATAACTAAGCCATGTATTATAGTTGAAATCCCAGGAAACTTACATACGATTGAAACCACGTTGGAAATTCTGATGTTATCCTACCGTTCACAGCAGTTTGCCCTATATTTGGATTATTTGCTTCCAAATATTGCACAAAGCATCTAATACATATATTATCATTATTAATATGTTACATGATTAATGTAAAATAATAAACAAAATTCTATTTAATTTACTTACTGAATATATGGTTGGACTTCTTCACAATTTAGTAGGATATGCAAATGTGCGGCAGCTAATTCTCTACCATCCAAATACCGACTCTTACAAGTTCCAGCCAAGCGACCGGGATGATTGAAAATTGATAAAATTTCTTGACCAACATCAGCTTGACCCCCGTCGTCATTTCGACATACTCTATTTCTCAACGATTGTACATGGGACTCAAAATAATATGAACAGAAATGAGAAGTCTCTTGCAATAGATATGCCTCGCAAATTGAACCCTCTACATATGATCTGTTTTTAACCATTCGTTTCAACCTATTCAAGTACCTAAATAATGAATATTTTATGTTAACTACCAATTAGGAATTTGAAAATACAAATGTGTAGGTTAGATGATTTGAATAATTACCTCTCAAAGGGATACATCCAACGATATTGCACAGGACCCCCAACCCTTGCTTCATAAGGCAGATGAATTGGAATATGCTCCATGGAATTAAAGAATCCTGGTGGAAATATTTTTTCCAATTTACAAGTTGTAATCACTATATTTTCTTCCATCAACAACAAATCGTCCACCCGCAAAATTGTTGAGCACAAATCCTTGAAAAACTTACTCAACTCGGCTATGGGGTTCCACACTTGATGTGGAAGTGCACTAAAAGCAATTGGTAACAACCGTTCCATAAATACATGGCAATCATGACTTTTCATTCCAATTAGCTTCCCTTCTCTTGTGTTTACGCATCTATGCAAATTTGAAGCATAAGCGTCTGGCGTTTTTAACTCAGAAACCCATTTATATACCGCCTTTTGCTGGTCACTAGACAAAACATATTTTGCTTTAGGCTTGATAGCTTTTCCATTAGATTGTACATGTAGCTCTAACTCCTTTCTTCGACAATAATCCTTCAAATCCATTCTTGACTTAACATTGTCTTTGGTCTTACCTTTGATATCCATCACTGTATTGAAGACATTATCAAACACGTTCTTCTCAATATGCATCACATCAAGATTATGCCTTATTAAGTTGGTTTTCCAATAAGGTAACTCCCAAAAGATACTCTGTTTTTTCCAATTATGTTTCACACCAAATCCATCACATATACAAGGATCGACCTCGGTTATTTTGGGGAGATTAGAAACGGTTTCCCATACATCATCCCCGGTCAATCGTTGTGGAGGTTGAGAATTTTCTATTCGATTCTTGAGAAATGCATCCTTATTTCTTCGAAATGCATGATCCATAGGCAAAAATTGACGGTGACAGTCAAACCACGAACACTTACCACCATTGTTCAAGAAAAAAGCTTTTGATTGATTCATGCAATTTGGACATGCTAGCTTTCCTGCAGTGCTCCAACCAGACAACATTCCATATGCGGGAAAATCATTAATCGTCCACATTAATGCAGCTTTCATTATAAAATTCCTTTTCCTAGAAATATCATATGTAAGCACTCCTTCATTCCACAAAATTTTGAGCTCATCTATCAATGGTTGCAAATACACGTCGATCTTGCTCTTTGGATTTTGTGGTCCAGGAATGATCAAAGTGAGGAACATGTAAGGAGTTGTCATGCATAGTTCTGGAGGAAGATTGTAAGGGGTGACAATTACCGGCCAACATGAATAAGACGAAGCTGTATGATTAAATGGCGAGAAACCATCAGTACACAAACCCAACCTTACATTCCTTGATTCAGCAGCAAAGTCAGGATATGTTTGATCAAAGTGTTTCCATGCCTCTCCATCTGATGGATGACACATCACTCCTAGTTGTCGTTTCGTTTCATGCCACCTCATATGCGGAGCTGAGCTCATTGAAGCATATAATCTCTTAAGTCTAGGAATTAGAGGCAAATAATGCATTCTCTTCATAGGTACCTCTTTGAATCTCTGCCCACCAATCTCTTTATTCTTGTAACGAGGTGCATTACAAAACTTGCATTCTTTTAACTGTCTATTTTCATCGGTGTAGAATAGCATACAACCATTTACACAACAATCTATTTTTTCTACAGTTAGACCAAGTTTTGAAACTATTTTCTTCGTCCTATAATAATCTTTAGGAACAAGATTATTTGGAGGATGTGTCTCCTTCATAAGTGCCACTATTTGATTAAAAGACCGTTGAGAAATGTTTCCCTCTGACATAATCGTTAACAATCTAACAGCTACCGACAATTCAGTGTGGTCGTTGCATCCCGGCCACAGTGGCTTATGAGCTGCATGTAGTAACTCAAAAAACTTTTGATCATCAATATTTGGAGACTCTTCTAGTTCTTCCTCATATTGCATTTGATTATGTGATCCAACAGCATCGTAAACCATGTCCTCAAATCTATTGTGGTGGTTGTAATGGCTCTCTTGTGCAGATTGTTTGCTATTAATTTTCAGACACGACTCCGGATTACTTTCTCCATGACATGTCCAATACCAATAATCAGGTATAAACCCTTTCATAAAAATATGAACTTTAACTTCTTCGAAGTCTAAGAAACGGATGTTTCCACAAATAGAACAAGGACATCTAATTTCATTAGATATGCCTGGTAGTTTGAGTGCAAAGGAAACAAATTCATCTAACCCTTTTCGAAATGCAGCAGTGTACCCCTTTCGACAAGGATTTAACCTATTATACATCCAACTACGACGTAGACGAATGTCCATATTCTATAATATAATAATTAATCAGTGGTCAGTACATTATAATCAAGTAAAAACAATATAACCTACTCGAGGTTGAGTACAGTAATCTTAAGGTTGAGTATAGTATATAATTGATTTTATATTGTAGGTGTTAATGTTATAAAATCTTATTGAAGACATAACTATTATACCTAAAATTGACTTTTTGTATGGAAACAAAAATATTAACTAAGTCGCATCAAATCGGATATATAGAATAAGCACACAAAAATACGTGTGCTTATTTTATACATATTTTCACAGAGAAATTATCTTTTGTTATACATATGTGTAACCAAAAAAACAAAAATATTAACATTATGATGGTCATCTATTGAATGTTGATTAGAGGAACTAAGAAAAAATGCAGAGAAATTAGCCATTACCTGGACCAGCAATTGGTAGAACAAGTAATAATTGCAGGACCAATCAGTTTAGAACCAAAAAAAAGATGATGATACAGAACTGAGCCGAGTAAATGTTGTCGTCTCCAGCAGACCTGTACTTTTCAAAATTGTTGCTATATTAGTATTCATAAACAGTTGATGTTGGAGTAATTTTATGTCTTTTCATGCAAGCAATCATGCAGAATAGTGTATGTCTATATTCGTATTAAAAAAATTAGCTTCCTTTCAATCATGTAGGCAAATAATAAAATGCTGTGTAATTTTCAACCAAGGAATCTAAAGGTGGCTAAGTCGTAAACATATGCATAAAACATTCAGGGGCAATTAAACATATAATAACAATAGTTTATGAGCAAACACACAACTATTATACTATCTAATTCAATTTTTTTGGTAAATAACCACCAACAAGCAAGCTTTACGTTAAACTTATACTCTCATTAGCTCCTTAGGTGTAAGACATCAGCAAATATTTTAAACAGGATAATAGACAAGACATCAACACCGTAGAATCAGTAAGTATTCGTAGCTGATACACACGTTTGACTACGTAGTTTCATATTAGGTTTCACATATCCAAAAAAACAAACGATCAACTCTAAAAAACAAACAAACTGCCACTCGAGACAGCTTGTTAATTACATACTTCATACACAAGAGGAGCACCTTTACAATCTCTTTCAAAGTTCGGAAAAACAAGACAAAACTTCAATATTGAACGATTCAATCTTATCAAAACAGACAAAAGTCAGAACATGTATTAACATAAACTTAAGAGTTAGAAAAATAAACATTATCAAACATAATTGCTAAGTCAGAACATGTAAAAAATTCCACTCACCCTGACCATTATTCAAACATGAAACAACCAACTTGTTATTCCTTATTTGTATAAAAATAATAATTGCGATTACCTAATAATTTTTTTTAATTGGCAAAGTATTATTGAACTTATATATAACATAACATGGATATTAGAAAAATGTCAACAAAGAGTTTTGAATCCCCTAATATGCATTTTTACATAAATTCAGAAGTAATTATAATCCTAAACTAACCTGTATGGATGACATGATCACTCGTATCAATAAAGTTTAGAGATTAAACCAAACAAGTTAGCTACACTTCTCTAATCCACTAACATGAGGTTATTTCAAAATTTGTGATTAGAAGTTTAGAACCTTTCTATATGCATCCAAAGATATATGTCTTACATTTACATCTTAATGAGATATTTAGAAGAGAAACTATCGCTACCAAACTCAAACTAAAGGAAAAAAGACAATGCTTATTAAGCAAGCCATTTTGGCCATAGCAAAAAAAATATTCCTGGTTGCAGGAATTGATTTAGATGAAACTGCTAATTGAAATATTCAAACTACTTGACAAGCTTCTTAGGCAATCGTTGTTTCCTAAGCACCCCTTCCTTTCTTTTTCTCTTAGAAATGTTCAGTTTATTGCCACATGGAAGAAAAATACCAAAGTTTATTGAATAAAAACAAATGAATGAGTCTCATTGTAGTATATTTTAAGCTAGTTTATTGCCACACAATTATAATTAAATAAAATCAAGCAAGAAATTTATTAGAAATCACACCGTAAATATACACACACACACACACTAAATACTATAGACATGTGTCAACTATCTAATGTATTTCAACAAACAAAGAACCTAGGTAAATTACTAGTGTGAAGGGCAACAAGAACTAAACTGAACCTAGAACCAAACTGAACTCACACTTAAAAAACTAAAGTGTTAATAGTAATTAGCAGATTGAACTGCATATCAATACATAGTTAGTGAACCCAACCGTCTTACATAAACAATGCAGTGAACTATAAATCCAACTATTATCAATTTTTCATAACCAAGTTTTCTATCGTCTTCATCTATCCCCTTTTAGTGTCAAGATTTCTTAATTTGATTACAAAAATGAAAGCACATCAACATTTAATGGAAAATAAAAATAACAAAGAAATCAATTCAGAACTGAATTATAGAAATCATCAATGACAAATAGATATGACAAAAAAAAAAACTATAAAGTGAAAGTATAAAGTAGATGGGAGCATAAAATATGAAGCACACAAATAGAAAATAACCTATTTATCAATACTGGTCAACTAGTCTATTAGGGTGCAATAACTAAGTACAAATTCATCAACTGAATTGTAGAAAACATTAACAAAATTATAGCAGTAGCAATGACAGAAAAAAAAAAGTGTGTAACTTAGCTCATATAATGTGAGTCAAAGACCAAATAAAGATTCATCAACATAATCAAGCAATTCAAATTAGAATCAGGAATAATTAAACCACCCTAAATCAGTAATAGAAACTATAAGCACAATTGAGTCATCCCAAACCAATAATTGTAATTAAACACAATACTTAAACTCAATAATAAAACACAAACAAAAGAGCTAATAAAGAATCACGTTTTGAAGTAGATTATTACCAAAACAAAGAAATGATCCAGTGATCACCTAATTAAAATTACTTACTGTCTCAAGAATCATGGTTATAAAAAAGGCATTCAAAAGGCTAAAAAAGAGTCAACAGAGGGTTTGTAGAACATCATAAAAGGAACAAATTTATCATAAAACCTATACACAGATTGAAAACAACTATAAAACTTTGCTACCTTCAATATTTTTATGCACGAGAGTGCTGAATCGTGATGAGCAGATGCGGAAAAGGTTATGGATTTTGATCAAGAACAGAACAAGAATGCGAGCTAGGGATTCTGGCTTGCTCTTTCAATAAAAAAAGATCATCAAAGAACACTTCAAAGGTTTATAGAAATTGAAGGGGAAGGTTTTGCGATGAGAGGGGGCTTTGCGAAGAGGCTCTGTAGAATTCTCAAGGAGCTTTGTAGAAATTGGAAAAGTGATTCTGTAGAATTCTCAAGGAGCTTGGTAGAAATTGGAAAAGTGATTGTGAGAGGAAGTGATTGTGAGAGGAATTGATTGTGAGAGGAAATTTAGGTTTTTGTTGAACTGATAGTGAGAAAGAATTTAGGGGATGAAAAGTGAGTTGTGAAAAGGTAGTTGATGATTTAACAGTAGGGATTTCTTTCTTTCTTTTTTGTTTATTTTTTTGGAATGCAAATTTTTATGTAAAATAAGTTTTTAAAGTTGATAAATATAAAAGATATAAATGATATGTTTGGATTCGTATTTTTTAATTATAAAAATAGTTTATGCAAATAAATAAATTTTTATGTTAATTTTTAAGTTTTTACTAGCAAAAATTATATTTTTGTAAGCTATTTTCTCATAAATTACAATCAAAAGTTTATAATAACGCATAAAAACTTATTTATTTACATAAATTATTTGGCATAAGCTCAAAAATAAGTCAATCCAAATAGGTCTACAAGAACATTTATATTTATAAATATTTTTAACTAATATTATTATAATTTATTTCAAAAATATTATTCATCTTTTTACATGATAAATGTTACAGTATATATAAATTCAATTGAGATTTGTTTTCGTCCAAAAAAAAAATTGAGATTTTTTTTGTTTAATTTAACTATTTTTTTTTCAAATTTTGGTAAAATATATATATATATATATATATATATATTTGTGAAATGTCGATTTTAATATAAAGATTTGGCAGACCTGAGTTAAGTGCTCAAGACCAACCAACCACCCTAGAACAAAAAACAATAATGTAAGGTAAGAATGATTTCAATCCATTAAAAAAAGACACAAACTTTGGTCAAAGTGGTAAGGTGTTTGGGCAGGGGCGTAGCCACTTGAGGGGTGGACAGGGCCATCGCGCGCCCCAAATTTTATTTTATTTTACTTTTTATAGGTATATATACATATTTTTAGTTTAAATTTATATTATATATATATATATATATATATATATATATATATATATATATATATATATATATATATATATATATATATTACTTGTTGCATTTTTCATTAACGATGTCTGATATCTTTCGAGGAACCTATGGAGTCAAAAGGTGGGTTCTTACCTCCCAACCAAATTTACTCCATACGCATAATCCATGAATCACACTTCTAACCACATGTTTAAAGGGATCAAAACACTTACCATTTGAACCAATTCATTGTTGGTCCCAAACAATTTACTAATTCCCCGTAATTGTGGAATTATAATCATTACACCACTTGACAACCAAAAAAAAATATATACAAGAGGCAATAACGTGATTGAGCGCATGCATTGTTTGTTTCAATGTTTTAAAAATTAGACCTAACTGACCAATTTGGTCAGGTTGTTGGGCCGGATATGTGCTGGAACAGTAGGAATAGTCAAGAACTGGCCAAAACTAATAAAAACCAAACTGACGGGTATAAGTGGCCGCGTTCTTTTTTCATTTTCCTAAGTCAAAACGACGCCATTTTGATTTTGATTTTTTTAAAAAAATAATAGAAATAGAAGAAATAGAAACAAAATTCCTGAAATTTGATTTGAGTGTTAAGTTGGGCTGAGACTTGAGATTGACAAACAGGACCCTAACCCGTGTTCGTTGTTGTCTGCCTTTTCACCCTTCGTGTACGTCGCTGGTGTCCTACTCGGTTAACGCATCCTCTTCTCTTCCTATTATTCTCTTAGGCTCTATTTTGTAAAATTAGCGAATAACTGATAAGCTATCTTATAACTGATGTCCATTTGATATTGTTAAAAAAAAAAAACCATTCAATTCCAATTTTTTTGTGAAATATATTCTTTTTTGGGAATTTTTTTAACGAGAAAAAGAAATATTAATTGACCGTGCAAAATAATTTTACATTGTCAATCAATCACAACCATGTTGTCCGCCATGTCATCCCACTTAACGCCACTTTCTTGATATGACATGGAACGTTGAACTATTCTTATCAGTTATCGGTGTAAAATTAGGTGGGTGTATTGGATTGAGATTTCAATGGATTTTAAAAGACTTTTTTATGTAAAAAAATTTCATTGGTATTCAATCAAGACTTTTATAAAATCAAATAAAATCTTGTGGTATTCAATTAAGACAATTAAGATATTTTTGTCAGGGCAATGAAATCTGCTGTTATTGGATTGAGATTTCTCATGAGTTATAAAATGTCACTTGGTATTCAAAAATCAACGGATTTTGGTGGATTTAGTGGATTTGATGAGACTTTTTAGTTAAAAATACACTTGAGAGACTCTTCCAACAATCTCACCAAAAACCTTGAGACTTTTTCAAACTCTGCAAAACTTTTTTTCTTTTCGGAGTTCATCATCACTATACTAGAATTTTTCTTCTTCTTTTCTTTCTTCACTTGCTTATCAAAAATTGTTTTTGCAAGTTTTCTTTTTGAACAAATTCTGCAACTTTTTTTCATATTGGATTCAACACTTTTGCTATTTCTTGTGTTATTCCGGCCATTGAAGTGAGTTATGCAGTTGGTTAACAATAAAAAATTACATATTTTTTATATATACAATCAAATATTTTTTACGTAAAGAAAAACACAAAACTTTTCATGTATTTTTTTTTGTTGTTGTTTCTGATTCCAAAAAAATATTTTTTATTTATTCATTACTCTTATAATTTTTTTATTAAAATTTATTGAGTCTTTTGAAATTTTTCTAATATATATTGATTCTTTTGAAATTTTCCTAATATATAAAGTATTATGAAATCTTGATTGTAAAAAGTCTTTTTAAAAAAATCCCTTAAAATTCATTCAAATCATGTGTTAAAAATATTGATTGTAAAAAGTCTTTTGGAAAAAATCTTTTAAAATCTCACAAAATCAAAATATAATCCCACAAAGTCTTTTAAAATCTTCAAGACTTTTTTTGTCAAAATAATCTTTCAAAATCTCAATCGAATATATCCCTAGTTTATACCGATAGTGTGTGTCATTTGAACTTTTTTTTTTAATTTTATTAGTTCCGTTATCAATTGTGTATCTCTTATATTATAAGCTTATTCCGTTTTGCTATTCTTAACCCTAATTTTTTTCCCGCTCTTTTTCCCTCTCATTTTACCCTAAAATATTTAAAAAGGTCTCACCGAGAATCGAACCCGCAACATTTAAGATCTATTTTATGTTTTTTGTCACTACACTACATCAATCAAGTTGTTATTATTTTGCAATCAACATCTAATAAATATGGAATCTCTCACTATGTTAAATATTTATTTATTATTATTATTAGCTTTCTACAAATATTATTATATTAACTTTCTACTATTATTATTATATATTATATTATATATTATTATTATTATTATATATTATTATTATATAATACTTGAATACGGGTAATATGTCTAATGTCTACGGAAAAAAAAAACTTTAAATATATCCCATATATTATTATTAATATATTATATTATATATATATATATATATATATATATATATATATATATATATATATACAACATAACAAACTCTCAAAAATTTACGATTACTTATTTGATATACATACGCAACATAACCAACTCTTTTGAAATATATCCTATATTATTATATTATATATACAACATAACAAACTCTCAAAAATTTATGATCACTTATTTGATATACATATACAACATAACCAACTATTTTGAAATATATCCCATATTATTATATTATATATACCATAACAAACTCTCAAAAATTTATGATCACTTATTTGATATACATACACGTTGATGATTCACGTTGTTTTTTTTAGAATTCAAACAATGTTTGTTTGAGAGAAAGTTCAGTTTTTTATCTTTGAAAGTGTCTATGAATTAGTTTATTTACAAATAAAGTTTCCTAAGTGTCTATGTTTGTTTGAAAGTTTTTTTATATTTGTATTTTTATATATGTCAATGCAGGTCTTTAACGGTATATTTCACAGGTTTGCAATTGTCGTTGTTTGCAGTCTAACCGGCTTCTTTGTTGTTTCCTCACAAATTTCATCTATTATCTCCTTCATCCCTCAAACTCACATCTATTATTTTGGTTCTGTGGACAGGTTCTCTTTCACTGCTACAATACAAATGGTTAATCTTAATCTTTTTACTAATATTTCTCTAAATTTATTGAGAGGTTTGAAAATATTTTTATAAGTGTTAGTTGTTTATCTTTATAATTACATTTTTATATTTTTCCTTACTTTTTGTTATTCCTACAATAATAGGTCCTTTAAATCATAATCCTGCAATGGATCGAGAGAAGTTGATCGATGCTTTTTAGCTGCTAATGTTACTTCTGGCATGTTGGTATCATTTGTATATTGATGTTTTTTTGTATACTGATGTTTAATTTTATTTGTTTTTTTTTTTTTGTAAAAAGTTCCAATTTTTTTTTTGTATACAGAAGTTGATCAATGTTTTTCAGGTGCTGATGTAAATCCTGGGAGATGGAAGAGATGAAAGAGATATTCCTTTTTACATGACGGAACCATACTTCATTCCTAATATTTAAACTTTATGGTTAATGTTGTTCTTTTGAGTTGGGAACCTTATCAATTTTTTTTTTTAGTTTTTGTATTTTAACTTTTCAATTAATCTTATTATTATAATGAAAAATATGATTTTGAAAAATTGCAAAAGTTTCCAGCCATTTGAAATCCATTGTCTTCTTATGTTGACTTGAATATATTTATTGTTCTTATGCTTTCTTATATTTAGGATAACAAATTTCAAATAAATTAATATATTCGATCAACAAATAGAACATTGGTTATTCTTATAAAAAAACTGAACATATTGGTTATCAATTATGATATTTTACTTTTATTCAACAAAGTTACGTCCAACTAAAAATATAAAATCTTGCCTTGGCAAAAATAAAAATCTTGCCTTACAGATACAAATAGAACCCGTTGTTATGGCTTATATGATAATTATGCAACATTTTTTATTTTTCGATTTACTTTTCGTTTTTAAATATATCCCGCTTTGTCACAACAAATATTCTGTCTCGCAAAAATAAATCATAACAAATAAAATATAAAAGTTGCCTTAAATATATGCCATTTTTTTATAATCTTAGACTAATTTAAATCATATAACTGACACTTCACAAAACTCGTGCAACGCACGGGTTGGAGTCTATTTATTTATTTATTTATATTATAAGTTTGTTCCGTTTTGCTATTTTAACCCTAATTTTTTTCCCGCTCATTTTTCCTTTCATTTTACCCCAACATTAATTCAAATAAAATGTTAAAAAATACCTCACCAAGAATCGAACCCACAACATTTAACTCACCATGTTAAATATTTATTATTATTAGCTTCATATTATTATTATTGTTGTTTTATTACTACTAATTCAAATAAAATTTTAAAAAATACATCACCAAGAATCGAACCCACAATCTTTAACTCACTGTTCCTCAAAAAAAAAATATTTTAACTCACCATGTTAAATATTTATTATTATTAGCTTCCTACTATTATTATTATTATTGTATCTCTTATCTCTTATATATTCTAAACTTGCTCCGAAATGCTAACTTTAAACCTTTTTTATTTTTCCTCTCATTTTTCCTATGTTTTTCATGTGGTCATTATATTAAAAAAAAAAAATTGTCTAGCATGGAAATCGAACCCGCATCCCTTTAATTTTTTCGTTTGTGATGACTATATTAATAAGAGTCAGGGATAATCTCTTAAGCATGTTGGATATATCTTTTGTCGACGGTATTTTTACATGGTCAATTGTAAGTTGCAACTTCAAGAGTTATTTAAAGAGAATGATTAAAAATACTGATTATCAATGAAGACGGTGAAAATACGAATAAAACTTCCAATTTAGTCTATAAAGAATTATTTCGTAATATACCATAATTTCCTTTGTATGAACATTTATCAAAATTTATTGTCGAACTAATATTTATTGGTACTCCATATTTTTATATATTTTTAGTGTTAAAAATTTTATATCTTATTTTTTTCATATTACGGCTAATTAGACCCGTGCACCGCACGGGTCAAAGTTCTAGTCATTTGAATTCTTTTTTAATTTGATCAGTTCGGTTATCAATTTGATTATGATTTATAGTTTCATTAGTTCCTTTATCAATTTGATTATGATTTATTTGAATTTGATATGATTTTTTTTTTGTAAAGATCCATCTTTTTGCTTTATAAAATTGGTTAGTTACTTATAATAACCAATTTTGAATCTCACTCAAAATCACTCTCCGTTCATCATTCGCCGTCGCCGTTCATCACTCTCCGTCTCCGAGCACCACGCGCTGAACTTTTCTCCTTCCACGATGAACTTGACTCCGTGTTCCGCCTCACTGAAACCACCAAACTCCTCTCTCCCTCGGCCGTAAGGTACTACTTCGATTTCGTTTTCGCGATTTCCTCAACGCTTTCACGATGTTGTTCAATTTCTACTTTTAATTAGAGTTTCTCTGTATATGATTTGTTTGAATGTGATACCAATTGGATCGATTTTGCTCAATTTCCAGTATGAATTAGGGTTTTCTTTATATAATTTGTTTGAACTTGATACCAGTTTGAATCAGCTTCAAGCTCTTGTTCAATTTGTGATTCTTTCACTTTAATCCATTTAATTTTTGGAATTTAATGGATTTATTGTTTGATGGTCCTTTAGCTGAGAATACATTTTTGTTTCTGGTGTGATTCAGTGTTTGTTCTATTACTTTGTGTAGGTATAATTGTAGAAACTGCTCACTATCACTATCTGTGTAGGGGGTAATTGTAGGAACTTTGTTTTGATTGGAATTGGTTGTTAAATTGTGCTTTCATGAGATATCTAGCCATATTGTTAAATTATGTTACTATAGCAGAAGAGATCTGCTGTTGCGGATAACTTTCCGGAGATGCACAGTTAAGCGATGCTCGAACAAGCTCTGGTATGTTCATTTCCAAAAACAACGTTTCATTTCTCTTCATCTACTATTTATTTTATGATGATTTAATCATTTATTTTTCATTTATAATCATACTTCTTTTATTTAGGCCAATATAATCTTATGAATTCTTGTCAAACTTGTGGGGATAGTATTTAATTTTCTCCTACTCCGGGTGATATGTTTTTGTCCATGCTTAATGTTTTTGTGTAGCCAAATTTGTTAGCTTTTCTATTTTAATGTCTAAATGGGAAGTTTTGTTTCTTATCCTCAAAATATGGAAATAAATTTCTGAGGTTATTTTTCCATTACTTGTTTCTGTAACAGCCTTCATTCCTTGGCATTAAGAGGAAGACTATATTCATAAAAGGGCATAAAAGGGCAGAGAGAGCTTCACATGGTAAGCTTCACATGGTAACTTGACTTTTGATGCCTGGATTGATTGGTTTTGAGTTGACTTTCATTACATGCTTAATTTTTTGGTTATTTGTGTGAAATTCAACAGTTCAATGTATATGTAATTCAATTGGCTATAAATTTTGGGTACTGATTTATGTTAAATTCTGTGTTTATGTTAACCGAAATGTATATGTAACACAAATAAAGCTGCATTTCAAGCTTACCACCTGATGCTAGTATTGTAAATTCTTCTAAATTCTAATATTACTTTGCATACCATCTGATACTATAGCCAAACATTAACATACACAAAATGATCCTTTCTTCTTTAATTACATTTTGTCCCTGTTTGATACTTTGGTGGTTACCCATCCAAGGGAGGGTCTACAAACTCAATATTTTGAACCATTTTGTTCTTTTATTGTTATCTCAATGAAAAAGTAATTGCACTTCACTTTCATGTAGTTTGATTCATATTCAACAATAGGGGTGGTTAGATTGATATTGGATCTATGTTACTATGTTAGTGTTGCCCTGGACAAAAATTATAAACTTATGGAACCATTTTTGTTTGAAGTGCCATGCATGACTTATGTTCAGAGCCATATAAGGTCCTATTTGATGTGGTTTAAGATGTTATATTTGTCTTAGTTGTCTTAGAGTTCTGGTGCTAATCAGGGAGCTGAGTTTGT
Source organism: Trifolium subterraneum (assembly GCA_951799995.1). NCBI lineage: Eukaryota > Viridiplantae > Streptophyta > Magnoliopsida > Fabales > Fabaceae > Trifolium > Trifolium subterraneum. Next base: position 23,937,324 of record OX637462.1, read on the forward strand.
AGACACTCCCTCAGTGTGAATTATTTTAATGAAAGGGATATAAGTTGTTACATACCTATTCTATGTTTTAATTAAATTTTGTCATTGAATTTTCAAGATTTCAAGTTGTTGGTTTCTGTATGTCCACTGCAATGTTCATTTGCTCCTTTTCTTAACAAGATCATTCCAAATGATTGCTTAATTGTGACTTTGAGCTATTCCTTCTTATTATTTGATCTCTCTTTGGTTATTGACAATGTTTGGTATAATTTATGTTCAATATGATAGGTATTTGCTGAAGTTATAAGCAATAGCTTTAAAGAGCACTGGCCTAGTAATTGGCAAGGAGTTTCGCTATAGTAATTGGCAAGGGCATGGACCTCGTCAGGGAGATGCATTATCTTAATTTTATTCTATCAATGAAGAATGGGTAGTTAGATATAATTTTGGTTATGTTTGTTAAAGTTCCCTAAAGTGACATCCGATCATAAGTTTGAACCATTTTCCTTTTGAAGTCCTATGCTAGAATTCAATAGCATGCCTGCAAACTAGTATTTTGATTAGGAAGTCATGAACAATCAAGATTCCAATACTTGTGCTGTCATACTGAATTTTTGCCCTATGTGAAGGTACCTGTGCTCACTTTGATTTGAAACTAATATATATTAACTTCTATTTAAATTGAATCCTTGAATGCTTGTAATTTTAATCCTGTCACGGTGCTAAAAACTGCGGCAGCTGCGCATCCGATGCAAATAGTATTTTGAGACGGTTTTACCCACTGCAATTAGCAAAATCAATACAATCATAACACAAACAAAATTAGCTCTTTTTGACGTAGTGAATGAATATGTGATCGTTGATTGTGAAAAGAAAAAGAAAGAACAACACAATCATAAAACAAACAAAATTGCATCACTGATCTTTCAACAAGGAATGATTTTATGCTTCCAAAACCATCAAATTCTTCAACTACTTATATAGCCCTTGTCATGAAACTAATACTAGTAGTAGATAATTTAATTAAGTAAAGTTTAAAAATGGAAGTGTAAAAAGTAATAAGCTTAAGCTAATAAAAGTGTTATCAAATGCAATTTATTTTATCAATCAAGCTTATAGCATAATATAATAAGCTTTTGTGTGTTACCAAATAGACACTAAATTAAAAAAATAAATATTGAATTTATAAAAAAAAAATTGAAATATGAAATTTACAATCCTCTCCGATTTTTTCGCTCCAATTCCCTCTCCAATTATTTTTGTGTCTTTCTCTCTCATCATCACTTGTTTATTTTTTATTATTAATTTCTCTCTCTTCACACTCACAAAAAGGAAAATTGGAGAGGATCCAAATCCGAAATTTACTAGTGACCGATGTTTCGGTCACAAACATTTGGTCTCCAAATCGGTCACAAAAATTTGTCTCTAATTCGGTCGCTAATTGCGACTGTTTTTTCGGTCACACATAATTGGTCTCGAAATCAGTCACAAAAAAATTTAGCGACCGTTTTAGCGACATAAATAAAAGTTTAGAAAATTGGTCTCTAATTCGGTCACTAATAGCGACTATTTTTTCGGTCACACATAGTTGGTCTCGAATTCAGTCACAAAAAATTTTAGCGACCGTTTTAGCGACATAAATAAAAGTTTGAAAAATTGGACTCTAATTCGGTCACTAATAGTGACCGTTGTTTCAGTCACAAAAAATCAGTCTCCAAATCGGTCACTAAATATGTTTGTGACCGATTTAGAGACCAGTTAATATTTGATCAATTATTGTAAAATATTGGTCACTAAATCGGTCACTATAGTGACTAATTTTTTTTTGTCACTAAATCGGTCACTAAATGACAAGTTTCTAGTAGTGTGATTCTATTTGTGCAGATTGAGAAATCTTTCTATATATAATTTTTCCTAATTTATTGTTCCAAAAAACTTACCTAAATAGATTTTTACCCCTTTCTCTTCAATGATCAGTATCGTTCTCTTGTGAGCATTATGCACTCGATTTTATTTCTACTAGTATTTCTTAAACCGAATACAGTAATGTTTATTCTTAAGAACCGATCACACACGAAACACATGAATAACATCTAGTCCAACATGAAACAAATTAAAGAAAGAGAAAGAAAAGAAAAAAGATAAATAATGCACTCAGATCCCTTTGAGCCAGAGGATCACCATCTCTCTCAATAGTATCCAAGGTGTAGAGAATTGGGATCAATTTTTTTCATGGAGGCATTTTGAGATGCTGTTCAATTTTTAGCTTTCTTTATCACTTCTATTTATAAAAACAAAGATTCAATAATGTAATAAAAAAAAAATTCAATACGTGAGATTTTATAGTAAAATAAAAATAGGTGAGATTTTAAATTAGGAAAGATTATATATTAAAATATTTTTCAATCCTTTTATAAATAAAATCACATGAGATTTTAAGTGAGTGAGAATATTTTAATCTTATGCGTCAATTAAATCTGATGGTTATTATTAATAGTTCTCGTTTCTCATTTAATTATCAGTTCTTCTCACCAGATACACTCCCTATATATATATATATATATATTTTTGTCTGATATTTATATTTGTCCCTACAAATGTTTTTTCCGGCATAACGGAGGAATTTGAATTTTTTCGATAAGAACGTCCAATATTATCTAATTGAACTAGCAATTACTAAAGAATTTAAATTTAAAAAATCAGACAATTCAATCTCATATAGTTGTAATTAGTAATTACCCTACAAATGCTTATATTGCAGTTCGGCGCTATTGGATTTGGGGCATGAATATAAATTGTGGATGATCCGATAAGAAATCTAATAGTTGGTGGCTCAACAGATCGTAGAGGATGCTCTGATACCATATTAGAATTGAGCGTTCGGCCTAATTCAACCATATAAAACCGGCTTGTATGGTAAAGATTGTCTCTCCTCTATAAACACACATTCAGATTATCTCACAACTGATGTGGAGTTTCTATCGCTAATGGTCAACAATATTGTTTTTAGAGTAACAAAATAAAATATGCAAGACAAATAAAATACGCCACCCAATACTAATTCCTGCGTAACAATTTTTCTTGGCATTTCACTTATCAATAAATTTAAAATAGATAAATAAATAGTTTAATGGACATGCTACACTTTACCCGAACGTAATTAACTATTCTTCCAAATAATAATAATAATAATAATAATAATAATAATACTTATAAAAGTAGTATGTAGTAGGATGATTTGGTAAAATAAATGCATGTTCCGTTTTCTCATAAATAAAATATTTAATTCAAAACATAAATGTTAATTCACATTATTTGATGGGCTATCAATAGAACTTAATTCATATGCTTTAATTCGTCCTACCGTTTCTTATAAGTATTTCTTTTTTATTCAAATGAATTGATGAATTGGTACCATAGCCAAATTCTCTTAATACTTCAATTATGGTTATTGTTTAATGTTCAATTAATATGTGTATAATGTCAATTTGTGTGCCAATGTAAACTGTTCATTCCTTTTAGGCTTTGGCTAAGTCATTAAATTGAATTTCTACCTTGTATTATTTTTAACTATTTGTAGTTTGATATACTTGTTGGTTTTTCAATATAATTTAAGTTTTATTTTAATTTTATTTTCATAATTCAAAAATAATTTTATCAAAAACAATTTTAAAAAAAATTGTCAAACCTTTACCAACGGAAAAAGCTGTGGGTAAAAGAATTTAACAGGTTTTACTGACCTGAAGGTATAGCTTCCAGTCCTTGTCCAACAGTCAAAAATACCGTAGCTATAGGCTATTGGGACAGTAATTTTCCGTTGGTTTAGCTATAGCCTATATCCACGGTTTTTGGACTTTTACCTACGGCCTTTAGCCGTCACTATATGTCAAATTTCTTATAGTGTAAGTCAATAAAGTGCATTAAAATACTTTTGCAAATTTGAAAAATAGAAAATTCAACAATCAATTTTAAAATAATTCATAATTCGACGATATGAGATTCTCTGACAGCTTTCAAATCTGTTGAGATTTGCTGGATTCGTCTTTGAGTCCTTGATGGTTCCCAAATCTGTTGAGATTTGCAGGTCTCTCTGTATCTGATTTTGGCCTTTTCCACGTCGGTATTGACTTTTTTGGAGACAGACTGCGAGCCGGGACTTGTCTTTCTGGTTTTTTTGCTATACCCATCGATTTTGGCTCACGAAGATGCTTCTTGTATTCCGATGGGCTGATTAATTTTGATTCGAGATCGGAAGTTAGAGTCTAGGGGTGTTTTTGTAGGTGGAGTTGATGTAATATTTGGTGGTTTAGAGACTAAGGAGTGTCCTTCTTTAGGTTTAGTCTGTGATTGGATCTTTTTAGGCGATGGGGCGTATGGATTGGTGTTGTTGTTTTTTGTGTTGTTGTGCTACTGTACTTTGTTGCGGTAGTTTTTGTACTATTCATCTTCATTAGTATGTCTTATACTTGTGGTGGAGTGTTATTAATAATACATTTGCCGATTCAAAAAAAAAAATCACACAATACAAATAAAGAAAAAATTATTAGAGAATACTGTATGCACAAAAAATGATTTTTTTTACCTACATTTTTAAGAGTTTAATGGAGATACACTATGTAAAATAGTTTTACACGATCATTCAATAAAAAACTATTAATTTATCATGTCATATCGAGAAAATGGGGTGAAGTAGAGTGACATGACAAAAAATTTGATTGATATTGATTAACTGTATAAAATTATTTTTCACTAACGGTACATTTTTTTTCCTCATATTTTAACCAAAAAAACCCAAGAAAATTCACCAAAATAAACAAAAATAAATAAATATCAAAAGAGAAATGGAAAATTTTCTACCTACACAACAAAAAATAGTTATATGGCCGGAGGTTTCAATCACTCCAAATATCAACCTACTATTACTAATAAATTTGAACAACACAATATTAATAGAGTATGAGAAGATAGCTCATGCTACTTTCATTCAATTTTCTCATGTCAAAAGTACATTTCTTTCGTATTAAATGGAGAATGTGTTGGAAATTATAGTCGATTTTTTAAGAGTCTAAAATTTTCAGCATAAAATTTTCTTTGTTCAACCGTCCATTTTTTTTTCTTCTTTGTTCGATTACTTAAGAGCACTTATTAGCATAATACTTTTATAAATTATTAAAATCATCCTATAATTATTTTTACTATTCATTTAACTTAGAACTAGTTCTAAATCATAAAATTGAAGCATAAAATTAGTTCTAAATCATAAAATTAAATCACAAAATCATCCGTCAAATTATTTTTACTAAAATCATCCTAGAATTAGTTCTAAATCATAAAATTCATAGTAATATTCCATTTAACTTAATATTAATAGTTATTAAGATAATAAATTACTTATAATCGCGTGGATAAACAATTAAATCTTTTTTTTTTTTTGGACAAGTAGCCTAGTGGCTAGAAATTCCATCATTGAGATGGATAAGTGGGATGACCAGGGTTCGAATCCCGACCACCTGCATATAATATACAATGTCCTACCAATTGAGCTAAGCTCACGGGACTAAATGTCTTTCTATCAACCTATCATTAAAGATCCAGCAAAATAACCATTTCAATAAAGATAGATTTAATTTGGATTTTAGGGTTTGTCAAAAAGTTTTATGGAGAGGGGTATAGGGGAAGGGGAGGGTATAATTAGTGATGAGTAAGAGACATGGAAGGCTAGCCTGATAAATTGTAAATTTGATCCCTTTAATTATAACAATTGGTTCTTATATAAATTGATAATAAAATTATCAATATTTATATATATTTATGTTTTTTTTTATAATTTATATATATTTATATTGAATTACATTATGTTCAACATATTTTTGACTTACTAATGTGTATTATATGATAAACCGGTATTGTTGATTAAGCCTTGTACATTGTTAGTATTAGTTAGACTCTTATTGCAACCAATAAGTTACCGTAGAGTTGCTACAAGTGTAGTTATGGACGCATTAAAAATAGAGGCCGCCAGGGGCGGATCCAAGGCCCAGCGAGTCTGGGCACGTGCCCAGGTTCGGCCAATTATATAGGGTTCTTACATGAACAGTGTAACAAATGTATGTTTTAATACATATATTATTTAAGTTGTTAAATGACAAGAGACGTACATTGGTCTAGTGGTGTGGCTTGTTGTTTATATTGGAGAGGACTTGGGTCCAACTCCTTGTCTCCCCATTTAATATTTTAAGCCTTGTTTTTATACTTACCCTTTCACTTTATTTTTTAGCCTTTTGTTTTTTTACTTGCCCTTTATTTTTTTAACCTTTTGTTTTTTTACTTACCATTTTGTTTTTTACTTCATCTTCTTTTATTTGTTTTCTTTATCAAAAATACTAAAAATATCAACTTTATTTTCTATATGGCAATTCTACTTTCTTTCATATGTAGGATTGTAGGAGTTTATTACCTCTACTTATGTAGATATTACGAATCAAATATTTAGATAAAATCCTTAAAATTAATTACTTTTATTATAATTTTAGTATATATATTTTAGTTAAAAATTGTCTGATCCGGTTAAACCCGATCCGGAAAATCTTAAACCAATAAACATTTGTGTATTTGCGGTTAAAACTGTGCTCAGGCTTAATATTATTCCTGGCTCCGCCACTGGAGGCCGCTAAATATCAACATAAAAAACATGTTACCGTTCATGAAGAACAATTCTCCGCAACCACACTCTATCAAAATCTGTAAATTTTGAAAGTTTGTGTTTTCTGATTGTCATTGTATTATAATGCACATCCTTTTTGTTTGGTAAACGATTTATTTTGCATACAATTACAGTGATTAATATTTTGACTCTTATGACATTAAAAAAAAACTTTATGGATTTGATTTAAAAACTTCTAAGAATTTTAGTCCAATAAAAAGAGTGAATAAAGATAATAATAATAAAATTATAAGATTTGAATAAAACAAAATAAGGCTAACAAAATAATTAATAAAGTTTTCATAAAATAGCATAGTCCGCTTCCTTCTCTTGTATTGATTGAAGGTGTGAAAAACACAAGAAGTGGGGGTTGAATTGTGTTTTGAGGATTTAAAATTTCTTTTAGATTAAATAATCTATCAGAGTTTAATATGCAGCAGAGAGAGAGAGAGAGAGAGAGAGAGAGAGAGATGAGAGAGAGAGAGAGAGAGAGAGAGAGAGAGAGAGAGAGAGAGAGAGAGAGAGAGAGAGAGAGAGAGAGAGAGAGAGAGAGAGAGAGAGAGAGAGAGAGAGAGAGAGAGAGAGAGAGAGAGAGAGAGAGAGAGAGAGAGAGAGAGAGAGAGAGAGAGAGAGAGAGAGAGAGAGAGAGAGAGAGAGAGAGAATTTTGATACTGCTTCCCCTCACAACTTGAGAGTACTCCAATCTCCTTGTATTAACAAGAAAGTTCACTATAATCAGTTAAGATTACACAATTTTCTCAAGCACACAAGCAAGAGACTTCTATAAATTGCTCAAGCACACAAGCAAGAACCTTTTACAAATTGCTAAAGCACACAAGCAAGAGACTTTGAATCTTATTCAAGATAACATTGATTAATAAATGTGCACCTAATCAAAACAGAGTGTTTTGAAGTTGGAGTTGTAGTAGTCTGAGTTCAATCTTGTGCTGATATTTTCTATCCATTTCGTCATAGCATAAAATTTAATCGAGAGTTTTAGGAGGAATGGGAATTGTAATTCTTTCTACTTCTAGGGGTATAATGACAGATCGAGAGGCTAGATTAGAAAGAATCGGCGGAGAATGGGGTAGAGAAAAAACAGATTTCTAATATTACTCTCGATACATTAGTGAATGTGTGAAATTTAATCCTTGAGGAGATATCTTCAGACATGGTTCCATCAGAGAAATTAACTTGTCATTCTGGTGTAGCTTCTGAGAGTACACTTAAGATGCTTCTGACAGACTATTCTTGCTCCTTAGACTGTTGTTGCTTCTGAGAGGCTTCCTCAGATCTTGGTTCACTCAGAACCTCTGAATCCTTCAGATGCTTACATAGTACTTTGAGCTTCTCAGATCCTATTTTCTTAATAACTGCATATTTCCATAAGATCATTAGTGTTCTCAATTGCATATTAATACTTTGTTATCATTAAAACTTTATAAAGCTTTTGGGGTTTGTCTTCAAAACCATTCTTGTTCCAACAATCTCCCTTTTTCTGATGATGACAAACACAAGTATTAATTGTCAATTGTTGTTGAATTAATTTATCATGTTTTCATCAGAGTTATGAGTTTTGCAAGCTCCATCTGAGTCAGATACGCTATAGGGTAAGGTTTATAAGCTCCCCCTAAGTTTATCCATGATTAATTATGACAGTTTAAGAACTAATCATTATATCTTGAGATCAAATTTCTACACTTGACATTCAGAGGCGAGGTTTGCAAGCTCTCCCCCTATGTCATATAAGCTTAAGACAAGTTTGCAAGTTGTCTCAAAACCTACATGTGAACTTTTGTTCTCAAGTTTATAATTAGATCACCTTTTTAAATTAAGCGCAAATGTACTGAAACAAATAAAATTAACAAGATTCATTTCTTTGAATGCAGTTTCAGTCTTTGTGTTTTCCATAGTAACGTTTTCAACATTATTCCCTTTATGAAAAGCGCACAAAATAATTTCTCCCCCTAACTAATTCATTTAATTAACACATAAGGACTTAATTTGAACTTATCTCCTCATTCCATAACAACTTGAATAAGTTAAATGCAATTAATCTCTTCTCCCCCTTTTGTCATCAGTCAAAAAGAGCGTTATGGGGAAGAGAGGTTTTAAAGTTCCCAAGTTGTTTTAGCCCAAGGAGGTCAAATCAAAAAAGAAACTGTTAGGCGCCATGTGTCAATAAAGGAAAAAGTGTAGTAACGTCCGTGACTTTACAAGGTTTTAGAGGGCTATAAAAGGCATTATTCTTTGTCATCTTACTCACTAAGAATAATCTAAACAGTAAGGTTTAATTATTATTTTTGTTGGTTTTGTGAGATTTGTTTCAACGATAACGTTATGGTCATTCAATGGTAATGACTTGGTGAGAAACTCATGCACATGTCAAACATGACATAAAAGATTTTCATGGGCCTAAGCCTTTAGTGGACTTAAGATGTCAAAGGCCTCATTGAAGCAACAAAGAAGCACTCCACGTACACACTTGATCATGGAAGATATTTGCCTAACACATGAGAAATAAATGAATGGACAAGCATGAAGCACATCTCCTTGTTTGACAAAGGACAAGAGTCACCAAACAAGGAAACAAATGCACATGGCTTGGTTCCCTCATGCAAGACAAAGGCTCATCACTCACAAAAGATCATGCAACTTGTGAAGCCTTGCTGTCATCCAAATTTGAATTTGATCCTCTCTTTTGGACAAAGAAGAAGCTACGTAGAAGACTACAAAGCCATGCAAAGCATTGCAGCAAAAAATCAACTAACGGTAATGCATAAGTGAACTAACGATAATGCACTGTTCAACAAAGGACAATGAGTTATCAAAAGCACATGGCTTTGTTCCCTCTTGCAAATACATCCAACCTACATCACAAAAAAGATTCCTTCTTATGGACAAAAGGAAAGCCACGTGAATGGATACAAAACCATGCAACATCTTTGTAGTGCAAAATCAGCAACGATAATGCACTATTCAACAACGATAATGCACTAGTCACAGCAAAAAAAGAAAGTTGCAAGGATGTCTCTCTCTCTTTGTTCTTTCCAAACTCTTTCATAAGCCCCTCCAAAGGTCTTTCATGTCTATAAAAGGAGCTCTCCATGGGGAGAAGAAAGGAGGGAGGAAGAGATTTAACAAAAGAAATTTCCACACAAATTGTTCAAACAAATTCCAACAAAACCATAAGCTCTTCAAAAAAAAAACCAAAAGGAAAAAGTGTTCATCATACCCACTTGTTGTTCATCAAACACAAAGCCAACTTCATCACATTCAAGGTAAGTTCTCTAAATTAGTCTTTGTCTTATTGTTTTTGTTTATTTTCATTATTATTATCGGTATTTGTTTTTCCTTTGTTATTAGTCTTATTACTACTATTATTGTTATTATTGTTATTATTAGCATTATTATTAAAAGAAAAATCAAAACAAAAAGGAAAAAGAGAGAAAACAGAGAACAACAACATCATTGTTGTGTTCTTTATAAAAAAAGAATCCAATAAAAAGGAAAAAAGCAGAGAAAAGAGTTCATAACAGCATGTTGTGTTCTTCATCAAAACCATAAAAAAGGACAACTTCACTAAACCATCCTCACAAACCACCATTCTCACACCCTCATCTCTACAAGAAAAATCCTCAAACCAAATCAAAAGAAAAGAAACAAAAAGAACCACACACACAGTGTTGTGCTATCTCACAAACCACACCCATTATTACTCCATCTTCCTCCATCAAGCTTCATCTTCATCGAACCACCACCAACAATTCCATCATTGTAATAATAACAACCACACAAACCACCCAAACCATCATCACAAGATTACCTTCATCCATAAATAGAAAACCAAAACAGTCACCAACCAAGCTGCAAAGAAAGAAAACCAAACGAAAAAAGCATAGAAACAAACATAAACCACTGCCGTTATTTCACCGAACACCACCGCCAAAAACCGCTACCGAGAGAGAAAAAGAGTTCGTGAGAGAGTGAGACCGAGATAGAGAGAGCGGATGACCGGCGACGGAGGTGGCAAGCGCCGGAGCCGCCGCCGCCGTTGTTGAAAGGTGAGCCGAGAGAGTTTCAAACACTCAAAATAAGCGTGAATGCATACACGCTGGAGAAGAAGACTTGTTCTTCTTTTCTTTCCTGTTTTTTATATATATATTTATTTTATTATTTTTTTTAGTTTTAATATTATTATAACACTTAACACGTGGCAGCATCACAGCAGCATGATCAAACAAATCCTGGCCATGTGATCTTGATTTTTTTTAATTATTTATTTAAACTAAGCCATTTAATTTATTTTTACTACTTTGTTTATATATTTATATTTTCAAACTCAAAAATATAAAAATACAACAAAAAAAAACTCCATGCACAACAAATAAAAAACCTTTTTCACAATAAATAATAAAACTTTTTTTGCGCACTAACAAAAATCAAATAAAAACAAAAACAACTTCCAAAAAAAACCGAAGGATGTTTTATCCATTTTAACGTGATACAAACAGCGCTTAAAGCCTCCCACGCGCGAGCATACAAGCATACGTTTAACCACTAAAATGCGACTAAAACATTATTCTCTAAAAAAGACCAACACACAAGTTTTTTTAGAGAACTACGTGGGCTTTTATTTCTCCATTGCACCAGGAGATACGTAGGCACGAGATTCAACATCTTGTCGAGCTCAATAATAAAAAACTAATATTTTCCCCCCTTTTGTATATACTTTAATAAAGCAACACAAGGATAAAAACAGGACATTAATAAAAAGCACGCAAACAAATTTAGAGAACACTTTCTAACCCTAAGCTAAAAAGGAGGTTCCCGTTGAGTACAACGGATGTGAGGGGTGCTAATACCTTCCCCTCGCATAATCGACTCCCGAACCCGGAAATGGTTGCGACGACCATCTTTCCATTTGTTTAAAAGGTTTTATCGATATTTTCCTTTTCCTACGGGAATGAATAAAGTTCGGTGGCGACTCTGTGTTTCATCTCGCGCGTACCCTACGCTCCTGGCGTTTTTCGCGGCGCGACAGCTGGCGACTCTGCTGGGGAGATCTTTTCAAGAGAGTCAAGCCTACCCTTTTTAGCTTTAGGGTTCCATTTTGATTTTCGCTTGCTTGCGTGCTTTTCCTATTATTCCTATCCTTTGTGCTTGTTGCATTTATTTCTTTATTGTTATTGATTTATTTTTGCATATATATTTGTATATATCAATTGTGGGCATGAATTACTATTTGAGTGAAGCTCTACACCCGAGCTTGAGAAAAACCTAAGTTAAGTTAGGAGTTAGTAGTATGGACCTGTGGGATGGACATCCCAATGGGTGGTTTACGAAAACTCCACCTAGAGTAGATCTGTTGAAAAGTTTCGTCAGGAATTGGCTAGCCCATTCGCTTGACGAAATTTTGAACATGATCGATGACTCTAGGGACCTCTTCAAATTTTGGTGGTTTAGTGTTGGCTTTCGAGGTAGACATCTCGTTTAGTCAACGCGAATACCCCGCTTAGAGATGGTCCTCTTCATGAAAGGTCGTCCATGTAATGGTTAACCCGTTATAATGGCGAAATTCCGAATTGGACCCTTAACTCTAAGGACCTTCTTCTTAGAACCTCTTCAAATTTTGGTGTTTGTATTGGCTTTCGAGGTAGACATCTCATTTAGCTAGTGCAAACTCCGTCTAGAAGAGATGCGCTCGTGAAAGGTTGTCATATAGTGGTTAACCCGTTATTATGGCAAAATTTTAAGACGCCTCCATGACTCTAGTTGCTCCAATCAAACAAGCAAAAACCTTAGAACCTACATGTGCGGGGATTGGGTAGTAAATATTTAGAACTGGCCTATCGTAGGGAGTCTCCCTATTTTAAGTTATGTTTTATCAACTTCCAAACTCATCCTCGGGGTCTCACCCCGAACTTCTTCAATCTCATCATATCATAGCATGTCATCAATTTTTTTAGCATGCCCTCTAACCATGAGGAAAATCTTTTGCATACACATGCATTCTCAAACATCTGCATGCATGCATCTTCATACATTATTATCCTTTATCAAAAATCTCATATCATTCCCCTTCAATCCACCGTAAGACTCATATCTCTTCCACCTTCATCCTCCTTCAACCGAAGTCTTGCTAGCAGGTTTCCCGATACTCAAGAAGCGAACTTGAAGCATGTCTCAAGAGACTATAGAGGAACTCAAGAGAGGTCAAGAGCTGTTGAAAGAAGAAGTCAACCATTTGAAAACCCAAATGAGCTTGATCATACAAATCCTATTGGGAAAGGAAGGTAACGCTTCGTCAAGCCAGCCACAGGCCTGCCCAGCGCCTCAGATGCCACAACCATGGGTGATGCCCCCACATCAACGACAACCACAACAAAGTGGGCGCCCACAAAAGAACCAGTACGGGCTCACAAATGCCTATGGGAAAAAGATTATACACTTTGATCACATACCCATATCGTACGGCCAAATCTTGCCTTACCTAATTCAAAGGCGCATGGTCGAGCCAAAGTCTCTTCCCCCGGTGGTACTACCATATCCACCTCATTTCAATATTAATGCTCGATGTGGCTATCATGCTGGGTCACCTGGGCATGACATCGAAAATTGTAAGGCCTTTAAGTATAAGGTTCAAGAGCTCATCGACCGCAAGTTGTTGATCTTCAAGAAGGAGGAATCCCATTCGTAAAGGGTCATCCCTTACCTTGACAGGCGCATGAAATTCAAGGGGGCACCTCTTAAGATCGGTGGATCAAGAAGAAATCCTATGCCTAGGGTCCTTCATCTTTTGTCATTTCCAGTTGTAATTTTCATTCGTGCTAAGTATTGTCTGTTTGTTAAAATTGTACTTTTGACTAGTATTTTTAATGAAATTAGCATGCATGTTTTGGAATCCATCCATTCGTATTCACTCTCTTCTTATGCTATCATTTTTATTTGTCATTTCACTTCTCACCTATTAAGAAACTTGGGAGGAGAATGATGTAAAAATAACAAAAATTGCTGATATATGCTTTTGTTATTAAAAACCTAGTTGATGATGTAAGGCATTGTTTCATTTCCCAAACACTGAAGATATAAGGAGATAATCCGTAGTCAACCCCTTCGAGCTTGAAGTCGGTGTTCTTTCTACTTTTTATAAACCCTTAATCTTAACCTGGGGCAGGGTAGTCTTTCAATTAACTTGACGATGCATCTTAATGCAAGAGAATCAATCCATCAAGTCATTCCAATAAAATGTTTAGGGAAAATCATCTTCCTTGAACACATGGCGGAAGCAATGAAAAGAGAAAACTCATATGGCAGTCATAACTCTTCTGAATCAAAAGAAATATCTTACAATAGTTTTTTCCAACAAAAAAAAAAAAAGAAATAAGGCCCGCTAAGCAAAAAAGACTTAGGCAAAAGTTAGGGCATCCCAATGGACCACAAATTCAAAAGAATCGGTCCATGCAAAAATAAGGGATTAAAAACAAATGGGAAACAAGCTTGTAAACAAAAAAAAAAGTGACTGTCACTTCGAGGATATCATCAGTGCCTTGACCCCTGCACCTACCATAATTGCCAAGATTCTCTTGCAAACCAAAAACATTTGTTAAGTTAACTGAACTTAAGAATGGAGAACATCAAAGGAGATAGGGTGAGTTAAAATCAAATTTTGAGCCTTATAATCTTTTTTTCAAAAAAAACCGTGAGCCAAGCCACATTACAACCCTCAAAAGACCTAATTGAAGCTAGGTTTACTATGAAAGCATATTCAGGAAAATTGTTAAACTGACTCCTCATGTTTATGAATCATTACTAACAATTTTTCTATCATTTCTTCAAACTTTCAAATTGCGTCGATCTCCTGGACAAAATATCATCTATTGTACATAGCTAAGCATTTTCAAAATTTGCATGTGCATTACTTTAAAAACTATTTTTCAAAAGAAACAATTTCACTCGCAAATCAATACTTAGTATCGAGGAAATTTCAACAAGGGTCTGATCAAAAGGTGAATCATTTCAAGGCATTTCTTTCAAGGGGAAAATCACCCAAGGGTTCTACCAATAAAGAGGAAATCCCCATAATCGAGGGGCAGATCATCCAGAGATCTTGGTGATTAGGGTCAAACCTTCAAAACGCAAATCAATCAAGGGCGTGCTTTTCAAGATTCAAATGTTGCGGCAGTCCGGGTCAAAGATTCAAATACCGGGGCATACCTTGCAAGGATTCAAATGCTAAGGCAGCTTGTATTTATCACCCACGGATGGCAATGAGTCTTCACTCTCAATCTGATGTAGCCAAAGATACAATGCCCAAAGAAAAAAAGAAATACAAAAAAAAAAAAAGCTCGCTGAGTTGAAAACCCGAAAGGGCGACTTAGGCAATAGAGAGCGTCCCGGTGGGTCGAAAACCTGAAAAGGCAGTCCAGGCAAAAATTAGGGGCATCAAAAAAGGAAATATACTCCCGGTGGACTGAAAGCTCGAAAGAGCGGTCCAGGCAAAAATTAGGGATTTTCAAAGGAAAAGAAAAAAAGGGCAAAATGGGCTACATTAGGGGCAAGTTTTCTCCCTTCTTTCAAGTTACTCAAGCAAGCTACTACCAGCAACCGTTGAGATCAACTCGGGTGTCGGGAGACCATGCTAGCAAAACCTTCTTAACCCCTCTTCATTTCCCAACACCATGGGAAACTTTGCAAAATATTCAAACCATAATCATGCATTATGCATTGATGACGTCGCTTTGCTCTAGCGTTTCGCCCATCACCCCATTAACATACAAAGCCCAACTTCACTTGGCAAAAACCTGACCTTTGTTGATATCTCACAAAGTCCAACGTTGTTTGAAACTTATCACCTACATTCAAAAGGCCCAAGCTCCAGCGGCACAACCCACGATCAACACATTTCATACAAATCATATTCATGCATCTTGCATCATTCATACTTGCATCAAAATCATGCATCATGCTGCATCCATCATCTTGCATGTGCTTCGCATTATTCATGCTTGCATCACTCTAGCATTAAACCATGCATCAAACTGCATTTGTTAAGGCATGTCTTAACATATCATTCACGCATATAACATCATGTCTGCATTTCTTGATGTCCAAATTTGCTAATAAAAGTGGCACCACTTTCACACAACAAAGCCCAAAATTCATTGGCATACACCAAAAGCCCAATATACCATTGGCACATCCCCAAAAGCCCAAAGACCATTGGCATTCCAAAAGCCCAATATACCATTGGCATACACCAAAAGCCCAAGCTCATTGGCATCATCATAAAGCCCATAACCATTGGCACATCCCCAAAAGCCCAAAGACCATTGGCATTCCAAAAGCCCAATATACCATTGGCATACACCAAAAGCCCAAGCTCATTGGCATCATCATAAAGCCCATAACCATTGGCACATCAAAAGCCCAAAATTCATTGGCATGTCAAAAACCCAAAATTCATTGGCATGTCAAAATCCCAAAGACCATTGGCACATCCAAAAGTCCAATATACCATTGGCATACACCAAAAGCCCAAGCTCATTAGCACCATCATAAAGCCCATAACCATTGGCACATCAAAAGCCCAAAATCCATTGGCATGTCAAAAGCCCAATATTCATTGGCACCCACCGAAAGCCCAATATACCATTGGCACACCCCAAAAGCCCAATATTCATTGGCACACCCCAAAATCCCGATATATCATTGACATCCACCAAAGCCCAACATCCATTGACATTCCAAAAGCCCAAATCCCATAGGCATTCAAAAAGCCCAATACCAACCGACACATAAAAACTTAAAGACCATTGGCATCATCAAAAAGTCAGTACTCATTGGCATCCACAAAGTCCAATTTTCAAATGCATCCTCAAAGCTCAACATTCAAAGCCCAATTTTTATTGGCATTGAACATTCAAATAAGCCCAACAACCATTGGCACCCCCAAAGCCTCGTCTTTACCAACATTTCATTTCATGCATCTGATATAGCATACAAACATATCATGCATAGCATACAAAATCATCATGCATCAACGCATCAAAAACCATCATGCATAAACAAATGTATATACACCAAACATGCATACATAACATAAGCAGGATCTTGTGACCATTCATCGAAGTCCATTTTGATCTCTAGCTAGACCAATTACGGCCCCCAAGTGAGTGTATCTCATTAGGAAGACTCTTTAGTTTCCCCAGTAGGTGAGCACTCCAGAAAAGTCCAATCTTCATTGGCAAATTCAAAAAGTCCAAATTTTATTGGCAATCCGAAAAGTCCAATCTTCATTGGCAAATTCAAAAAGTCCAATTTTTATTGGCAATCCAAAAGTCCAAAAAGTCCAATTTTCATTGGCAAAATTCAAAAAGTCCAATCTTTATTGGCAATCCAAAAAGTCCAATCTTCATTGGCAAATTCAAAAGATCCAATCTTTATTGGCAATCCAAAGTCAAACCCCTGTTGGCAACTCAAGACCAATTTCCGTTGGCACTTCAAAAATTCAAATCTTTGATCGACCTTCAGTGCAAGCGGCTGAATAAGATCACTTTGTCCTTAGGGACCTACCTTCAACATAAGCGGTTGAATAGGGTCACCTTCTCCAGTGAGTCGACCTTCAGTGCAAGCGACTGAATAAGACCACTTTACCTCTAGGTATCGACCTTCAGTGTTAGCGACTGAATAAGATCACCCTTTCCAGTGAATTGACTTTTGGCATAAGCGGCTGGATAAAATCACTTTACCCCTTAGTGATTTGACCTTCAGTGCAAGCGGCTGAATAAGATCACTTTCTCCTTAGGGACCTACCTTCAACATAAACGGTTGAATAAGGTCACCTTCTCCAGTGAATCGACCTTTAGTGCAAGCGACTGAATAAGATCACTTTATCCTGAGAAGTCAGCCTTCAGTGTAAACGACTGAATATAAACTTTGCTCCCCAGCAAACTTGTTTCCAAGAGACCTCTCTGGAACATCCCCAACTAATCAGTGTCTTATACACTACGCTGACCCATGAGTAAGCATCAACCTCTCGTATCCCCAATCAAATCAATTCGCTGTTGATCTAAGCACCTTTCGAGGCGACGATCTTTTATCATTCCAGTCTAAGCACCCCTCGGGGCGACGACTTGTCGATCTAAGCACCTTTCGAGGCGACGATCATTTATCTTTCCAGTCTAAGCACCCCTCGGGGCGACGACTTGTCGATCTAAGCACCTTTCGAGGCGACGATCATTTATCTTTCTAGTCTAAGCACCCCTCGGGGCGACGACTTGTCGATCTAAGCACCTTTCGAGGCGACGATCTTTTATCTTTTCAGTCTAAGCACCCCTCGGGGCGACGACTTGTCGATCTAAGCACCTTTCGAGGCGACGATCATTTATCTTTCCAGTCTAAGCACCCCTCGGGGCGACGACTTGTCGATCTAAGCACCTTTCGAGGCGACGATCTTTTATCTTTTCAGTCTAAGCACCCCTCGGGGCGACGAATTGTTGATCTAAGCACCTTTCGAGGCGACGATCATTTATCTTTTCAGTCTAAGCACCCCTCGGGGCGACGACTTGTCGATCTAAGCACCTTTCGAGGCGACGATCATTTATCTTTCCAGTCTAAGCACCCCTCGGGGCGACGACTTGTCAATCTAAGCACCTTTCGAGGCGACGATCATTTATCTTTTCAGTCTAAGCACCCTTCGGGGCGACGACTTGTAAATCTAAGCACCTTTCGAGGCGACGATCTTTTTATCCTTCCAATTTAAGCATTGATGCTCGAAGTTGCTTATCATCTCTAACTTAGCAATGATTCTCGAGTCTGCTATGATATGCCGTTATTCAAACTTCTAACCTTTCCGGTCAATGCACCTTCATCTTTGTCCGGCTAACGCCTGCGACAATGTGCCTTTCATCTTTGTCCGGCTCACGCCTGCGACAATGCATCTTTCATCTTTGTCCGGCTCTCGCCAGTGACAATGTCTTCATCTTTGTCCGGCTAACGCCTGCGATAATGTCTTCATCTTTGTCCGGCTAACGCCTGCGACAATGTGCCTTTCATCTTTGTCCGGCTCACGCCTGCGACAATGTCTTCATCTTTGTCCGGTTAACGCCTGCGACAATATTTTCATCTTTGTCCGGTTAACGCCTACGATAATGTCTTCATCTTTGTCCGGCTAACGCCTGCGACAACGTGCCTTTAATCTCTGTCCGGCTCACGCCTGCGACAATGTTTTCATCTTTGTCCGGTTAACGCCTGCGATAACGTGTGTTCATCTTTGTCCGGCTAACGCCTGCGACAATGTCTATTTCATCTTTGTCCGGCTCACGCCTGCGACAATGTTTTCATCTCTGTCCGGCTCTCACCTGCGACAATGTGTTCATCTTTGTCCGGCTCACGCCTGCGACAATGTCTTCATCTTTTTCCGGCTCATGCCTGCGAAAATGCCTTCATCTTTGTCCGGCTCACACCTGCGACAATGTCTTAATCTTTTTCCGGCTCATGCCTGCGAAAATGCCTTCATCTTTGTCCGGCTCTCGCCTGCGACAATGTGTTCATCTTTGTCCGGCTAACGCCTGCGACAATGTCTATTTCATCTTTGTCCGGCTCACGCCTGCGACAATGTTTTCATCTCTGTCCGGCTAACGCCTGCGATAATGTCTTCATATTTGTCCGGCTCACGCCTGCGACAATGTCTTCATCTTTTTCCGGCTCATGCCTGCGAAAATGCCTTCATCTTTGTCCGGCTAACGCCTGCGACAATGTCTATTTCATCTTTGTCCGGCTCACGCCTGCGACAATGTCTTCATCTTTTTCCGGCTCTCGCCTGCGACAATGTATCTTTCATCTTTGTCCGGCTCTCGCCAGCGACAATGTCTTCATCTTTGTCCGGCTCTCGCCTGCGACAATGTATTCATCTCTGTCCGCCTCACGCATGCGACAATGTCTATTTCATCTTTGTCCGGCTCTCGCCTGCGACAACGTATCTTTCATCTTTGTCCGGCTCACGCCTGCGACAATGTCTCCTTCATATTTGTCCGCCTCACGCCTGCGACAATGTCTATTTCATCTTTGTCCGGCTCACGCCTACGACGATCTTCTCACCTTTCTGGTCCAAATTTGGGTCTTTTCGTATTTAATTATCTTCCACCACTAGTACATAAAAGACTATCGTCAATATGTCTTGATGTGAAAGTTAATTAAATAGGGGCAGCTGTCATACCCTAATTTTTGACCACCCCCATATTTTATTGTTCATTCCACACTTCTTTTCTTTTGTTGGTTTTGTGAGATTTGTTTCAACGATAACGTTATGGTCATTCAACGGTAATGACTTGGTGAGAAACTCATGCACATGTCAAACATGACATAAAAGATTTTCATGGGCCTAAGCCTTTAGTGGACTTAAGATGTCAAAGGCCTCATTGAAGCAACAAAGAAGCACTCCACGTACACACTTGATCATGGAAGATATTTGCCTAACACATGAGAAATAAATGAATGGACAAGCATGAAGCACATCTCCTTGTTTGACAAAGGACAAGAGTCACCAAACAAGGAAACAAATGCACATGGCTTGGTTCCCTCATGCAAGACAAAGGCTCATCACTCACAAAAGATCATGCAACTTGTGAAGCCTTGCTGTCATCCAATATTTGAATTTGATCCTCTCTTTTGGACAAAGAAGAAGCCACGTAGAAGACTACAAAGCCATGCAAAGCATTGCAGCAAAAAATCAACTAACGGTAATGCACAAGTGAACTAACGATAATGCACTGTTCAACAAAGGACAATGAGTTATCAAAAGCACATGGCTTTGTTCCCTCTTGCAAATACATCCAACCTACATCACAAAAAAGATTCCTTCTTATGGACAAAAGGAAAGCCACGTGAATGGATACAAAACCATGCAACATCTTTGTAGTGCAAAATCAGCAACGATAATGCACTATTCAACAACGATAATGCACTAGTCACAGCAAAAAAAGAAAGTTGCAAGGATGTCTCTCTCTCTTTGTTCTTTCCAAACTCTTTCATAAGCCCCTCCAAAGGTCTTTCATGTCTATAAAAGGAGCTCTCCATGGGGAGAAGAAAGGAGGGGAGGAAGAGATTTAACAAAAGAAATTTCCACACAAATTGTTCAAACAAATTCCAACAAAACCATAAGCTCTTCAAAAAAAAAAACCAAAAGGAAAAAGTGTTCATCATACCCACTTGTTGTTCATCAAACACAAAGCCAACTTCATCACATTCAAGGTAAGTTCTCTAAATTAGTCTTTGTCTTATTGTTTTTGTTTATTTTCATTATTATTATCGGTATTTGTTTTTCCTTTGTTATTAGTCTTATTACTACTATTATTGTTATTATTGTTATTATTAGCATTATTATTAAAAGAAAAATCAAAACAAAAAGGAAAAAGAGAGAAAACAGAGAACAACAACATCATTGTTGTGTTCTTTATAAAAAAAGAAAATCCAATAAAAAGGAAAAAAGCAGAGAAAAGAGTATCATAACAGCATGTTGTGTTCTTCATCAAAACCATAAAAAAGGACAACTTCACTAAACCATCCTCACAAACCACCATTCTCACACCCTCATCTCTACAAGAAAAATCCTCAAACCAAATCAAAAGAAAAGAAACAAAAAGAACCACACACACAGTGTTGTGCTATCTCACAAACCACACCCATTATTACTCCATCTTCCTCCATCAAGCTTCATCTTCATCGAACCACCACCAACAATTCCATCATTGTAATAATAACAACCACACAAACCACCCAAACCATCATCACAAGATTACCTTCATCCATAAATAGAAAACCAAAACAGTCACCAACCAAGCTGCAAAGAAAGAAAACCAAACGAAAAAAGCATAGAAACAAACATAAACCACTGCCGTTATTTCACCGAACACCACCGCCAAAAACCACTACCGAGAGAGAAAAAGAGTTCGTGAGAGAGTGAGACCGAGATAGAGAGAGCGGATGACCGGCGACGGAGGTGGCAAGCGCCGGAGCCGCCGCCGCCGTTGTTGAAAGGTGAGCCGAGAGAGTTTCAAACACTCAAAATAAGCGTGAATGCATACACGCTGGAGAAGAAGACTTGTTCTTCTTTTCTTTCCTGTTTTTTATATATATATTTATTTTATTACTTTTTTTAGTTTTAATATTATTATAACACTTGACACGTGGCAGCATCACAGCAGCATGATCAAACAAATCCTGGCCATGTGATCTTGATTTTTTTTAATTATTTATTTAAACTAAGCCATTTAATTTATTTTTACTACTTTGTTTATATATTTATATTTTTAAACTCAAAAATATAAAAATACAACAAAAAAAAACTCCATGCACAACAAATAAAAAACCTTTTTCACAATAAATAATAAAACTTTTTTTGCGCACTAACAAAAATCAAATAAAAACAAAAACAACTTCCAAAAAAAACCGAAGGATGTTTTATCCATTTTAACGTGATACAAACAGCGCTTAAAGCCTCCCACGCGCGAGCATACAAGCATACGTTTAACCACTAAAATGCGACTAAAACATTATTCTCTAAAAAAGACCAACACACAAGTTTTTTTAGAGAACTACGTGGGCTTTTATTTCTCCATTGCACCAGGAGATACGTAGGCACGAGATTCAACATCTTGTCGAGCTCAATAATAAAAAACTAATATTTTCCCCCCTTTTGTATATACTTTAATAAAGCAACACAAGGATAAAAACAGGACATTAATAAAAAGCACGCAAACAAATTTAGAGAACACTTTCTAACCCTAAGCTAAAAAGGAGGTTCCCGTTGAGTACAACGGATGTGAGGGGTGCTAATACCTTCCCCTCGCATAATCGACTCCCGAACCCGGAAATGGTTGCGACGACCATCTTTCCATTTGTTTAAAAGGTTTTATCGATATTTTCCTTTTCCTACGGGAATGAATAAAGTTCGGTGGCGACTCTGTGTTTCATCTCGCGCGTACCCTACGCTCCTGGCGTTTTTCGCGGCGCGACAGTCACCAGATCCACAGCTTGATTTAACATCAACAGAGTCAGAACTTGATTCTGTATCAACAGATCCAGAATCTGGGTCTGCATAGAGAGAAATTCTTAGTTGGGCACAACCCCAAATAAAATTCATTTAGGCACACACCCATAAAAGACAAAAAATAAATATTAAATTAATTAGTCGCATCATCTAATATTAATTAATCATTTAATGTTTTCCTTTTTTAAAATTATGTATGTGTGCCCAACACATATTTTATTTGGTGTTGTGACTAACCAAGTGTTCCTCCTGCATAGAAGGCTTAGGTTTTCATTTATGTACTCCTTATTTTGCATGAATAAAATGTTTTTCTTTCTCTGTGTGTTGGTGTAAACCCTAGAGGCCAATTAATGTATTTGAATAATTTACTTATCAAATAAAAGGCTTTTTCTTTTTTTTTGGTTGTCTAGTGAAATTAACTCATATATATATATATATATATATATATATATATATATATATATATATATATATATATATAATTACACATTAACAAAAGGTAGTCGGGCAACAAGCTGCGCCGCTAATCCTTTTTGAATAGCAAAACCTAATCTTTGAAAAACTACATCCCTAGACCTAGGCGTCACGACATTACAATGCATAACCGTTTGAACTCTTTTCAAAAGGTTTACAGCCTCTGGTGCTAGAAATCCAAAAGTGTCGAAAGCAAAAGGTATAAAAACGTGTTGATTGTCAGAACATGCTTTCTCATGTTTTGCCATTTTGCTTGAAGCAGCTTTGAGGGCTGCCCGTCCCACGGTAAAATCACCAACCCCTAGTCCCACAAGTGGGGAAACTCCAGTCAAATCTACACAAGCATGCTTCCCACCTACCCATCCAAACACTAGAACATCCGCTGGTCGAAGTGTCGATCTCGCTTCTTGTGGGTCAGTCAAGAAGTTCACTGGTGCCTCTTTCTTAACAAAGATTCCCGCACGCTTAAAAATATCAAAAAGCACATCTCTGACCAAGTCATGCCTGTATTTGAAGCCAGGAAGCTCCCTACAATGAACTGCATGTTCCCCAAAAATGTCGAGACATGCTTTACGACAAACAGGACAAATCTCATCCTTGGGAAATATTGGAATCATGAGGCGGTACTTAAGGATGGTACGATACTCAACCGGTGACATGTGTTGGCTTAACCCATCGATGGGGATAGTGAGGAGAAAGTCTTGAGCATGTGCCGCTTTTAAACACCCAAAAACTGCTTTTTGCCTGGTAGTCATGTTAAAATCAACTTCCATGTCCTGAACAATTTTACCAAAAAGAACACTCGCCAAAACATGTTGGGCTTTAGGGGGGACGGTGTCCTTAATAGCGAAATTGCTAAAGTCATAAGTCGGAATCTTATCCCGAATACCGTCCAAAGCATTGTCAAAATCCAAGTCCATACCACATCCTCCACTGTTTCTCAATATATGATCTTGCAAAATCCAAGATTGGGCCCTAGAAGCCACAAAAGCATATGAGGTGGCCTCTACTGCTGAATATAACCCTAACCCCCCAAACTTAATGGGTAAAGAAGCAATCCTCCATTGGAGGTCTCCAAAGAATGAACCCCCTCCAACCACGATGTTTTCAATCGCCACTCTCAACTCTTTATCAAACAAAGCAGTTGCCTCCTTCATGTAAATTGGTTGGCATGTCCTGAGGCCGAAAAAAAGTTTGGCGATACCCATGCATGACCGAAGTAGAAGAAGCTCACTCTGTGGATCTCTTAACTTAGGAAGAAGATGCATTAGTTCAACTGCTCTGACAGCTCTCTTCATGGCCTATGTTTATATGTTAAAATAATAAAGTCCCTAGAATAGTTAATTCGTTAATGGAACGTTAAGTATGACTTAAACGTGAGAATCCATTAAATATAAGAACACTATTCTTAAATGTATCCGTAGTCAAGATTTATTGTGAAATGGGATAACATTAAAGCATAGAGACTATTATGTTGGTAGACTGATGATCACGTCTCACTAATCATAGATAATGATTTATTAAGTCTTCACATAGATATAAATGTTAAGGGTAACTTTATATCGGATTGACCCACCATGAGAATACTACATAGAATGTTATGAAATGTCATAAGTTATTCTCATAGTGATAAAAGGTGTATTCCACCCTTCGACCTGAAACCACTGTGTATCTTAGATGTAGGAGTGTAATACCTTGTTGTCATTCAAACGTTATCCGTAACTGGATAACTATAAAGTTGGTTGATGGGTATCTCACGAATCATGCTGAGGGATATGAGTGACCTAGATGGAATTTGTCCCTCCTACATAACGGGAGATATGTCTATGGACCCAATATTGAACTAGACAAGGATGACATACTATGCCTTGTGTTCAATATAGACATGAGGACAAAAGGGTAATTATGCACATGATATTTATCACATAAAGGTTAGTCAGATCACATGACATTCTTGTGACTTGGGTAACAGTGATGTGTTGCTAGATACCGCTCACTGTTTATAATATTAAGATTAATATTATTACCAACGTCATAAGAACCTACAGGGTCACACACATAAGGACAGTTAAAACGGAAAAAATAAGTGAGACTTATTGCAGGGGGTGCAATTAGTGAAAAGCGAATATTGGGCTTGAGAAGTCGAAATTCGTGTGAATTGAAGACCACACAAGAAACTCTATAAATAGAGCCTTATGAAGGTCAGTTTCATACACTTTTGAAAACCCTAATTCGTAGTTGAGAAATTCTGAATTTCTCTAAAGCCTAAACTGCACAAATTCCCTCAACCTTCATCCAAGAACAGCTAGCACTGAAGGATTGGAGGTTCTTGTTCGTGTGGACTAAGTGGAGGTGCTGCAATTGCGGTGCTCGTGATCGAAAAGAAAGCAAAGGAACAGTTCTTCAAATTGCTCGTGATCGAAAAGAAAGCAACGGTTCTTCAAAGTGCGGTGCTCGTGATCAAAAAGAAAGCGAAGGAACGGTTCTTCAAAGGTAACAATATATCCCTGATCATAAACATTCACATGGATCCATTGAAGGAAAATCGAATTTTTAAATCCGCTGTGTTTTATCTTTGATAATATGGTATACGTTTTCCTTCACTGTGTTCCTTCAATTTTGTGATTTTATCTTCTCTAAAAAATAATAATAGGATAATCAATCAAGCAAGTTTAAGCAAACATAGATAGATTAATCAAAACAAGTTTTATAACCAATCAAATCTAAAAAATGTGTACAACACAGTGTGAAAGGTTATGAAGATTAATAAACAAGTTGATCGAATCAAAACAAGTTTTATAACCAATCAAATCCAAATACTACTTGTTTTATTAGTTTTTTTATTTACATTGATCGAATCTAAAACCTTTAACATACCATCCAAATTCTTCACTATTAAATGTTTTATACTAAATTATCTTTTTGATATTAGTAAAAAAAACTTGATCGAGTAACTGCAATAAATTTTTTTAATTAAATAAAAGGTATATTAGAAATAATAGTATTAATAGTTTGAAAATAATTAACTTTTTCTTATAATAGTGACTAAAATTAGAAGGAAAAAAACTTATAATAATGACGAAATGCATGTAAGTTTTATCCTATATAATAAAGGATCTATTCAAGGTATATTTTTGTAAAATTTCATTTACTATATATGCATGTTTTCCTCAACAATGAGCTAGAAACAGATGATAAAAAAAGATTTATCAGATGAAATATATTCATGACATTGGAATTAAATTTCTAATTATTTACAGAACTTCATTGATCTTGAGAGGCAGAGTTCATATTCTGAGCATTTGCAAGATTAATATTGACATTATTCGATACTCCTCCTCCATTTGCAGGATTAGTGTATCATGATCTGAAGGACAAGACTTGATACAGCACCTGCACTGCAGCACAAAGTACGCAAACATCCCTACGATAAAATAGGATAAAATTAACTTATAAGTAATTATTCAATTTTCTTTTATTTTTTTGCAATTGCATCACATGGTTTTCTCTAGTAGTGAAAAAATCGTCTCCTGTTACTGGCACCACGCACTTGCAGATTGAACAGAAATCATTCCTTGTCTGCACGCGTGCTGGCACTGCCTCCATTCTCTGCTCAACTGTCCCCGGCCTGCAATGTGAAACATAAGGAGTTTGGGTTCACTCCATTTACCACTCCTCCATTTATTCTCCATTTAGGAGAGAGATAGACACAATAGAAGATTTCTGGGACCCACTCATTAGTGGGATCCACCTTTAATGAGTTCCAGAAATCTTCTATTGTGTCTATCTCTCTCCTAAATGGAGAGTAAATGGATGAGTGGTAAATGGAGTGAACCCAAACTCAAACATAAGAATAATTAAATGCCTCATTCGAGTCAATAAAGTCAAATCATTTGGTGATATTGATATCCACCAAACAGAAATGCTAATACGTATTCATTGCTCCTACGTAATGCTTTGCTCCTACGTATAAATTGCATAGATTAAATTTGCCTAATCTAAAAAATATACTCAGCTTCTGTACCGATGGAGTGAATCGTGCTGGATGAAGATGGAACAGCTCAAATTTTAACATTAAGAGTCATACACAGCTACACAATCACAAGACATTCGAGAAGCTCATGTACACTTGTAGAAATAGGAGTACCATTGTTATGTAGCTTAGAGATTGGAATTTAGAACACATCAATTAGGTTGTTCTCAAAGATAGAAACATAAAATAAAGTCAAACAAATACCAAACAATGACCAGAAAACCATAGAAATTGTGCAAATTAAGAAATTACAAATCATAATATTCGAAAATAAAGTCTAAAAGGGTGGAGATTCTCTAAGTCTTGCATAATTGATCTTTAGATCTTTGAACGCATTCTCCAAACTGGCCATCTTTTCTTCAGAAGCTTGAATCTTTGTTTTGCAAGTGGATAATTTAGAAGCTTTGGTTTCAACAGTGGATTTTATCAAATGCATATTTTTTGAAGTTATTTCATTCTCAGCTTCCAATATAACTTTATCTTCTTCGTCAATTCAGAAATCTCAGATGAATTATTATCAACCTGCTTTTTTTGCTCAAAGTACTGGTTGTTTTTTTCGATCATAGCAGCGAAACATTCCCCAGCTTCCTCGATATATTGCTCTTTGACCACTTTCTCTTGTTTGAAATCATCATGAACCTTGAAGTTGTCTTCGAGATTCTTTATGACAACTTGTATTCCTTCGAGTTGAGAGGAGCTGAGGAGTGGCTTATTGACTTCTAATTTTTGTTTAAAAGATTCAATAGCAGGATGTAGAGTCAATATTATGGAAGGGTTTTCATAGGGATTACTCTTGAAAGCTATTCCTCGAAACGTTTGAATTAGATGATCAGCAGTGACAGCGGAGCACTTCGATGTTTCACTACTCTGAGAAACGGGAGCAGTATAATTTCCCAAAATACCACAAGAAGAAATAAAGTCTTCTATAACAGTAACAACATTGTCTTGCAGCTTACTTTGAAAATCAGATAAACCAAAGTCTGGTTCAGGTGCCATACGAGAATGGCCCTCATGAAAACCTTCACTATCGCTATCTTCTTTGTTTTCCTCATGGTTCTCTTCAGAAGGGGAATACCCTTTACTGGACGATTGCTCAACAATGGTTGCATAAACTTCCTCCACAACATTTTTACGTTGGTAAAGATCTTGCATCACATTGTCAGCAGGTGTTGCCATTTGAGAAGAGATATGAACTTCTTTTACAATTCTTGCACGTGTTTTCTAAAATGCAAAACAATCAGACAAGGAATAATAGAAAATATTTCGTTCGAAGAAGTTAAATATTTACCTGTTGTTGTGCAGAAACTGGAAATGATTGGTTAGCAGGGGTTGGTTTCTCAACATCACCAGATGGAGCACCAGCATCAACATCATGCAATTTCTCGGATCTAGAATCTTTTGAACTTGACTGAAAATGTTTAAACTTTATTAATCAAAAGAATAAGTTTAACTTAAATAAGAGAAAATAGAGTGACGTATACTGTATTATGAGTCATCTTGATGTTGCCTTGCTAGAATGCTATTGAACAAAGAAATATGAATAGTATTTGAAAATAATTAATAGTACAAACTTTATTGAAGATAAAATACCTCTGTTGCAGAAGAATGAGTAGATGGATTTCTCTTGGGATTTCTCTTCTTCTTTGGTGCTTTACTTTCTTCATCACAAGAAGCAACAGTATCAAATGAAGTTGATGGATTTTTTCTCTTTCTTTTCGACAGGTCTTGAGGTATGGCAGCTGTTACAGTCTTTAAGTCAAATTTCAATTTTAATATAAAATGAGAATAGTTAAATTTTAACTTAGATTCAAATTTACCTCTCGGTTCTGGACGTAATTCACATTAGATAATAAAGATTGAAACCTTAATCATAAGGGAAATTCGAGAAATTATAAGGAGTACTAGGAATTTCTTCCCCTTTAAGAACTCTTTTTAATAAATTTCAGCAAGAGGTTTTGCAACTCTGAAAGGAGCATTACATAAAGGAGGAAATTTTGGACAGTAAAATTCGAAGTCACTAGTTTTTGTGGTTAACTTTCAAAAATTTCCTTTCCAAGATGGGTTTTGTTTTATATCTCTAATTTTATCAACTAAAATTAAGGCAGCAGATAGAACTACACTACTCATATCTTTAGGACTATATGGAATTCTAAAGAACTTTTCGAAACCCATAGTTTCTCTACAATGCGTACCTGAATTCTTGGCATCAGAATTCCCAATCTGCAAAGAAGGAACATCAGCAATTGGAGTCGAAAAGCATTCATCAAAAGACTTCAAAATCTTGTTGAAATTTGAAGACCACCAAGTTTCAAAACTAAGAGTTGTGTATATGAACATGGCATAAGAGGAATAAAATGTTGAGAAACTAGAAAATTTCCAAAATTCGAAAGGCTAGAAATAAAATTAAATTCTCTATTTTAATTTTCAAAACCAGAATATTTTCAAGCCAATGAATTGGCTCAAAAGTCAAAATGCTTCAGGTTATAAAATGTCGAGAAAAATCCAAGTTCGAGTCATGATAAGAATTTAAAATATAAATCTATGTTTTACACCATTTTTTCATGCACTATGAAATCAATATTGATTTGAAATCCGTAAAAGCCGTATTACTATTAACCTTAAACAGCTAGAACAACAAAAATTAAATACATAAACTAATCATCTGATATATTTCTTCTAATACATACTATATTTGATTTTAAACATAACTCTGCAAAAACAATAATGAACTAACCTCAGTGCTTAATCCTCTAGCCATCTTGGCATAAGTGGCTCTTGGAACACGTGTTTTATATGATCGTTCATGTGATTCTTCCTTTAATAGTTGACTCTCCTGAAATAATCATCAGAATATTCAGCCACAAGAATTTGTACATAAGCAGGTTTCATTCATTGAAAAGAGAGGAGAGGAACATATTTTGGAAAAAAAGAAAATTACCGCCTCTTCAATTTTAGGCAAAAGATTCTGCCATTTCTCCTCAAATTTCTCCAGCAAGGTCTTAGCTGCTTCATGGGGATCAGTCCCTTTATCGTTGTACTTGATTGCATTATTAAAAGTCAACTTGACATCTTCGTACATCTGACGTGCGTTCTTATAACCAGACTCCTTCATTTTGTTTCTTATAGTACCTAAGTCCATAGGCTTTTCAATGAACTAAGAGAAGAAAAACAAGCAAATTGTTTTTAGAAGAGTACCAGAAACGCAAACATCTACACCATTTCTCAATAATGTTCAAGTTTCAAGTGTCATTTATCTAATTAAGATAGTTATATTCTAAAGTCAAAAAAAAGCTTAAAAAAGTAAATAAAATACCTGATAATAGTTAGGCACTTCAAGACGTTTAACATCTACAGGAGCCATAAACACCCACGCACATTTGCGCCGAGTTATCTGAGAAAAGGATAATAGCGAACTATCAAGGTTTTGCAGGAAACTAGTTGCAAAACATCACAAGATTCAATAGCAAAGAGATTATTCATTGCAAGTGAAATGTTTACTTCTTTGTTATTTTCAATGAAAGTAACATTCTTTGCCATAAAATGAGTATGCCTTCTTACAATAATTTATTTATCAGTATATTATTTCATAACTTTATAGAAGTAAAATTGTACACATGGTTATATATAAACAATTGGTGGTGGCAGGAAAAAAGAAAAATGTGAAAGATTAAACACTCAATGTTGAAAGGAGGAAATCCTCAATCATGTTTACAATTGAAAGGCTGATCAAAGCTCGTCGAAGCTAGTTGATGGTGAAAACTAAAAAGTAGAATGATGAGTTTCTAAGTAAATTTAAATTCTGAGATATTGAACATGTTGTTAACAGTAATCATCAGTTTATGTCCAATTAAATAATTCAAAATAAAATTCAAATAGAAGAAAGAGACATAGCATAAAACAATTTGATCGAAGTGAGTGTGTGCTCAGTTTGTTCCTGTAGACACATGAAATAATAATAAAATAAATTGTATTAAGTACATGCACTTACCTCAGTCAATATTTTGGAAAGATGGCGCATGACCTCTTTATGCATTTCTTCCGAAGCACGTTTCAGCGGTTTCTTAGATCCAGTAGGACGACCTCTTTTTGCATTTCTTCTGTTTACTTGCTTCCCAAGCTGCACTCAACACATGACACAAAAAATTTCAAAATTCAAACACCACAAGCACACCAATGCATAGCATCAATAACTTTGTTATAAAATTAGAATGCAACGGTAAACAAGCAAATGAGATATTATAAAATGACAAAAAGCTATACTTGTTATTCCTCCCCCCCTCCCCCTGCCCATATTGATTGCAAGTTTGCAACTCAACTTTAACCAAAATCTATTAATGTAAGGATGAAAGAAAACTACAAAACTTGTTAAAAACTGAACATCCACAAAAGAGTTTTTGCATCATTGAGAACTGACACAAGAAAATAAAAACTATCAATTTATACACAATCAGCTTCATATTGTGACAGTAAATAATGATTGGGAAAGAGGGCAGGCTACATCTTTGGTAGCAGTATGTTTTGATCCAAGGTCAAGATGATTTTGTAACATTCAAATATACCTTAAAAGAATCCATCCATTTAATTTCCAAATATTTATAAAAGATAAATTAACACAAATTTTGCACATGATAAAACTATTAGGGTTTATTCTTGATACGGATCTAGATTCATTCCAGTTAGGAAAAACACAGTCACACAATCAAGAGATCGCGTTGTAAGAAGATAGAACAACTGTAATTTTAAATTTCACCAAATCTAACTTAAAATACATCTCGATATACAAGTTGTACGCAATCAATAGACTGCGGCGGCTGAAGATCTAACAACTCAAATTTTAACTTTACCAAACTAGTTTTAAAATACATTTCGAATCACGAATCATGCGCAGCCAGACAATCAAGAGACCAGGTTCGTTGAAGATTGAATAGCCTAAATTTTAACTTCACCAAATCAAATTCAAAATACATTGCAAAACACGAGTCGTTTAATTTTCAAACCAGATCGGAAACCTCAACATACAAGAAGCATTAAAAATAAAAGCATTTACAATCAATAAATTCAACATAGAATCATAACGATATCATCCAAATCATTTTTTGAGCAATATTTCGATTAGTCCAACTCTCAATCTGATTGTGGAAATTAAAAAAAAAAAAAAAACTAGAAATCAAAAAATTGGTCATGATAAAGATGATGAAAAAATTATACAAAAGAATATGAAAAACACAGAATAGATGAACATGCAGAATTCTCACCTCAAGAGTTTGGGTGTGATGTCCAGAGACAAAATCGCTATGGCAGTTTGAAACAGGTTCATCAGAATTATGCACCATTGTGTCGGGGATTGTTGTGTTGGAAAAGAAATGAGAAGGTTATATAGTGTGATTGTTGGAGGAATTTATATTTGAGAGAAGAACAATTTTATTAGTTGCTTACTTGTTTGCTAATTGCTTGATTTATAAATGACTAGTTCTCCCCTATTTATAGGCTTTAAGGGATAGTTTTACATACTTCAAAAGGTAATTCTACACACTTCTAAGAGAGAAAGTTCTACACAATTTCCAATGACTATGAGTCCTAACTAAACTCTTGAAATCGGTAGCATCCACCCTTTTTGCTTCATAACACTTTGATAACTTCAGCCCTATATAACCCTCAAATATAAATCAAGCAATTAGCAAACAAGTAAGCAAGTAATAAAATTGTTCTTCTCTCAAATATAAAATTCCTCCAAAAATCTCACCATATAACCAATCACTGAAACAATGGCACATAATTCTGATGAACCCGTTTCAAACTGCTATATTCATTTTGTCTCTGGATATCACACCCAAGCTCATGAGGCGAGAATTCTACAAGTTCATTTATTCTTTGTGTGTTTCATGATTCTTTTGTATCATTTTTTCATCATCTTTATCATGACCAATTTCTTGATTTTTAGTTTTTTTTTTTTAATTTCCATGATGAGATTGAGAATAGGAATAACTGAATGTTGAAATTGAAATACTCCCTTTTATAACACTTTATAAGCAAAATTGCACTTTTTAGATTCATTGTATATTTAATGTATCTAGTCTATATTGTAGGTAACATACATTAAATATACAATGAATCTAAAAAGTGTATTTTTGCTTATAAAGTGTTACAGAGGGAGTATTGCACAAAATATGATTTGGATGATAATGTTGCGATTCTATGTTGAATTTCTTAATTGTAAATGTTTTTATTGTTAATGCTTCTTGTATCAATACAATCTCAAGGTTTCCGATCTTGTTCGAAAATTAAATGACTTGTGTTTTACAACGCATTTTGAATTTGATTTGGTGAAGTTAAAATTTGGGCTACAAGAATGATAAAGTTGTACAACGCAAAAAACAACAAAATTGTAATTAGCCAAGATGTGGTCTTTGACAAAGAAGGAGAATGAGAATTTCAAACTCACAAAAAGGAATACAATTTCGTTTCAGAATTTGAAGATGAGCAAACAGCTAGAGAAGTTCGACAAGTGCAACATAAATAAAGTATCACACGAGCACCATCCTTGCCTCTTATGAGCTAGGTGACTCGTCTCAATAATGTTTATCACAACTCATGCATACCGTAGCATGATTAACGAACAATAACAATCACACACAATACATACATCTGTAAAATCTTCCTTGTAACTAATTAAATTAAATAATCATGTTCTTAATCTAAAAAACTTTAATCCAACCTGGATAAATTACCATGTACTTAATCTATACTTAATTTGACCATCCTTAATTTTAATTAATCATATATACCCGCTGAAATCAAAATCTAGACTTATACACTTAAATTAGAATTTGAACCTCAATGCACTACTTTTCTCTATTGTAAATCTACTTTGGTCTAACAATGACATGCTCCAATAATTTGTAAAGATAAAAGAAATGACATTCCTAAGATAAATACATAAGTACAATTAAGCCATAATTTCTTGCATTCACTTGTCTATTTATCTCAATGAAGATCTTTACCTACTACTTAATAATCTATAGAAGAACTTCAAATATAAGACAATGCTGCTATC
Source organism: Trifolium subterraneum (assembly GCA_951799995.1). NCBI lineage: Eukaryota > Viridiplantae > Streptophyta > Magnoliopsida > Fabales > Fabaceae > Trifolium > Trifolium subterraneum. The sequence goes on from OX637462.1 coordinate 23,971,618, forward strand.
TATGCATCAATAAACCATTCTCAAGAACACAAAATTATCTAAATAAATCAAACTCTTACATAATCACTAACCACGACACGATATAAATTATTCCAATTTATTCTATATCCTTCAAAATTGTCATTCACCTCAACTTACACATTTTCAACATTGTCAACCCAAAATTACCTGGATTGAAGCTTTCACAAAATATAAGAACTTGACAACAACAGCAATCAATCTGAACCAACAACACAGACAAAACCAACCGATAGAAATTAATTAATTATTGATCAAAAAATAAATAAATATATAAAAGAATAATCTGTTGAATAAAATGAAGACTTACGAATTATGGTGGATGAAACAGAAATGAGAAGAAATTTGGCGAAAATGAGATTGTACAACATTTCTCCTTTATTCGATTCATCATGGCTGATGGCTGCCACCGGTAACTAGAACGATCGCAATTTCATAGAACGATAATTCAGAGAGAGAGAGAGAGAGCGCTCTAGTTTTGTTTTGTCTAATACGCAGAAAGGGAACATTCTGACACTCTTTACTCTATTTTCCATGGAATTAGGGTTGTGAATTGACTTAATACTAAAACATGACCTTTTTATAGAATGAATAAATTTTTATCCGCGAGTTACATAAAAATAAAAAATCTATTTTTTTTAGTAAGGAATAATATAAGATGGTCCAACCAATAAAATACAACACTTATTTAAAGTAAATTTAGGTTTTTTTTTTCTATTCATTCATACAACTGATGCCAAATTTAGGATTAATTGTTGCCGCTTTACTCTCTTATTGTATTGCTCGTTCTTACTCTTTTTTGTCTCTTCATACCCGTTCTTCTTCTTCACTGGATTTCTAGTGTAACTTACTTTTTTATATTCTATTACTTGAATCAACATCACATACGGCATGGTTCACATTTTTTCTCGATTCATTACCTTAAACACATAGCCAAATACTTATTTGATGATTAGAGTGAGTACTATGTGTTTATAAGTATATAATTAATGGACTCATATTATACTTTCTTGATAATTTTGTCTCATAAGCTAGTTTTTTCTCACAAGTTTGTTTGTTTCTATATTTTAAAAATAATATTAGCATGTTTTTTGTAACCACACAAGTGCCAATGAACTTAGCTCAATTAGTTGGGACACTGCGTTATATACGTAGGAGTCGGGGTTCGAACCTTGAACACTTCACTTATTCACCTTTAAGGTGGAATTTCTAGCCGCTATAGGCTACTTCACAAAAAAAAAAAAAAAAAATTATTTGACGGGTTAGCCTGCCAACTCACTTGTCCACCGTTAAAGAGAACGAGTTGTGATTTTAGACTCGACCACATAAATTAGCTCGGTTCATTTCGTCCCACTTTTAGACGGGTTTAAACAAGTCCAACCAAAACGGTGCGGGTTGCCCACTTTGCCACCACCCCTTTGTGGGTATAGTCCGTCAATATTGTTTAAAGCATAAAGAAACATCAAAATCGAAAATAATGGTGAAATGTTTCCGAGACAAATGCATAAGTGGCGACTCTAGCATGTTGTGGGAATGCCAAGTGTTTGTTCAAGACACTATCAAATATTCTTTGTTGGTACATAATTTAAATACGTTTAATATTTGTAGATTGTTTTATATAATTAGTAACTAATATAATTGACCCGTGCAATACAGGGGTAAATATTCAATGAAAAATTATGAATTATTAAAAGTTTTTTATTCTATTATATAAAATACTATTTCTTAATATTATTAAGGTTAAAGTCAATTACTTGACATAGTTTTTTTATCCTTATTTTTAATTAATGTATTTTTATCAAGTATATGGTGACTAAAAATTCAATTTTTTTAAGGTGAATAAGTAAGTGTATCAGAATTCGATCTTCAACCCTTGTATTTTAAGTTATTGTATTCAATTTACAGTATTTAGAATTACAAATTGTATGTTTTTAGTCACTAACGAGAACTAAAAACAAATGTAACTATTTTTACAAATAAAATAAGTGCAACAATTTGCTTTAAAAAAAGTGAAACAAATATCAACTTAAAATTATTTCTTGTTGAAAAAGATTTCAAATAATTGGTAACTCCGATATATTTTTTTCAATTACTTGTGAAATTGATTTTATATTTGTATTATTCAAATATGAAAAAAAAAAAAAAAGAAGATATTTTAAAGGAATTGAACATAGTAGAGAGTGGTCTTCCTCTCCCCGTTTTCAATAATACAGTGTTTTATCTCTCATCCCCGTGGAAATTACAAATAAAGTATGACTCTGTATTGATATGTGAGTATAAATATAAGGTTCCAAGTAAATTACAAAAAAATAAATAAAAAATAGGCATATATATTAATACATGAGTATAAATTTGTGCTCTCGTGTAAATTACAAAAAAAAGGCACTTGTATTACTATGAGTGTAAATTTAAGTCTCAGTAAAAAATACAAAAAAAAAAGGGTGGACTGGGCTAAAATATAGGGGATTTATTTAGCAAGACCGACATATTGTTTCAAGATCCAGATAAAGGTCCAACAAACAGAGGCCCAACGCACAAAAGGAAGTCCAACCCAAAACACGCTAAAAACGTGACATAAAGGCGAGACATCTTTCTTTGGCAGGGCGAGAAGGCGACTCGCCCACGACACTCATGATCCCATGATCTACCAGCATAACCGCTTCATAACCACTATCTATTCCATTTATTCCCCACGATCCTTATATCTAGGAACACAATTTCTGTATACTTACATATTCACCCCATGTTCCCCATGATTAGATGAATAATAAACACACGATCAGTGTATATATGGAGAACGTGGGGATGAATTAGGAGAAAAAAAGGGGAAGATTTCCCCTCATGTAACCTATAAATACCTGTGATTATAATGAATGAGAAGGTCCAATTTTTGCTATTAACATACATTTTACTTACTTTGCATACCACCCTAAGTTTTTACCAGAATATTTTGGCGCCCACCATGGGGCTGCGGTAAAACCATTCCCAACCTACCACCTAGAAAGGAAGAAAAACCGCAAGAAAAGATCCATCCATGTCAGGAACCCAAAACCATGGAATAGTCACTTTGCAAATTGCAGTGGACGAGATCAGACGCTTGCAAGGAAAAATAGCAACAATTGAAAATCAGTAGGCAGAACAAAATGCGGATTCATAACAAAATTGTTTCTAGGTAAAAATCCTAATAGCCCATGCTCTTTCTACGAGTGGGAGGTGCAACCTCTGTTGTGCTCATTCAATAAAGTGAGGTGAGGATGCAGTGTTCGGATGCTTCTGGTTCTGGTTGAGTGGTATCTCTTGAGGTGTCCTCTCTTTGTTGCCTTTTCCCCTTCCCCTTTTTGGTGGCAACTTTGAGTAGTTTTGGTGGTTTGTTGCTTTCAGGGAGTCCTTTTAGGTCTTTCTTTTGTAAATCTTTATTTTATTTTTTAATATTTCTGATACTTTTGCTTTGTATTTTGACCATTTTATCTTTTTATATATTACCCGCTATTTGCCGTTAAAAGAAAAATAAGGCATATTAATGGTTAAAGTGATACTTGTGTCATTACTACAAGCTCGAGACAATAAGGCTAAATTACAATATGAAGAAAAACACTTCCTCCGTACCACAATATAAGTCGTTTTTATCAAATTACACAAATTAAAAAATGTAATTAATCGTACATGAAAAAGAGAAGTTATGAGTTAATTTATAAAATTGTTTTTCATTAATTGTATAGGAAAGATAAATTAAAGAATCGAAATAATAGAGATAAAATAATAAATAATTAAGAGTATAATAAAAAAAAAAGGTTTAATTAGTCCAATGGTCCCTTAAAGACATTTTAGGTTTCACAATGAACCCTTAAAGAAAAAAAGGTCCGGATTGGTCCCTTAAAGACATCTCCGTTAGTCATTTTGGTCCCTTCCGTTAGTTTTTGGCAAAAAAACGTTAAATGATGAACAAATGTCACTGTTCATCTTCTTCATCTCTCTTGGGTCCAGAAATTGTAGAAAAAAATACAAGAACTTCATCTTTTTCATAAATATCATAAAAAATAAACTCAAATCTATCAACCTTCAAATAAACCCAAAAAGTTCATCTTCTTCCTCAATTTTTCATCATCATCTTTTTTCTCAATTTGTTTCTTCAATTCCATTTTTTGTCTCTTTGACCTAACCACCACAAACACTCATACCCCATCACCATCATCAATAATAGTTAAGAGTTTTTGTTGGGTTTGATGAGATTAAATTTGGAAAGTAAAGATGAAATTCAAGGGTTAGGTTTGTTGGGGATTTGACATTTGGGATTTAGAGTTTTTGTTTGGAGATTTGAAATTTTGATAAAAGTTATGAGTTTTGCAATTTTGGAATTTATTTATTTTTGAATTTGTTTTGAAATTTTGGATTTTAATGATGAAATTATGAAGAAAAAAAATGATGAAGGAATGGAGGATGGAGGAAGAAGATGAAGAAATGGAGGAAGAAGATGAGACAAAAATTTGTTGTGATGGTGCACTCTTAGATATGGTGGACATGCAAAATCTAATGGTTGTTTTTCTTTCAAAAAGATCCAATGGTTAAGATTAAAAAATATCTTGTGGTATATGGTGGACCACCTTTAATGTTAGTCCACCTAATACATTTGTGGTTGATAAATTAACAGAAGGGACCAATGTGACAAACGGAGATGTCTTTAAGGGATTAATCTGGACCTTTTTTTCTTTAAGGGACCATTGTGAAACCTAAAATGTCTTTAAGGGACCATTGGACTAATTAAGCCTAAAAAAAATTAACTTTAAATATTTCACCAATAATATAAAACGACTTATAATTTAGTAGGCTTTAATGCAGTTTTGATCCCCCTATTTTGAAAAACTTGAACTTTTGATCCCCCTATTTTAAAAGCCAACTTTTTGATCCCCCTATTTTGAAAAACTTGAAGTTTTGATCCCCCAACTCATTTTGGTCAAATTTGTGATGATGTGACAACCACATTGATGACGTGACAGTGTCTATGTGTCAACCTCATATTCCATGTCATTATTTTTTTTAAATAAAATATTATGTTTTAATTTTTTTTAAATCGATTTCTTTTATCAAATCTTTAAATCAAATATTAAAACAATATATTTAAATCAAATATTATTTTTTTTATCAAATCTTTAAATCAAATATTAAAACAATATATTTAAATCAAATATTTTTTTTATCAAATCGTTAAATCAAATATTAAAACAATAAAATAATTAATTAATTAATTAATTAACAATAATTAAAAAACGCAGATGATCAAAAGGGAAGAATTGTAGAAGAATCAAACACGCACAAATAGTAACACAGTTCCCAAATCATGCAACCCTAGTGCCACCCATCTTCGACGATCTGTGTCTCAGTCTTTCATCTTCTTTGATTCATCATCACACTCGTGTTCATCATTCATCTGTGTGTTATCAATTTTCTGTTTGATTCATCATCCGCTCGTGTTCATCATTACGCTCGCTTTACAAGATAATATTCTGAAGTCATCGCAAAGTTGAACAAGAAGATGGAAAACATGAATTATTGTATGAGGTATGTTTGTGGTATTCACTTATTTTAGTAGTTTTTTGTTTGACAGACACTTAATTTAGTAGTTGTTGTGGTCCATATCGTCTCTTTCGATTGTCTTCATTTAATAATAGTTATGGTCCTCCATTGTTACATAGTTGCTATTATTTTAATAGTGGTGGTGGACAAAAAAATGTTTAGGGTTTTAGTGTTTGATTCTATTTTGAAAGAAACATGTCTAGGGTTATATGACAGTGCTTTATTATTGTTTGTATAGGCCATAAGAGAAACATGCTGAAACAATGGAAAAATAACCGGGAGTAAGTGAAAAGGAACCTGAAGACTTAATTAAGTGAGGACGATTCTGAATATGTTGTTAGTGGGAGTGATGTAGATGATGATGATGAGAATTGGATTGTTGTTAGTGATTTTTAATTATATATTGGATTTAATTGATATGCACCGACGGTGTAAAATAATTTTACACTGTCAACCAATATCAACCATGTTTTCCGCCACATCACCCCACTTTCTTGACATGACATGGCAAAATGATGGTTATTTATTGGACGATGGTGTAAAACTATTTTACACCGTCGGTGCATATCAATTAAACTCTTATATATTTGGGTAATTTATTGGATTTTAACTATATATTTGGGCAATTTAGTGATTTTAATTATATATTTGGGTAATTTATTAAATTTTAATTATATATTTGGACAATTTAATGGTTTTTAATTATATATTTGAATAATTTACTGATTTTTAATTATATATTGGGATAATTTATTGATTTTTTAATCATATATATGTATAGAGGTTAATTTTACTATTTTTTAATTATTATTAATTAATTAATTATTTTAATATTTTAATACTTTTAATACATAATATTTTATTTAAAAAAAAATAATGACATAGAATATGAGGTTGACACATAAACGCTGCCACATCATCAATGTGGTTGACACATCATCACAAATTTGACCAAAATGAATTGGGGATCAAAACTCCAAGTTTTTCAAAATAGGGGATCAAAAAGTTGGATTTTAAAATAGGGGATCAAAAGTTCAAGTTTTTCAAAATAGGGGGATCAAAACTGCATTAAAGCCAATTTAGTATAATTCTTTTTCTCAAATCGATTTATAATTTAGTACAGATAAAGTTTTGTTCTGGGCATCAGCCTTGCGGCCAACTTGTGCAACCGACGTACACACACAAACTAATGATTTGGTCCCAGAACCAGACACCAAAGCATTTTTTATGTCTTGTTGCAGGTTCCTCTATTTAAACCAAACTTCATATGATTTTAAGGGTTACAATTTTTTTAAGGATTCTGGCGATAAAGTGTGATGGAAGGACCAAAAGTGGAGATTTTCATCCTTAGAAAAAAAAATATTGAAGAATTCTACTCATCATCTTTTATTGTATAATTTCCAAAGCTCTATTGTAATAGTCATTATAAACATTAGTAGCTAAATTCCTCTGGATCATGATTAATTTGTTAACTCTTTGAAACTATTTGAGCTATATAATACTTCCTCCGGTCTCATATATAAGAAACAACAAAAAATTTACAAAGTCTTAAATATAAGAAAAAGTTACTACCTACAATCATTGGATTTATTTTGAATATTTCAATTTTACCCTTTGTTTTACTTTTCTATACTACTACATGCCTACATCTTGGAAACCGTATAAAAAAGAAGTACACCTTGAAAACCGTATAAAACTAAGGGTAAAATAGTAAATGACATTTTTTTTATACTTTATCCACTTTTCTTAAAAGGTGTGTTTTATTTTTGTTTCTAATATTATACAACTACATTTAGTTTATGCAATTGAAACCTAGCTTTATTTAGTAATTATTGTGTTTAATGCTTTTTGTTACCTGTCAATATTAAATTGAATCTAAGCTCTTGGTTGTGGTTTATTGGACGGTCAGACCACAGGGCATGTGTCTCTTTCTTTAATTGGTGTCTAGATTCTATGGCCTGTTTCGAAAGTATATTATAATTTGTTTTGAATTATAAGATATTCAGTACCATTTATACTCCTTTATAATATATTTTTGCTCATAAAAAAAAGTTGAACCTAAGCGATAATTCACTACTAGCAGGAGGTTTTTATTTTCATTTTTTTGGTCAAGCTAGCCCTAGGTTTTATAATTGGGTCTAAAATTACTGCTGGCTAAATAATTGTTTTAAAATATCAGATTATTTAGTGCAACGAATAATTTAGCGATCAGTATGCCTTTGATGACATTAGTAGACCAAAGAGATTAAGGTGTTGTAACTATGGGTGATCGCGGTGAGGTTTGTTTCGATTTTGAGTATAAAAGTCGTCCTAACCGCGAGATAAAAATGTATGTGGTTTGGTTTGGTTCGGTTGGTTTTTAAAAAGTCATCCAAACCAAACCAAACCAAACCAATGCGGTTAGGGTTGGTTCGATTTTTGCGGTTTATCGCGATATAAAAAATATGACAAAATTACCAACTTATTACGAAATAAACATAGAAAATTTTAATTTATTTTATTGTTTACATGATATAATATGCATATACAGAAATTGTATATACATAAGAACTTATTTTAATATCAATAATATGATTTTAGATTGCGTGAAATGATATGTTTTGACAACCTACTGTTTTATGGACTCAATTTGGGTTTGTTTGCTAAGTTGGACTATGTAATAGGTTCATTACTACTACTTAATAGAGTTAAGTTAAATATTGTGGTTTGATTTTATGAGTTGAAAACCGCAAACCAAACCGCGCGATTTAAAAGAAAAATGATCCGTGCGGCTTACACTAAATGCAGTTTTTTGCGTTTCGATTTGGATTGATTTAGTTTACTAATTTTACTTTTGGATTGCTAAATTGTAGTTTGCACAAAAATCAAATTGTGACGACTTTTTTAACAACCAATTGTCATGACTATAAACTTGATTACTAGATAAGGACAAAGAAGGATTCAAACAAATCCTAATCATTTTTAGTCATTATAAATTTTTGAAAATCAATGTGTAAACAAATTCTAAAGCAAGCGAAATGAGAGAACCGCCCAAGACGTACATTGGGTGACTAAGGAAGAACAAATGTGAGAGATCAGGTTAATCTTTGATTTCAACCGTCAAACCCAATTTCTTTTGTGACATCAATAATCCTGTACTCCCTGCTCTCAAAGATTAAAAAAAAAAATAACAACACACCTTCTAACACACTTTTTTTAACACACTCAATTTAATTGGTTGAAATTCAAATGGATCCCACTAAATCATGTAGGCCCCACTTAAATTTAGTGGGACCAATTTAAAATTCAACCAATTAAAAAGAGTATATTAAAAAAAGTGTATTAAATGGTGTGTTATTAGCATAATTCTAAAAAAAATCTGGAAATTAAAGAGTGTGACAATGCCAACGAGTTGTAATTAAACCAAATTGGTCCCGATGGAGTTACTGATTCTCAAAAAAGGTTGACACTTTTCAACTACTCTTTGATTGGAAAAGCTAACGATTGGTCTAATGCATTACCTAACTAATCTATTAAAAGTTGGGATGTGGTGCAGCATAAGTTCTATGATCCCTATTACAAAATTTCTTGAGAAGAAACAGGAAGTCACCAATTTTGAATATCAAGATTCATAATTAATCCCTCTACATCGCAAAGGAGAGATTCAAGATGACTGCAAGGCGGGTCTAGATCCTCTCTAGCTCATCCTGCCCTGTTGTTCGTACTGTCATCATCTCAATCATCCAATCATGTTTTTTCTCTTTTTAAAATGTTTTCTTTTACTACTAGTCATTGGATGAAACGTAGCAGAGATGACAGCACAGAAAGAGCATCAGAGAATCCAATTTCATCGAGACAAATTTTTTATGGCTAGATGGAAATGCAAATGTTCACTTCCCGATTAAGAGCTCAAACATGTATATATTCTCCTAGACTCAGTTGGAGGTACGATGTAATGAATAATGAAGCACGTGCTAAGGGTGTGCCAATGATGAGTGAGTCAGAGAATGAAGTTGGGGAGCATAACCAACTTCCTCATTTCATGGATCAAGGACGCGGGAAGAGAGAGAAGCGAGTCGGCTGGAAGCTTAGAGAATAAATAGGAATGTATTGGGATTGTACAAGATATGAATGATGTGATGTGTCTATTTCTTTCTCTAATTATTCTCTTCCCAATCTGAACCTTCTTTCTGCAACCTATTGTATTTTTCTCTGTTCTCACACTGAATTCAAGAGAAATATCTCCCTTATCACAATCAATATTAGTTTCTTTTCCTTATCACTGCCCTTATAATATTTGTTTATTGTTCATTCATTACATTGGTGCTTTCATTCCATCATGGCAGACAACACATGTATGAAAGAGATCTATGCTGAGCTGAAGAAAAACGCCGACACCATTGATATGGTTTCTGCAACATTAACCGAACAACGAAACTCAGATGATGCGCATGGAAGAGATCCAACGCTCCAACGAAACCCAATTCTCTCAGCTCAATGCGAACATCTCTCAGTTGTTACAACGATTCCCAGCAAGCTCGTCGTCTTACCATGGTGCAAAGAACTCAGGTCCGGAACAACCACGAAACTCGTTTCAGGTCAGATATGTCAAACTAGATTTCCCTAGATTTGATGGAAAAAATGTTATTGATTGGATTTTCAAAGCTGAACAATTCTTTGATTACTATGCTACACCTGATTGTGAGCGTTTGCTTATTGTTTCAGTACATTTGGATCACGATGTGGTACCCTGGTACCAAATGATTAAAAAGACTAATCCATTTCTCTCATGGTCAGCTCTTACTAGAGCTTTAGAGTTGGATTTTGGTCCCTCAACTTATGATTGTCCTCGTGCTACTCTATTTAAATTGCAACAATCTGGTTCTGTTAATGACTATTATATGCAATTTACATCGCTGGTCAATAGAGTAGATGGATTAAGTTTGGATGTTATTTTGGACTGTTTTATCAGTGGGTTACAGGAAGAAATTAGTAGAGAGATGTGAAGGCTATGGAGCCTAGGAACTTGAGTAAGGTTGTTGCTTTAGCTAAACTGTTTGGGGAGAAATATACAGCTAATAACAAAACCAAAGTATCCTCTGTACCTACCAGAAACTACAATCAACCATCATCATTCACTTCAAAAATTCAAACAAATAACAAAAAAATTGAAAATACTGCTAAAACCACTTTACCACCATTACTACCAACACCACCGGTCAAACCCTTCAATATCAGAAATCAAAACATAAAAAGAATTTTACCAGCTGAAATTCAACTCAGAAGAGAGAAGAATTTGTGCTATTTTTATGATGAAATTTTTTCACCTGCTCAGAAATGCCCAAACAGACAAGTCATGCTGCTACAACTCTCACATGAAGAAGATTCTCAACCAGACCCAACCCTAGTAGCTAATGATGAAAGCACTGAGGAAGAGGGTACTCACCACTTGTCTTTCAATGTTATGAGAGACTCTAATGGAGTTGGTACCATTAGATTTACCGGACAAATTGGTAGCATTCAGGTCAAGATATTGGTTGATGGAGGTAGTTCTGACAATTTTATTCAACCAAGGATTGCTCAGGTGTTGAAGTTACCCATTGAACCAGCTCCAAACCTCAAAGTATTGGTGGGTAATGGTCAAATGCTTAGTGCAGAAGGACTTATTCAACAATTGCCACTACATATTCAAGGTCAAGAGGTGAAAGTTCCTGTGTATCTACTACAAATATCTGGTGCTGATGTGATGTTAGGGTCCACATGGTTAGCCACTTTGGGAGCTCATGTGGCTGATTATGCAACATTGAGTCTTAAATTCTTTTAAAATGGCCAGTTTATCACACTACAAGGGGAAGAAAATATAGAAGCTAGTCATGCTCAACTTCATCATTTCAGAAGATTGCAACACACAGATTATATAGAAGTGTTTTGCAATACAGTGGCTCAAAGAAGATGTACCACATGATGTGTTGGATGATCTACCAACCAACATTGACCCAGAACTGGCTATTTTACTACATACATATGCTGCAGCTTTTCAAATACCAACCACTTTGCCACCTCGAAGAGAACAGGACCATGCTATACCACTACAACCAGACTCGTGTCCTATTAAGGTGAAACCTTATAGATACCCTCATGTGCAGAAAGAACAGATAGAAAAAATGGTACAAGAGATGCTGGCTCAGGGAATAATTCAACCTTCCAATAATCCATTCCCATCCCCTATATTACTAGTCAAGAAGAAAGATGGAAGTTGGAGATTTTGCACTGACTATAGGGCACTCAATGCAATCAAAGTTAAAGACAAATTTCATATGCCAACAATGGATGAATTGCTGGATGAGTTGTATGGAGCTCAGTATTTTTCAAAACTTGATTTAAGGTCTGGGTATCACCAAATCATGGTCAAATCAGAGGATAGATTCAAGACTGCATTCAGAACACACAATGGTCATTATGAATGATTAGTCATGCCATTTGGGCTAACCAATGCACCAGCCACTTTTCAGTTTCTGATGAACAAGATATTCCAGTTTGCATTAAGAAAATTTGTACTGGTGTTTTTCGATGACATTCTGGTATATAGTCCTTCATGGAAGGGTCATTTACAGCATCTGGAGGAAGTATTACAGACATTAAAACACCATGAGTTGTATGTTAGACTGTCTAAATGCTCTTTTGGTACTAGGGAAGTAGATCACTTGGGCCACAAGGTATCTGGCACAAGTGTCTCAATGGAGAGTACTAAGATTCAAGCAGTAATGGACTGGCCCACACTAGCTAATGTCTAACAGTTGAGAGGTTTCTTAGGCCTCACAGGATATTATAGAAGATTTATCAAAGCATATGCACACATAGCTGGCCCTTTAACTGAACTGTTGAAGAAAGACAGTTTTCAATGGAATCCTGAAGCAGATATAGCTTTCAACAAACTTTAAAAAGCTATGATTGAAGCTCCAGTGCTCACACTACCAGATTTTACACAACCATTCATTTTAGAAACTGATGCATCCGAAATTGGGATAGGAGCAGTGTTGGGACAGAATGGCCACCCAATAGCTTACTTTTCAAAGAAATTGGCTCCTAGAATGCAAAAACAATCGGCTTATATTCGTGAATTGTTAGCAATTACTGAAGCTTTAGCAAAATTCAGACACTATCTGCTTGGTAATAAGTTTGTTATTAGGACTGATTAAAGAAGTTTGAAAAGTTTAATGGACTAGTCTTTACAAACTCCTGAACAACAAGTTTGGCTTCACAAATTTCTGGGATTTGATTTTAAAATAGAATACAAACCAGGCAAAGATAATCAAGCAGCTGATGCTTTGTCAAGAATGTTTATGTTAGCATGGTCTGAACCCCATTCATTATTTTTACAAGAGTTGAAGGATAAGCTAGCAACTAATGCACATCTTCAGCAATTAATGGCAGATAACACCAACAGTAGTGACATTAGTAGTCAATATTCAGTTAGAGAAGGTTTACTTTACTGGCAAAACAAATTAGTAGTACCAGTAGAAGAGGACTTAATCAATTTAATCTTACATGAATATCATAGTTCACCAATTGGAGGACATGCTGGAATCACTAGAACTATTGCTAGATTGAAGTCACAATTTTATTGGCCAAAAATGCAGGAACATGTCAAAGAATTTGTGCAGAAATGTTTGATATGTCAACAAGCTAAAGCTATTCACACTTTACCGACTGGTTTATTACAACCATTGCCCATTCCTCATCAGGTATGGGAAGACATAGCCATGGACTTTATTACGGGACTACCCAGTTATGGAGGGCTAACAGTTATCATGGTGGTGGTGGATAGACTCACTAAATATGCACATTTCATTCCTTTGAAAGCTAATTATACTAGTAAAATTGTTGTTGGGGTATTTATGAATCAGATAGTGAAGCTCCATGGCATTCCTAAATCAATTGTGTCTGATAGAGACAAAGTCTTCACTAGTTCCTTCTGGCAGAATCTATTCAAACTGCAAGGCACCACTTTAGCTATGTCATCAGCTTACCATCCACAATCTGATGGTCAATCAGAGATTGTGAACAAGTGCTTGGAAATGTATCTTAGGTGTTTTACTTATGAAAATCCTAAGAGTTGGGTTAAAGCGCTGCCTTGGGCAGAGTTTTAGTACAACAGTGTTTTCCACACTAGTATAGGAATGACACCATTTAAAGCAGTCTATGGCAGAGATCCACCTACTCTTATCAAGAAGCACCTGACATTGCAGAAAAACTAAATGATATGGACCAGTTGCTAGCAAAATTGAAAATCAATCTGCAGAGAGCACAACAGATAATGAAGACACAAGCAAATAAGAAGCGAAGTGATATCACTATGCAGGTGGGAGATGAGTTTTAGTAAAGCTACAACCATATAGACAACACTTTGAGGCTTTAAGAAAGAATCAAAAGCTGTCTATGAAGTATTTTGGGCCATTCAAGATCATAGATAAAGTGGGCACAATTGCTTACAAATTACAGTTACCTTCCACTGCAAGAATTCATCATGTGGTCCATGTCTCACAACTCAAGCTGTTTAAAGGGGACACTCAAGAACCATACTTGCCATTACCATTAACTGTGACTGAAATGGGGGCAGTCATGCAACCAATACAAATTCTAGCTACTAGAACTGTACTTAAAGGAACACAGAAAATGCATCAGATACTAGCACAGTGGGAGAATGGTCTTCAAGATGAAGCTACTTGGGAAGACTTAGAAGACATTAAGGCTAGCTACCCTAACTTCAATCTTGAGGACAAGATTGATTTTAAAGGGGATGGTAATGTAATGAATAATAAAGCACGTGCTAAGGGTGTGCCAATGATGAGTGAGTCAGAGAATGAAGTTGGGGAGCATAACCAACTTCCTGATGTCATGGATCAAGGTTGTGGGAAGAGAGAGAAGCGAGCCAGCTGAAAGCTTAGAGAATAAATAGGAATGTATTGGGATTGTATGAGATATGAATGATGTGATGTGTCTATTTCTTTCTCTGATTATTCTCTTCCCAATCCGAACCTTGTTTCTGCAATCTATTGTATTTTTCTCTGTTCTCACACTGAATTCAAGAGAAATCTCTCCCTTATGACAATCATTATTAGTTTCTTTTCCTTATCACTGCCTTTATAATATCTGTTTATTGTTCATTCATTACATACGATAAAGAACAATATATAGTATTACAAAAAAGTACTAGATGTTGTAGAAATTATGACACAAAAACAAAACTCTCACTTTATTTGTTGTGTGTTTTATTCTAACTCACAACAATTAAAATACAAACAGCGTATGTATTTATTTATATTTCTATCATAGTTTTTAATTTCTAGAACTTAATTATACAGATAATCGTCTAATTAAAGAACAACAACGTGAAAACTGAAAAGCAATACTGGTAGTAAATTAGTTGACTAGAAGTTAAGAGAAAAAGGGAAAGTACTCCCTCCGTCTCATATATAAGTAATAAAATAAAAAATTTAAAAATCTCAAATATAAACAAAAGTTACAATAATCATTACATTTATTATCAATATTCTAATTTTACCTTTAGTTTCACTTTTACTCATAATAAATACTCCCTCCGTTCTTTTTTATTTGTTGTTTTAGAAAAAAATATTTGTTTTAAATTATTTGTCGTTTTGATAGTTTAAGGTTGTGTTTTGTCTATTATACCCTCTTCCTTTTTTTTATTGACTAAATTTTATATAATTTTTTATTGTATCTTTTTTTTACTAAATTTTTTCATATAATCTTTTTATTTTTTTTGTTTTGTTCTTATTTTTTGTTTATTTTTGTTTTGTTCCTATTTTTTTGTACGTAATATATTCCAAAAAATCTGAAATGGATTAATTTAAAAAGACTAATTCATTTCTTCCGTTTTTTGCTTAATTTGTAGTAAATTTTCTAAAATGACAAATAAAAAGGAACGGAAGAAATAGTAATTTAATTTAAAACAAAAAATAAAGATGAAATTAAAAATGACATACTTTATATAATCATTTACTCCACTTTATTAAAAGTGTGACTTTTTTATTTGTTTCTTATAGGATTATAAAAGAAAGAAAAGAAGAACGTGGTTGATTGAAGGTGAATAGTAACAGCGAAGCAAAGGCAAATGGAATGAGATTGTAGAAAACAAAGAAAGGATGATCAATCATGTCATGTCAGCAAAGATGAGAAAAAGACAAACCCCGGCAATTTTGGGGGAGCAACAACAGACCACATGATCAGCAGCTAACCCATCATGTGACTTTGTCAGATCGATCAATGTTGTGTTGTGCTGCTTCTTTTGTTTTAATTTTTTTTTTATTACCAATTTACTATGATATTGGTACGAAATTTCCACCTTCGTTGGTGATGACTAATCTTTGTCGGGGAACCTGTGTGATCCGTAAGGTGGGTTCTCCTCTTCCAACCGAATTTTCTTCATACACATAAGCCAGAAATCGAACCCCTAACTACATATTTAAGGGAACCAAGACCCTTTTTACTTTCCTCGATCATTAATTTTCGTTTAAAATTTTATGTAGTACATAAGATGTGTTATATTGTCTTAACTGAATTTTCTCTATTGTATTTGAACCTTTAACTATAGCACATAAAAGACCCAATACTCTTGTTAGTTAGACTAATTTTATTTTGGTTACAAGACTAATTTATTGTTTTCTTTGACGAAATGTAAAGGCAAATGAAATGAGATTGGAGAAAAGGACTCTAGTAATTTATAGTTCTGCCACGAGTTAAGTAAAGTTTAGTTAAGTTATTTCCACTAGGAATCAAACTCGATTCTCCTCAACACTTAATTTTCTCTGTGTACAATGTTAAAAATTAAATCTTTAACTATCTACATAAAAGACCCAAGACTCTTTTTAGTTACACTAATTTTTTTGGGTTACAAGACTAATTTATTATTTTCTTTTACGAATGTAAAGGCAAATGGAATGAGATTTGAAAAAGAGGACCCTAGTAATTCAGAGTTCTGCCGCAGCTAAGTAAAATTTAGCTAAAATTATTCCCACTAGAAATCAAACTCGATTTTTTCAAACAATCATTCTAAAAAGAATTCATTAATCACTTGAATCTAATATCTTAGTTATCTCTAATAAATATTTGTTGTTAATTCTAATTATCAGTCTCTATCATTCTGCGTGAAGATATCAAAATTATTATTCATGAATCCTTATTTGCATGATTTTGTAAAAGAACAAATATTGGGTTTTAGTTAAAAAGAAAAAGTTTTTCTTGCTTATAGTATAAAAGTGTTTTTTAAGTTATGTTGTTGCTTATAGCATAAAAAGTATTTTTTGCTGAAATTTTTGTTGATGCTTAGTCAATGAGTACAATCATATTTTCCTTTACCCAGCTTTTCCCTTTTTCTCTTTTGCAATTCTTACTACTTTCTCTTCTGTACTCTCTATCTCAAATTAAAAAAAAATATAAAGTTTGAAAAAATAAATTTGTCTCAATTATAAATCATTATACAATACCAATACATCATCTAATCTTATTTTTTTCTCTTACATTTTTAACTATTTATTACTATGTTTTTTCAATTCCTTAATTTACTCCTCTCGATCGCAGTTGCAGACAATTGAACCGTAATCATCTCTACCTGTAAAGAGTGCAGTATTCTTCCATTGATGAGCTCAATATCAAGCTTGAAGAAGATGAATATTGAGAGAAGAAAAACTGATAGTTTGCATAAGAAATTAGAGAGAATTCTTATTGCAACTAGTGAGTATTACAATAGCTAAGAGTATCCTTATATACAAGTGTGTTCTAACTATAACAAACTAAAAGGAAGTTAAAACTACTCTAACTACTTGTAACTAACTCTATAACAACTTGTAACTAACTTTACAACTTGTAACAAACTTAACAAAGCAGTTAACTGGCTGAGCAAGTAACTGTCTAAGGCTTTGTATCTTCATTATCAACATGCCCCCTCAAGCTGGAATATATGTCAAATGTTCCAAGCTTGGACTGTAGAGTGTGAAATGGACTTGGTTGAAGAGATTTAGTAAAAATGCCAGCCACTTATTTTTTAGAAGTAACTGGTAACAAATGGGCAGTGTTGTTTTGAATTTTGTCTCTCACTACATGGCAATCAATCTCGATATGTTTGGTTCTCTCATGGAAAACTAGATTAGCTGCAATATGCATTGCTGACTTGTTGTCACAATATATGATAATGGGTGAATAATGAGCAATGACAAAATCCTTGAGTAGATATAACAGCCACTGACCCTCACAAGTTGTTTGTGCTAGATCTCTATATTATGCCTCAGAGGAAGATCTAGAAACAACTATTGTTTCTTGCTTTTCCAGCTTACTAAAGATGTACCAATGAAGAAGCAAAACCCTGAAGTAGACCTTCTAGTGTCAGGACATGCCCCCCAATCAGAATCAGAATAATCTTTCAAGGTTAGTGGAGAGGAGGAGCTAAAAAATAAACCTTGGCCAGGGTGATTCTTCAGAAATTTGAGTACATGTAGACCTGCCATCATATGTGTGTTAGTAGGAGCATCAAGGAATTGGCTAAGCTTACTGACTGCATATGAAATCTCTGGCCTTGAATGTGTCAAATACAACAATCTTCCAATCAACCTTCTGTGTGTAGTGGGATCAGTGAGAGGGATACCAGACGATTTGTGAATTTGTAATTGAGGTTGCATAGGTGTAGGACAAGGTTTTGTTGCTAACAAGCATGTGTCCTTCAATAAGTCAAGAGTGTATTTTCTTTGGCATAGAGAAATACCACTCTTGGATCTGGCAACTTCAAAACCAAGGAAATACTTGAGAGAACCTAAATCTTTGATGCTGAATTTTTGGTCAAGTGGAGCTTTTAACTGATTAATCTCTGTCATGTATGTGCCACCTAAGACCAAGTCATCAACATATACCAAAATGGCAGTAAAACCTTGACAAGTCTTTTTTGTGAAGAGAGAATAGTCAACCTTTGATTGAGTGAAACCTGAAGCAATCAAAGTTTCAGTCAATTTTGCATTCCATTGTCTACTAGCCTACTTTAAACCATACAATGATCTCTGTAGCTTGAAAACCAAGTTAGGATGTGGCAGAGCTAAACCAAGTGGAGCTTGCATATACACCTCTTCATTAAGATCACCATGGAGGAAAGCAGTATTGACATCCAATTGAAACAATGGCCAGTTCTGAGAAGCCGCTAGTGCCATGAAAACCCTAACTGTAGTCATTTTTACAACTGGACTGAAAGTGTCCATGTATGCCTTCAGTTTGTGTGAAACCCTTGGCCACTAGTCTTGTTTTATGTCTCTCTATAGACCCATCAGCATGTAGTTTCAATTTGAAAACTCATTTACACCCAATTGCTTTCTTATGTGTAGGCAACTGGACTAGATTCCAGGTATTATTTTTCATCAGAGCAGACAGTTCAGCATTAATAGAATTCCTCCAGTTTACATCACACATTGCCTCCTCATAAGTATTAGGTTTATTGATAGTGGAGATATTTAAAGCATAGTGTTTGTGTGCAGAAGATAAATTATTGTATGGGACAAAAAATGAAAGAGGATACTTACAGTTAGATGAAGATTGATGATTAGTCTCAGATGAATCATGAACTATACTGGTTATGTGGTTACATTGATAGTTTTGAAGATATGGAGGAGGTTTGGAAACTCTAGTAGATTTCCTAGTAGGATGGATGGATGGGATTGAGTTATGAGGCTGTGTACTGTGTGAGGCATCATTTGCAGAGATAGCAGAATGATGGGCAGTGGAGATATGGTTATGAGATGTGGAAGGAATATCAGTGTGTGATGGGCAATTTGGAAGAGATGATGAGGAAACAGGTATGGGAGAGTTGGTTTGGGGATGGTTGGAATGAGAGATATGATGTGAATAAGGTTGAGTGTTCAGCAAGTCATCATAAAAAGTTTGATTATAATTAGCATTAAAGATTGGAACTTCAGTAATGTTTGAAGAATGATAACGAAAAATGTGTTCAAAGAACACCACATCTCTAGATAAGAAAATTTCTTTTGAATTAAGGTCAAACAATATATGTCCTCTGACTCCAGTTTTAAATCCAAGTGATATGCATTTTCTGGACCTAGAATCCAATTTCTTTCTATGAGTTTGAAGAGTTGAAGCAAAAACTAGAGATCCAAAAACTTTGAGATTGGTTATATCAGGTAGTTCGTTATAAAGCATTTGAAAAGGAGATTTTTTATTTAAGAAAGGAGAAGGTAATCTATTTATGATATGAACAGCATGTCCAACAGCATGACCCCAAAAAAATTTAGGAAGATTGGCTTGAAATAGTAGAGCTCGAGCTACACCAAGAATGTGTTGATGCTTCCTCTCTACTATGCCATTTTGTTGGGGAGTGTTGACACATGATGTTTGATGTAAAATACCATTGTCAAGATAAAAATCTTTTAGGAAAAACTCAGTACCATTGTCACTCCTAATGCATTTGATGTTGGTTTCAAATTGTGTTTTGACCATTTGACAGAAAGTTTTAATGTGTGTGGATGCCTCAGACTTAAGTCTCATAAGATAAAGCCAAGTGAATCTATTTTTATCATCAACAATGGTGAGAAAATATTTGAAACCAAGCATAAAAGGGGTGGATAAAGGTCCCCATATATCCATATGTATAAGATCAAAACTGTTTTTAGAAATATGATTACTTAAAGGGAAAGGTAGCCTTTTCTGTTTAGCATAGAAACCTATATCACAAGGATTCATAGATTTGGAAATTGGAACAAAAGGAAACATTTTATTGATTTCAATGATTTTGGCATGTGAAACATGACCAAATCTCTTATGCCAGAGAGTACAGTCAGTATTTTTATTCTTTGCTAAACTAAGGACAGAATGCTTATTTTGGTCTAAACTATGAATGGAATTGATACTATGAGGATTTGATGTGGATGCACCTTGGAGAAGAGCTAATATTGCCTTGTGCTGAGCTGGAGTGAAAGATAATTTCCCAGTTTCTGAGTCATGGTTACCTTCATCATAAGCAGTGGATTGAGTGTCCTCTTCATCATTATTGACACAGTTATTAACATGTCCATGGCCATTACCAGTGTCATTACCATTACCATGTCCAGATCCAGTGTTATTACCATGTTGATGTTGCAAGTGTTGGAGATGAGGAGGATAGCCATATTTCTTCCAACAGTCATCAACAATGTGATTTGTCTGGCCACAATGAGTGCATAATTTGTTTTTTCTACCTCTACCTTGTGTTCTACCTCCTCTCTGACCTCTACCACGACCACCATAGCCTCTACCTGCTGGTGGATTTGAAGGATTGCCATAGGAATTACCAGAAATAGCCAACAGTTTTGACTCATCAATAGAGGTAACAACTTGTCTTTCTTTGTTGAACAAGCAAGGAGTAAACTTTGTCTATGCTAGGGAGAGGTTCCATAAGCATGATCTAAGATCTAACAGCACTATATTGTTCATTCAGTCCTTTAAGAAATCTAATTACTTGATCAGAATCCCTATATTGTTTCATCTTCATTATAGCAGCACAATCATCAACACAATTAGAGACAGAAATTGGCCTAAAATTATCAAGTTTTTGCCAAAGCTTTTTCATTTGAGTATAGTAAGCAGAGATTGAAACATCACCTTGCTTAAGCATGTAGATTTCTTCCTGAATATCTGAGATGCGAAAAACATCACCTTGATAGAAACGTTCCTTCAAGTCTAATCAACACTACCAAATTCAGCGTCAATTACCACGGAACCAACTAACGATTTATGACTTATAATTTGATTAAAAAAAGGATCATCTCTCTCCTATTATATTATTCCATTTGATACCATCCCCATCCCATGTGTAGTGTGTACCCCACAACCCAACATCCATCCACCAATTTATTCACACCTTGTCTCTCATATATCTGTCTCTCTTTCAGCACCACCTCTAATCATCATCACAACTTCTCAATTTCACTTTGCACGCCAACCTTATCTCTCTCATTCTGTCTCTCACACATACACAAATTATTCTACAAGTAAAAATAAATAAATTTGCTTCTATTTTAAGCAAATTCCCTCAATTGTAATAGAAGTACTCAAAGCTATAGCTATAGACAATGGGTCTAGAAATCTTTGATGAGTTTCGACCAATTACTCCCATAAGAACAAATATTGTTCCTATGACAAAAACATTGAAACATGTATCTCAACAAGACACAACAAAGAAGATTCTTAAAGATGATGAACAAGAATGTCACACACCAACTTCATCAAGAGTTCAAAATAACAATTTTTTTGTTTGTCCACCAGCTCCAAAGAAAGCAAGAGTAACAAGAAGAAATAATTCAGCTACACCATCTCAAGGTTTCTTCCAAGTTCCTCATGATCTTGCTTCTGTCTTTGTGTTTCGATCGGCGAATAAACATGCAAGAAGATCTGAAATATATAGTTCTTAGCTTAGCTAGCAAGGCATATTATAGTTCTCATTATTCTTGAGCTAGCTAGCAATGACAATGGTATATATATGAATGAATATTATTGTTTCTTATTCTTATTGTTAATTTTTCTTGTTCCATGTTGAATATATAGTACTTGATTTGTCATATTAATTAATTTTAATATCTACTACGTGTGATATGGTAAACAAAAATGATTTTTACTACGAAAACAGTTGAAAAACGAAAAACGCGAAGACAATATGTTCATCATAATTTATTACCCAACCAAAAGAACTAAAATTCTGGGACAAAAATAATAAATTAAAATTATCAAATTAAATATTAGTGATAAAGTGAGTAGCAATTTTTACCTTTTTTTTGTGAGGTTCGATTTTGATAGGATAAATACTACTCAAAAAAAGGTCAAATTATGGATAAAAATAATATCCACCCTAAATTTTCCTGAAGTTTTTGTCGGATATGCACCCTAAAATAATTTAATGGTACTTGATCCAGTCATTTACTCCCTCCGTTCCAAATTATATGCCACTTTGACATTTTTACACATATTAAGAAATGTAATCATTGTTGTATGGAAAAGAGAAATTATGAATTGATTTACAAAATTGTCCTTTATTTATTATATTGAAAAAATAAATTAAAGAATTGAAAGAATAGAGAGTAATAAATAGTTAAGGGTATATAATAGGTAAAGTTGCATTAAATGCTTCATTGATAATGTAAAGTGACATATAATTTGCTGTTTCTCCGGTGCTTTGTATTATATCCCTTTAGGACATTAGTTACCGGCCTATAACTTTTGTTTTTAATCTAACTTAACTTAGTTTGGATTTTTAGAAAAGTACGTTAGGACAAAATAATATTACTGTGTATGGTTTAAATTTGTAGTCTGAGATGCAATTGCGATTTCGTATATTATTATTGATGTGGTAGTCTCTACTCTACAACCATATCAAACTGTAATTGCAAATGTGCGCATATTTCTCAGCTGTAATTTGAACATTGGTTGGTTGGTTGGCTATATTACAGGAATCTAACATTTTTTGCTGAACCCAAACACCGTTATATTTGTTTATTTTTTTATGGTAGGATCTTTTATCCATAAACATCAATTTTAATATCATTTGGTGTCAAATCTATGGATTTTCTTGTCAATTTTGAGTTGCTGACTGTACCGACTACATGCAGACTCGACCGTACTTATCCAATTTCATATGTATATATGTCTGATTGAGAATTAATTCCTTCTTCAGAGATTTTTCAATAATATCCTATTGTTTATTGATACCAGTTTCTATCACATATAGACTATGAAAGTTATTGTTAGGGTGGTATGAACTAAGGTCAACCCTCTAACAAAGTATGATTCTAATTTTCCTATCAATTTAATATTTGACTTGGCTAAATAATTCTTGCGATATGTTAAAAATTGCTAATTAAGTCATATATATAGTTTAAGATATTGAAACTTGTGACAAAATATTGACTCAAGATTAAAGTAGAACTTAAGACTCAGAGAACGCTGACAACAGAATCTGTTTCTGAGTTTACTGAACTCGTAAGAATAATGTAACAAAAAGTTATACGACTAAAAAAAATGAAATCTCATTTATTTCACATACACACCATACTAATAATCACAATAACGAAAAACCAAAGATGGAACATGTTGAACTTTGTAATGTTCATCACCACCTTTTTCAAGTTTGATTCTAAATGCTGCAAACATTGATCTAATCTCTAAATCCTTAAGACTAATCACAAACCTAATCCCTTCAGGAACAACCTCAAGCTTGGTACAATTAGAAATCTCAAGTTTACTAAGATAAGCCATAGCACCTTTCTCCAATTTCCACACTTCAAGATTAGACAAATCACTCAAAACAAGTGACCTTAACTGAGGAAAACCATTGCTAGAACAAACCATTTTCTTCCCTAAAAATGAATCAAGTTGTAACTCAAGTAACCTTAAATTTGGAAGTTTCTCTAATGTTGTCATTGGATCAACAATAAGACCAGAACCTTGTAATTTAAGTTTAGCAAGTTTTGATGAAATTTGGTTTGGTTGAGGGAAATTACTTATAGGTCCTTCAATGTGAAGCTTGTATAGATTAGGACATCCTGCAGAAACTTCTAGAATTGAGATTTCCTCGGAACTAACATAAAACAATGACTCAAGATGGTTAAAGGTTATATTAGTACTTTTGAAGATTTCTCCATAGTTAGGATCATCTATTACCAATTTTCTTAAATTGGTTAGTTTCATGAGATCTTTTACATCACATTTCTCTGCAGGAAAATTAACCAAAGTTTGCAAGTTTTTCAGATTGGATAGTTGCCATTTCTCAACGTCGTTGCCACATGATTCAGGTAGATATAAATGTCTCAACTTTTCCATGTTTGTTATGACATTCGGTATTTGAACGGTCGAGTTTCCTGTGAGAAGATCTAAGGTTTGTAAGCACTTTAAATTTCCTATTGAATTTGGCAACTCATCAATTTTTGTGTTTCTTAGACTTAGAAACCTTAAATGGATTAAGTAACCAATTTCTTTAGGTAATTTTCCCATTTGACATTGAATTCCTTCCAAATTCAAAACCCTAAGTAACTTGCATTTTTTGAAAACCGATTTCATCAATCTCCATTCACTTAATCTAGCTGTTTTATCATGGTAGCAAAGAATAGACCTAAGATGTTTGTGGCTTTTTAACTTGTTAAGCAAGAAACTATCAACATCTTGATCAAGATATAATGCGATTCTTCGAACTTCACCGGTTGGCCTCACTTTCGAGGTACTAGTTTGGTCCACATTCCGCGAATCAATCATGTCAAGAAAGTTTTCTTGATATGCCTTAGACACACATAAGTCCCTCATGAGGTTATGCATTTGGACTGTTCTAATTCTTCCTGTTGAACTCTTTTCAACTACCTGAATCATACACCTTTCAACGAGTTCCGTCAAGTAACGTTGCGCCACATCCTCAAGAGCTTCCTCGCCGTCTCCGGCGTTTTGGAGTAGTGATATGATACCTTCTGCCACCCATGTTCTTGTTAGTTTCTTTGTTTGTATCTCTTGGTTTTCAGGGAAATGTGCTAAATGTAGGAAACATGGTTTCAATTGGTAGGGTAATTCATAATAGCTTAAAGCTAGTACTTCTGATACTCCTAAATGTTGTTCTTTACCTTTTGCTTTTCTTAGGTATGAATTGATGTTCTGTCTCACTGTGTCCCATTCATAGAATGTTGGCTTTGATGCTAATAATCCTCCAAGGACTATTATGGCTAGAGGTAAACCTCCACATCTTCCAACCATTTCCCTTCCCAATTTCTCCATTTCTGTGCTGATTCTTGAGTCTGCGTCAAAAGCAAAAAGAAAGCATAATGGTAACATGAAATTTAATAATTAAAACTTGGCATAACTCTAAAATTATGTCTGAGCTTAACTCAGTTGGTAGGGATATCGCATTATATATGCAGGGAATCAGGGTTCGAACCTTGGACACTGCACTAATACCTTAAGAGTAGAATTTCCAGCCACTGGGCTACTTTACCCAAAAACTACGAAAGTGGTTTTCAAAAAGTGGTTTTCAAAGTGGTTTTCAAAAACTAAACCAAACCATTAATGTGGTTCAGTTCAGTTTGTGAACCGTGAACACACCTAATTCTTAGTACAAAACTTACTCAAATGTGACAATAATAGGCTTAATTACATTTTTGGTCCCTTATCTTTATTTTAGGTTTCATGTTGGTCCCTTATCTTTTAAAAGTTTCAAGTTGGTCCCTTATCTTATTTTTAGGTTTCAAGTTGGTCGCTTCCGTCAATTTTGTACTGTTACCGTTAAATTTGGACACGTGTCATCTGTCCAAGTGTGCCACGTGTCCAAATTTAACGGAAATAGTTAAAAAACTGACGGAAGGGACCAACTTGAAACCTAAAATAAAGATAAGGGACCAACTTGAAACTTTTAAAAGATAAAGGACCAACTTGAAACCTAAAATAAATATAAGGGACCAACTTGAAACTTTTAAAAGATAAAGGACCAACTTGAAACCTAAAATAAATATAAGGGACCAAAAGTGTAATTAAGCCAAAATAATATTATTGGATAAGTTATATAGTTATGAATTCTTGTTTATATCATAGCTATTAACCATATATGATATTGTTTAACTTTCAGCAAGAAAAGAAACCACGTAACATTGTTGAAATTTCAGTGAGACAAAGAACTTTCTTATAACTTATAAGAGAAAGTAAAATATGTGAAATTCCGCCTTAATTGTTCGGTCCACTCTAGCTTCTTGCCTTCATTGTATTGAGTGTAAAGGGCTGAGTTTAGTTTAGTTCCACGTCATCTACTGATATGGCTAACCTAATTTCTAAGATAGTATCAAACTATCAAAGTCTATCTTTGATTCTTTGTTTGGTTGCCTGCATCGTCCATGCTCCAGGCTCATTGAGCCTGGGCGTGATGCGGTGCGTTGAAAATTTTGCCTTAATTGCGCTGTGCACAAAGCATAGGCATAATTAAATAACTAAAATCTGAAGTTTATTATTCGGAAAAGTAAGCCGGATTTTACAATTCAGTAATGATGAAATTTAGTCATTCATAGAAGATTCTCTAACACATTCAAAGAATCCCTTCATCAACAAGGTACACAACTGCATTATGAATAACACTGAGATTGCATTATTGAAAGAGAAAAACAAAATCTACATACCTGGATCATCATATTTTGGAAAAGCCTTTTTCTGAAACAACTCCCAACTATCATCTTCATCCAAACACCTTGGTTCATGAAGATAACAATTAGGATCCATAAACAATGCAACATCATTATTCCTAGTAGTAAGCAATATTTTACTACCAACAACAGACGAAGATATCCCGGTTGGAAAACCAGGACTCAAATTATTCCAAGTACCAACACTCCAAATATCATCAAGAACTACCAAACACTTCTTCTCCACTTGAACTCGATAAAGCTTTTTCGCAACCTCCTCATCTCGCATATTCACAAGTTCTTCGCGTAACTCCTTAGAAGGCGATAAAAGTTTTAACAAAATCCCTTCCCAAACATCCCTTGCTTGACAATGTTGTGATATATAAGCCCAAGCTAAGCTCTCAAAACTTTGCCTAACGTTAGTACTATGATAAACTTTCTTAGCCAATGTTGTTTTTCCTAAACCTCCCATACCCCAAATAGCAACAATTTTGTATCCATTATTGTTGTTATTAACCAAACATGACTCCAAAATCTTAACATTATCTTCAACACCAATGATGTCTTCTTCAATAACATGAGAATAAGATCTTCTCAAAGCTTTGTTTCTCCCATGTATTGAATTTGAAGCTTCTCCACTTTCACTTTTTATGCCAAAAGTTTCTAAGCTTCTTGTAAGACTATTTATCCTAGAAATGATATCATCAACTTTATAACCGACTCGATGAATTTCTATTAACCTATTGATAATTGAAACATAACTTTTGATTCTGTTTAAGGTACCTGTCATATTGTTTCTTCTAGAAGCACTTTTTAAGACATATCCTTCAATTACATCATCAGAATCATAAGCTGCTTCTCTTATTTCTGAAATCCAATTCTTTAGACTTTCATTTTCTTCTTGCTTTCTGTCTGCATCTTGTAAGTACAATTCCATCATCCTTAACTCAGTTTTAAGATTCTGCACTTTGTCTTTTACTCCATATAAGAACACAGCTTCATCAATGAGTAAATCACTGATTTTTTGTACTGTGAAATCTACTATTGACTTTGCCATCTTGCAAAATTGTTGCTTTTTCTGATTATTTACAACCCATTTGGTTCAATAATAGAGATCTAATATCAAAGTTAAACACTGCTACTATCAATTTAAGAAGGAAAATGAGGATAGTAGAAGAAGTTGAAGTTGACTTTGACTTTGAAGTTAACAACTGCAGCATGACATAGTAGAATTTGGAGTAAAAGTAGTTTTGAGACAAGTTCCTTGTATCTTCCAGGAAATTAGAAGACAATATAAGTCAATGTGAGAGGCTTATGTCGACAGTATAAGTCAAAAAAACAAAATAAGCCAATATTTTATCTTATTTTTTGGTGTTGATACTCTGGTTCATAATATCATATAACCGATTATCACAAAAGCTTAAGCTGTTAGGAAAAGCTACATCAATGGTTTTATATTATTTCTAACACATAACATAAGGAACCTAATAATCCGGAGTTCAGTTAAAAGATAAATAAAATCTGACCAAAATTTATTTCACCAGAAATCAACTAGGATTCTTTTGAATGATTTGCTTTTTGATAGAGCTTATTTACCGTTTGAGTCCAATCATTTAAAAATGATTCAATATTTTTTAGATATAAAGAGAAGTGTCGAAGAAAAGTCTAACATATGATTTAAACACAATTTATATAAATCGAAAAATAAAATGTAAAATAAAATACTAACAGATATTTGGACAATCACCATAAGTAGTTTTGGAAAAGTGAATTAGACCCAAGGAAGTGAGATGGGTAGGGAATAGTTGAAGAGATTTACTTTTGCTACCCTTTTCTATTTCTCGCGTGCCTTACGAAATTACTAAAATACTCATGTCCGCTACTTAAGTAGTAAACACACTCCCCAAAACTACTTCTGTAGCGGACGATGTTTTCTCATTTTTATAACGTCTGCTACTTAAGTAGCGAAAAGGTAAAATAGAAAACACGTAGGACGCGCAAGTAATCAGTAGGGTAGCAAAAGTAAATCTAGTTGAATAGTTGAAAACTTGGAGCCGTAAGACACTTTGATACATTGTATTTTCTTGGAAAAATAATGTAATCTAGGGAGAAAAATTTGTGGTCTTCATTCACTTGCATTAATATATCAAAGATGGGGGTGAGTAAGTGTCACAGTCCTAATGTGAAGCAAATCTTTTGAGATCTAACTCTTGTAAAAGGAACAATTTACTTTAAAAATGTGATGGGAGTAATATTAACAGTTGACAAATGGTAACATATGTCCTAAGGATGCATAATAAACAACTTAATATAAAACTATTCCTCTTAAAAGTTGAGCATTTAACTTTCTAAAAGTCAAATTATTATATTTCAATGTAACTATTTTATTTTGGGTTAAATATGGTTTTAGTCCCTACATTTTGTGAAATTGTTAAGAATGGTCCCTACATTTTAAAAATGGTTAAAAAAACCTATAAAATTTTCCGCTATCAAGATTAGTCCCTGCATTTATCCTTTAGGGACCATTCTTGACAATTTCGCAAAATGTATGGACTAAAACCATTAAAAGGTAGGGACTATTCTTGACAATTTTCCAAAATATAGGGACTAAAAATATTAAAAGGTAGGGATCATTCTTAAAATGTAGGGACTATTCTTGACAATTTTTAAAATGTAGGGACCATTCTTAACAATTTCGCAAAATATAGGGACTAAAAACATATTTAACCCTTCTATTTTTAGGTTGGAGTACCTCTTGAACTCCCTTTAATAAAATTGTTTTGAACCTTGCATCATGTAGTGTTAACCCCCTTGAGAAATTAGGAACCAAGGTAGAACAACCAGAATAATAAGGGGAAAAAATGGCTAACTAAGAACATACTTAAGCCACAGCTTTAACATAACTAATTTGAGAGAATAAAGGTTTGGATGGAAAGTGATACTTGCACATATAAATATGATAACATTCTTTGTTAAAACCTAGTACACTGTACACATGGCACAAGGATTTGCAGAGCCAAGAAAAACTAAACCTGCCATTCCCACCACGATAGTCGTGGAAAAACACCACTTGCAGTATGGAAAAAGCATATTGATCAAAACATCAATTAACAATAGTCGATTAAGATAACCTATAAATATGTAGTTAGCAAAATGAGGAAAGATAGAGTTGGCATCTTGAGTTGCATAGAAAATTTGTTCTGTGTTAATGACAGCAAGGTCGAGGAGATCATCAAGGTTGATATATGTTATTCCATTAGGGATCTTAAACAACTTCTTCGTAAATTTAGTCACAGCATCTTCTTTATTTGTGGCAAAGGGTGCACGCTGTAAAACATGAAACAAACATAAAACAAATTAGCATTTTCTGCATAACACCAAAAACTCTATAAACAGCTGCATTTTTGCTGATAAATTAGCTCTAGGAGCTCTAATTCTAAAGAAACAATTCCCCGAGAGAAATATATACATAACTTGTTCAAACTTTGAAGGCAAACAAGTATCATGACTTGATGTTCTCATCTATAACAATATAATTAGTCTCAGAAACTTCAATTACCTACGCCGATCAAAATACTAAAGTCACCCAATTCTTTACATGCTACAAAGTACACTGATAGTGTTGGGTCGAGAGGAGGAACACTAGTGCAGAAAGGGGATAAGCCTCATAGGCAGGGCTAGAATCTTGATAAAACATTTAGAGCACTTAGTATTTCAATATATAGAAGAATCAGTAACTTAAACAGGTCATCTCTTTTACGCTTACTCAATATAAGAATGATAAATAAATGAGAAGCATAATTTTAGAGTTCAAAATGACGGAACAATAATAACAATATCTTAGGTATAAGTGTATAACATGAAGATGATAGAGGCCTTACATGATTGGAAACAAAGATTTGAACTGGTCCAGCTTCAGCAAAAAAACCCATCAGTACAAACAGAATTCAAATGAACACAGTAGAGCTAGCCAGCTAGATAAAGCTAAAGAATAGAATGTAGAAATAAACAAAGGAAATGTATAAACTTTGTTCACCATAGTAACGACAGCTTATAACACATTGGTACTCAACCGGAAAGGTGACAAACCTGGTACCATCACAAATTAACCCTTTCCCAATATTTTCAATCCCTGAAACCGCCACCACAAATCCATGTCGACCACTGTAATAGTTAAAAATTCAAAAGTTACATCAATCCAAAGGCCAAAACACAAACAGATTGAACTAAATTACACAAAATGTTACAATCAAATGCGTCGAAAAAGTTATGAAGTATTATTTTTACAGTTATAACTAATAACAGACTGAAATTATCACCTGCCTGCAAGTGCCTTAATCTATACACTCTTTATTGGACAAACTCATCAACATAGGAAGCAGTGCATGTTTAGAAATTAGGGTTTTAACTTTCTATTCCCAAATTCAATTACTATGAACCACAGATAAAGTGTTATCAAATAGTTGCTGTTACACTTCATTATAGCGGAATTAGACCAAATAACTATTTTTTGCAAACGGCGATTGACAACACCCATAAAAACAAGGCATTCACAAGAATCAATACCA
Source organism: Trifolium subterraneum (assembly GCA_951799995.1). Classification (NCBI taxonomy): domain Eukaryota; kingdom Viridiplantae; phylum Streptophyta; class Magnoliopsida; order Fabales; family Fabaceae; genus Trifolium; species Trifolium subterraneum. The sequence continues at coordinate 24,002,939 of OX637462.1, forward strand.
ACCCAAAATCAATCAAATGACAATGGCCAATAGAAATGAAACATCAAACAAATTTAAACAATAGAAGTAAGAACATCAAATTATCAGTAACCAGCAGAATGATAGTCGCAAGATAACAAACAATTCAAAAACATTCTCAAATTATCAACTACAAGAACATAACTTGTAGACTAATAGTTCAATCCAATTCAAAAACAATAGAAAATGCACTCACTATGGCAATTTCCAAGATCGAAAAATTGCGAATGTAGAAACAACAGAGTATGAATAATTAATTCCATTCTCCTTCGAGAACTCCTGAAGAATACGTTTAGCTTCTTCAGGATCAGCACTTTCACACTCAATCTCAAACAAAGTCCCAAAATCAAAATCAGTTTCATCCACTTCCAATTTCAAACCTTTCCAATCATAAACACTCCCACATTCTTAAAACCCATTTTCACCCACAACCCCAAATTCTTCCTTCACCCTCCCCATAATCCTCGACTCCACCAAACCCAACTTCCCAGGTTCAGCAACACAATCACGACCAACCTTCGGATCTAAATCCTCTTCATCTCCTTCAACACGACTAACTCCGTTAACAATAACCGCTTTAGCTTTCAGCGAAACGACATACCATTCGATGTCACTGTAGAATCGGAGACGAAGAATAGCACGACGAGAAGAGAGTTCTGAATCGGACACACCGTTCTGAATTTTGGTGGTTTCAGTGAGATAGATTTGGAATGGAAGAGTGGATTTCGAACGAGATAGATTTTGATGAGGGAGGAAGGATTTTGAACGAGATAGATTTCAGTGAGTGGATTTGGAAGGAGATTTCAGTGTGTTATATCCAAATTTTTGAGCGATCCCGCCCCATATCATAATATCATATGTCATATATTTTTGTCCGGAATATTTTACACTATTTCGAATGAAATTTCGACAGAGAGATATTTTAAAATACCTCATTTTTGGTTTTTGGTCTCATTGTCCTTGTGTCCATTTTATTTTATTTATTTTTATTATCTTTTTATGCATTATTATTATTATTATTATTATTATTATTATTATTATCACCATTTTCTTATCACCATTTTCTTCTTTACTTTTTTTCTTTTATTTTTTATTCTTTTTTTTCTTTTTCTTTTTTTTTTATCAAAAAGTTAAGGTCAAAAATTTTGAATTTTGTGGTTCACGGATCAGCCTTCAGTCTGTCTTCTTCCCCAAACAGAGAGATTCCTTTCAACCATGGAAAGCATGTCTTTGCCTTTCCTCAATCATCCAAAACCTTAAATTTTTTTGGGTTATAAAACAGAACAAAATTTCTCAGAGAAGAGAGGATACTCAGCCGCATAACCAACAACAACAACAAAATCCAAACCCTAATCTGAGAAAATCATCATCAATCCAGAATCAAAAAACAACCTTTTTTTTTTCAAAATCCAGAATAAAAAAAGACAACCTTTTTTTCTCGAATCCAGAATCAACAAAAAGACAACTTTTTTTTTTTCAAACAAACAGAATCAAAAAAATATAAACAAACCTCTTCCTTTTCCAAGTCGAAAACAGAAACGAAGTCAAGAAGAGAAGAAGGGAAAACATTTGCAGAATCACAAAAGGTTGTCTTTTTTTTCTCCCTTTCCATTCTTTTTTGTTCGATCAGGTTTATAGTTATTTGGTTTGATTATTTCGAGTTTAGATTTGGGTTTGGGAGTTGATTTTGTGTAGATTTAGTGTTAGAAGTTTTTTGAAAAAATGAAGTTTTGGTGAGTGAGATGAGAGAAGTGAAGAACAGCGGCGGAGAAGAGAGAAGAGATTAGAAAAAATGAAATTTTTTAGGATTTTGGGGTATATATACCTGACCCAATCCTGTGTGTGCTGGTGCATGGCCTTACGATGCACCAGCGCACCTAGAACCGTCTGATCTGATCAAACGCTCCTGGTTACTCCATCACTATTGCCACTTGATCAGATCAGGGACGTCTGATCAATCAGACAGCCCAGATTTCATTTTTCTCTTTGATTGGCGGAACACTGCGCCCTTGGGCCTTGTCGGACGGGGCCTAGTCCATTTGTGCTATTCACACCCCCCTGTCTTGCTGTTTGCACCCCTGCCTTATTTTATTTTATTTTATTATTTTATTTATTTGTTCTACTGTATTTAATGTCATTTGATTTATTTATTTGTGCATTATTTACATGTTGTATGCTATGTTTAAATATCAAAGACATCAAAAAGAAAATATATGCAATGTCATTGATTTTGTTTATTATTGCTTAAATATAAAAATGCAAAAAAAAAAATATATTGTGTGATTTATTTTGTTTAAGTCCAAAGGAAAGGGGAAATTTTTCGTTAACATCGCGTTGCGATTATTTTTGCGTTTTTGCTTGTTCACTATTTTGGACCTTGAAATAAAATCATTTTTATTTAAATAAAAAAAGAATGAAAAAAGGAGTGGTCTGGCGGATGACTTTCCACTCTCCGGTTACTTCGGATTTCCTGCCGGATGGCTTGCGGTCCGAATAATCGACGTTCTAAAAAATACAAATTTTCTTAAAATAATAAAAAAGCCAAAAAAAAACATTCAAATATTTTCAAAAAGAAATCTTTTATAATAAACCTCGATTTTCGTCGAGAAACCTTTTTCAAACTTTTTCCAAATAAATGTTTTAACACACTTAAGCATATTTAAATATTTTCAAAAAGACTAAAAAATACAAAACAATTCAAATCTTTTGCCGCTTGGCTTTTCAATTCAAACTTTTTCTCAAAAGAGTTTAGACGTGAGTTATCTCTAGCTGGAAATTCATTTCCCCACGACATATGGCAAGAAAAAAATAATAAGTTTTTTCAGTATGTTGGTGGCAGATTAAAAATGAGTTTAAACTTAAGATGACGACTCGTCTTTCCTCCTAAAATCAATCAAACAAACCACTTTACCATTTTTACCCCGAACTACGAGATTTTGATCCCTTACGGGTATGTAGTGCAAAAGACCTTGTGTCTTCCCAATTCAAAATTAATAAAACTTTTTTTCCTTTTTTTCTTTAAATATCCAAAATTAATAAAAATATAGTCTTTCATCATTACCCAATCATTTATAAGCAAATTTTACAAGCAAAACATTTTTAGCACAAAAAATACATATTTTACAAGAGGTTCCTGTAGAGTACTACGGATACATAGGATGCTAATACCTTCCCTTTGTATAACTAACCCCAGAACCTTATGGGTTTATTCGATCTTTTCCCCTTCCCTTGGATAAATTAAAATTCGGTGGTGAATCATAATTTTTGAGAACCAAAGCTAACCAATAGCTTGGCGTCCGAAAATCACCGCGACAGAAATGGCGACTTCACTGGGGAAATCCCCCGAGAGGGTTGAGCCTAACTTGTATATATGTTATATTTGTGCTATTATTTTTCTTGTATATTTTATTGCTTTATATGCTTATATGTCTGGGTTTAATATTTATGAGAGAAAAGTCCTCTACCCGGACTTGAGCAAACACTTAAGATAAGTTAGTGGTTGAGTGTTGGCCTTCTTGGTGGATACCTCGTAAGATTGACATGAAAACCACGCCTAGAGTAGACCCTCTTGAAAATATTGTTGTTGTCGCGGTGATTTTTGGATATCGAGTTATTAATTAACTTCGAATCACAATTTAATATTCCACCACCGATCTTTAATTTATCCGAGGGAAAGGGAAAAAGTTCGAAAAAACCCTATTTTTTTTTAGAGAACAAGGTTCGGGGGTTGGTTATACGAAGGGAATGTATTAGCACCCTAAGTATTTATAGTACTCTATAGGAACCTCTTGTTTTTATTCTATCTATACGCTTTATTTTTAATTGCTTGTAAAAAATGTATAAGTGTAGGGATTAAAGTGATGATCGAGAAAAAGTTTAAAGTGACAAAAAAGAAAGAGAAATGTTTTTGTTGATTTTATTGATTGGAGAGACAAGTCTCATGCCTACGTACCCGAGGGATCAAACCACGGTAGTTCGGGGTAAAAAGACGAGTAAATTTGTTTGTTTGTTTTTAAGGTTTTGAAAATGGTTTTAAAGGTAAAAAGCCAAAAGCGGCAAAATGTGAGTTTGATTTATTTTTATTTGTGAAAGAGAGTCTAAATGATTAAATTGATTAAAGTTTGATTATGAAAATAAGACGCGGACACTTCGTTTAAAATCCAAGGTTTGTTGAGAAAATGTTTTGAGTGATAAAAGACACTTGGTTTAAAATCCAAGGCTTATGCATGATAAAAAATGTATGAATGAAGAAAATGCACTTGGTTTAAAATCCAAGGTTTTTGGCGAGAGAAAAGAACACTTGGTTTAAAATCCAAGGTTTTAGCGATGGAAGAAGCCATTGGTTTAAAATCCAAGGCACTTGGTTTAAAATCCAAGTTTGGTGATAAAAAGAGCACTTGGGTTAAAATCCAAGGTTTTCACGATAAAAGAGCAATTTGGTTAAAATCCAATGCCACTTGGTTTAAAATCCAAGTTTGAGATAAAAAGAGCACTTGGGTTAAAATCCAAGGTTTTTAGGCGAGAAAAAGGGACACTTGGGTTAAAGTCCAAGATTTTAGCGAAAAAAGAAGCCATTGGTTTAAAGTCCAAGGCACTTGGTTTAAAATCCAAGTTCGCGATAAAAAAAGACACTTGGGTTAAAATCCAAGGTTTTCACGATAAAAGACGCCGTTGGTTTAAAGTCCAAGGCACTTGGTTTAAAATCCAAGTTTTAAGATAAAAAGACTCTTGGGTTAAAATCCAAGGTTTTTGCGATAAAAATAAACGTTTGGTTTAAAGTCCAAAGTTTTAAAAAATGTTTGATGACAAAATATTTTGATGCTTTTTGATGTTTGAATTGTTTGATATTTTGAAAGAGGTTTTGACCTCATTTTTTGAGAAGAAAATGATTAATTATTTTTTGAAGAGGTGTTGACCTCGTTTTTGAGAATAAAATGACTAACTATTTTAATTGGAAAGTTGGGTTCCAAATTAACAAAGAAGTAGCGCGAACAATAATACTAACGTCGCAAAGAGCAAATTAATCGCGAAGACAATCCGAGATGATATTTTGATCAAAACGGTGTCTTTTCCCTCGAAATTTAAAATTACGCATATGGACGGAATGCGATAAAAAACAAATATGCATGAGATGCAATTTTTCATTTATGAGTACATTGGCCTAATCACACTCTAAAATCTTTGCAAGAAAATAAATATGAAATGATGCAAGAGAGGGAGGTATGCTATGCACTTTTATTTAGAATTTACACTTAGCCTAATTACATTCTAAGTTCAGGAGCAAAAGTAAATAGTGATTAATAAAAGCAATAAACACTCAATATTGTGATAATAATAATATTACAAAAATAAAGGTAAAAATGGTAAATAAATGGATGTAATGAAATAATATGATATGCATGGATAAATAACATAAATAAATAAATACGAAATTAAAAGATGAAAACTAGCATCGACATCATGCTTTACAAGGCTGAAAAAATAGCTAAAATAGCTATGCCAAAAACACTTATCTCATAAGCTAAAAATAAAATTAATTAACAAAATAAAAACATGAAATAATATTACCAATATCTAAATATCAAATAAATATCAAATAAATAAGCCTCAACATCATGCTTGATTGGCTAAAATAAAAGCTAAAATAGCTTATGCCAAAAGCACTTATCTCATAAGCTAAAAAATAAAATAAAATAAAAACAGGGGGGTGTGAACATTAAAACGAAATAAACAGGGGGTGCCAAAAGCAGCAAAACAGTAAAACACAGCCCAAAAGGCCCATCTGCGTGTAAACAAACAAAAAAAAGGGCAGGACTAATCCTGGCCGTCTGATAGATCAGACGTCCCTGATTTGATCATAGGAAAGGATAGTCATGGACGTTGGATCAAATCCAAAGGGTTCTGGGTGCGCTGGTGCACCATAAGGCCATGCACCAGCCTGCACCTGATTGGGTCAGGGTATAAATACCCAAAACCCAAAAAAATTCCCATTTTTCCTCATTCTTTCTCTCTCTCAGCCGAACTCTCTTCCCTTCTCTCTTCTTCCTCCTCTGCTAGGGTTCTTCGTGATGAAGAACCAGGGATGAACATTCATCCCTTCCGGCGAGACGCCGCCACGCCGGAGCGATTCCGGCGGCGGCTCCGCCGGCTAGCCCATATTTTTTTTAAAAAATTAAAATTTTTTTTACATCAAAATCTTCCCAATCCCTTTCTAAACCCAAATCCACAATCAAAAACACCTAAATCCTATACAAATAGCATAGATCCGGAAAAAACACAAGAAGGTAAAAAAAATCAACCTTTGATGTTGATTTAGTTCTGGCTCCTCTTCTTCTCCCTCTCGTTTTCGGTTTTTTTTTTTAATGATGGTGATGGATTTGGTTTGTTGTTTTTTTTTTGGTTTGATTTTGTTTATGAGTTCATGATTTCTGGATTTTGTGATGACGAATTTGTTTCGGTTTGTTGAAGGATGAAGGTTCTGTGTTTGGGTATTTTGAAAAGGTTTTTTTTTTTGTATTACTGGATTTGATTTTTTTTTTGATCTTGTGTTGTTTTTGGGTCTGGATTTTTTTGGATGATTTTCTCAGATTTAGAAAAAAGTTAGGGTTTGCTTGGCTGCTGCTGAGTAAATTTTTTCGTCCCCTGTTCATCTCACTTCTGTTCACTATATACACAAGTCTAGGGTTTGAAAAGAGAATCAAAAGAGGGAACAAAGACTGGATACAAGTACTGTTTTTCTGCTTTTCTGCAGAAAGTTCTTCCTTTGTGTGTGGAAGAGAAGGAAGTTGACCTTTGGACATTTTTGATTTTTTTTTTTTTAATTAATAAAAAAAAAGGGACAGAATTAAATAAATAATTAATAATAATAAAAACAAAAACAAAAAAAAAAGAAAAAAAAAAGGAGTGGGAAGTAAGAAGGGAAGCAGCACGTGCTGCTTCTTTTTTTTTTTTGTTTTTTTTTCTTTTAATAATAATAATAATAATAATGGGAAGATAAATACAAAAGAAAAATGAGGTATTTTAAAATACCTCTCTGCCGAAATTTTAGTAATAAAAGATTTGACTCCTAATTTATCGTATTTTTTTTATATATTTTTTATCAAAATAGAAAACAAAGATATCTTGAAAAATAAAATAGATTCTTAACATATTTTTTTTGGATTTTTAACAAAGATACTAACAAAAAACAAAATTAAATAAACTGACATATTTTTTTGTATTTTTGTCATTGATGCATAAAATGCAAGGAAGAAAATATGAAGTGGAATCTTAGGTCAAAAAATGGGGTATGACAGTTGTCTTGCGAGGATTCGCAATGGCGATGATATTTTCTCGTTGGATCCATGACTCTAGGGACCTTTTACCTTGTCTGGAACCCAATGACTTCATCTAAAGGAGACCCTTTGGATTGGCTAGCCCAATCTTGCAGGGAAATTTTGATTAAGGGTCGTGACCTCGGTTGTCACCCCTCAAACAAACAAAAATCCTAGAACCTACATGTGAGGGGATTGGGTAGTAAATATTTAGAACCAGCCCATAGTAGATTGGTTACTCTACAAAAAAAAAACATCTTTGGGGTCACACCCCGACATTCTTCAATCTCGTCATATCATAACATGTCATTAAACCCTTTTGGCATACCTTGAAAACAAAAAAAATCTTTTTTGCATACCCATGCATTTTCACACATCTGCATACATACATCTTCATACATTTGCATCCCATATCAAAAAATCTCATATCATTCCCTTTCAACGCCTACCTCCTTCAACCGCAAAAGCTAGCAAAGTTTCCCGATGCTCACAAGTGAACTTGAAGCATGGACTTGGGAGAGGCCAAGATTTGTCAAAATAAGAAGAGGTTCAAGACCTGATCAACGACAAACAATTGACTTTTAAAGAAGGATCCCCATTCGTAAATGGTCATCCCTCACCTTGACAAGGGCAAGAACGTCAATAAACATCTCTTAATGTCGGTAGATCAACAAGGAAGTTCATCCCTATGATCGATCATTAGGCTTGTTCATTCCCAGTTGAAGTTTCTTCCTTGCTAAGTATTGTTTGTTTCTTAAAATTGTTCTTTTCTTTTACTAGTACTTTTAATAAAATTAGCATGCATGTTTTGGAATCCATCCATTCGTATTCACTCTTTTCTTGTATCATTCCTCACCATATACAATGCTTTTCCATTTCTCTTTTCAAATGATAACAAACTTGGAGGGAGGATGATGTAAACAAATAATCGAATTTGCTGACATATGCTTTTAATAAAACATGGTTGATGATGTAAGACATTGTTTCAATTCCCAAACACTGGAGATATAAGGAGATAATCCGTAGTCAACCCCTTCGAGCTTGAAGTCGGTGTTTCTTTCTACATTTTATAAACCCTTAATATTAACCTGGGGCAGGGTAGTCTTTCAATTAACTTGACAATGCATCTTAATGCAAGAGAATCAATCCATCAAATCACCCCAACAAAAGGTTTAAACGCACCTTTTTCCATTCACATGTGGAGGAAAGCGATGAAAAGAGAAAACTCACAGGGCAGTCATAACTTTTCTAAATCAAAAGCAAAATCTCACAATAGTTTTTTTTTCCAAAAAAGGAGAGAGAGTCCGCTAAGTGAAAACTTAGGCAAAAATAAGAGCATCCCGATGGACCACGAATTTAAAAGAATCGGTCCATGCAAAAATAAGGAATTAAAATCAAAAAGGGAAATAAACTTGTGAACATAAAGAAGTGACGGCTACTTCAAAAGTATCATCAGTGTCTCAACCACTGTATTTACCTCCATCATCATAACTAACAAAATTCTCTTGCCTACTAGAGACATATATCGAGTTAATTGAACTTAGGAATGAAGAACATCAAAGGAGGTTGGACGGGTTAAAATCAAATTTTGAGCCTTATAATCTTTGTTCAAAAAACCGTGAGCCAAACCACGTTATAACCCTCAAAAGACCTAATTGAAGCTAGGTTTACTGCGAAAGCATATTCAGCAAAATTGTTAAAATGACTCCTCATGTTTGTGAATCATCAATAACAATTTTTTATCATTTCTTCACACTTTCAACTGCGCCGATCTCCTGGCCAAATATCATCCATTATACACTCAAAAATAAATTTCGATTTCAAAACTTGCATGTGCGTTACGTCAAAATCACTTTTCAAAATAAACAATTTCACTCGCAAATGACATCGAGAAAATTTCAACAAGAGTCTGATCAAAGGGTGAATTATTTCAAGACACTCCTAACAAGGGGCAAATCGCCTAGGAGTCCTGTCAATCAAGAGCAAATCCCTACAATTATGGGGCATATCATCCGAAGATCATGTTGATTGAGGTCAAGAAGTTTGTAAGAATGGGTCAAACCTTCAAAGCGCCAACCAATCAGGGGCACACTTTTCAACATCAAGAACTAGAGAGGCAGTCCGGGTCAAGGATTTGATGTGGGGCATGCCTTTCAAGGATTCAAATACCGGGGCATCCTGTATTTATCACCCCATAGATGGAGAGGTGCTTTCGCCCCCAGTTTGATGCAACCAAAGATACAATACCCAAAGAAAAGAGATCCAAAAAAAATCTCAAAAAGCTCACTAGGTCGTAAATCCGAAAGGGCGGCTTAGGCAATAGAGAGCGTCCCGGTGGATTGAAAACCTGAAAAGGCGGTCTAGGCAAAAATTAGGGACACAAAAAAAGGAAATATACTCCCGGTGGACTGAAAACTCGAAAGAGCGGTCCAGGCAAAAGTTAGGGATTTTCAAAAGGAAAGAAAAAGGGCAAAATGGGCTACACTAGGGGCAAGTCCTCTCCATCCTTTCAAAGCTACTCAAGCAAGCTGCTGTCATACAACTATTGAGTTCAACTCGGGTGTTGGGAGACCATGCTAGCAAAAATCTTCTTAACCCCTCTCCATTTCCCAACACGAGGAAACCTTTCAAACATTTAAACCATAATCATGCATCATGGATTGATCACACCGCTTTGCTCTAGCATTTCGCCCATCACCTCATAGCATCAAAAAAGCCCAATATTCATTGGCATCTTCAAAAAAAAAAACCCAACACTGCTTGGAACCCAACACCTACTATAAAAAAAAAAGCCCAACCTCCAGCGGCACAACCCAAGGTCAATACGTCGCATACATCAATCAATCATCACATTTCATACAAATCATAATCATGCATCTTGCATCGTTCACGCTTGCATCTTTCTAGCATCAATCGATGCATCAAACTACATTCATTATGGCATATCTTAACATATCATTCATGCATCTCACATCAAGCTTGCACTTTCTCGCCTCCGGATTTTCCTATTAAAGTGGAATCGTTTTCACATCCAAAGCCCAATATCAATTGGCACATCCAAAAGCCCAATACCCATTGGCATCTTAGAAAGCCCAATTTTCATTTGCATCCTCAAAGCTCAACATTCAAAGTCCAATTTTTATTGCCATTCAACTAAACCCAAGAACCATTGGCACCCTCAAAGCCCCATCTTTACTAACATTTCATTTCATGTGTCTATCATGCATAGCATACAAACTTATCATGCATCGACGCATCAAAAAACCATCATGCATAAACAAATTACAAATGCATATGCACAAAACATGCATACATAACATAAACAAGACCTTGTGATCGCTCATAGAAGTCCATTTTGATCTCTAGCTAGACCAATTACGGTACCCAAGTGAGCCTATCTCATTGGGAAAACTCTTTAATTTCCCCAGTAGATAAACACTCCAGAAAAGTCCAATCTTCATTGGCAAGTTCAAATTCAAAAAGTCCAATCTTTATTGGCAACCCAAAAAGTCCGATCATATGCAGTAAATTCAAAAAGTCTGATCTTATGCGGCAATTAATCAAAAAGTCCAGTCTTCGCTGGCATTTTCTAAAACCAATCTTCATTGGTAGTCAAAAGTCAAATCTTCGCTACCATTTTCCAAAACCCATCTTCATTGGTAATTTCAAAGTCCAATCTTCGCTGGCAATTCCAAATCCAATCTTCATTGGTAGTCAACAGTTCAGTCTTCGCTGGCATTTTCCATTGTGAGAGTTTCATTCCGTTAGCACACGGAAAACCTCTCATATCCCCAAGAATAGGGATGGGCATGTCATTCTCTCCAAGTAGATTGTCAGCCATAAGCAGAAAGTGTATATCCTTTCAAAATTCCCCACCGAGTTCATCCTCGTGGACGAAGGTTGCTTCAGTTGTATCCCTTTCCGAATACATGGATAGGAAGATCCCCAGTCGAGCTCATTTCTCATTGGGTATAGAGTCTTTTTTACTATTTCTCTCCAGTTCTTTCCTGGATCGAGTTCTAATTTCAATCAACAAGCGACAGTCTCTTCATTTGAGTAACTTGCGTACCAACAAATATATTCTCAATTTCCCCGTGTGATGTCATCCCTAGTATATTCGGTCAAGAGATGCTAATCAAGGACTTTTCAGATGTCTTCTCGTTATGAGAAATCTGTGTTTTCAATCTAACCTACCTGTATCTCCTTTGGAGTTCCTGGCAGAGTTATATATTCCCTTCGTGGAAGTCCATCATTTTTTATTACCTTTTATAAACTATCCATATGGTAGTAGGTAATATACATATCAAAACCATCCATACGGTGGTAGACAATTTTTGTCATTTGTTTCTGCTAAACTATCCATATGTTAGTTAGCAATATGTGTCACTCGTCTTTTATAAGCTATCAATATGGTAGTAGACAGTGTCTTTTTTTTTTGTTATTTCCTTTTATAAGCTATCCATATGGTAGTAGGTAATATACATATCAAAACCATCCATACGGTGGTAGACAACTTTTGTCATTTGTTTCTGCTAAACTATCCATATGTTAGTTAGCAATATGTGTCACTCGTCTTTTATAAGCTATCCATATGGTAGTAGACAGTGTCTCTCTTTTTTGTTATTACCTTTTATAAGCTATCCATATGGTAGTAGGTAATATACATATCAAAACCATTCATACGGTGGTAGACAACTTTTGTCATTTGTTTCTGCTAAACTATCCATATGTTAGTTAGCAATATGTGTCACTCGTCTTTTATAAGCTATCAATATGGTAGTAGACAGCGTCTCTCTTTTTTGTTATTACCTTTTATAAGCTATCCATATGGTAGTAGGTAATATACATATCAGAACCATCCATACGATGGTAGACAATTTTTGTCATTTTGTTTCTGCTAAACTATCCATACATTAGTTAGCAATATTTGTCACTCGTCTTTTATAAGCTATCCATATGGTAGTAGACAATGTCTCTCTTTTTTCTCATTTACCTTCGCTAAGCTATCCATACGGTAGTAAGTGATATTTCTCATTGTCTTTTATAAACTATCCATATGATAGTAGACAACTTATCCCCAGTAAAACTACATTGCTTCACCAGTGGATTTGGATCATTTTCCTCTCCCTATCATTGTTTTTTCTCCCTCAGTCGGGTCACTTTTTGTTGCTCACCTGTAAATGTCCCTGTTCCCCAGTAATAAAAGTTTGTCACTTGTGATTCCACTTTCTCACAAGGTTCAAGGTCTTGAATTTGCATTTGCATTTGCATCATAAGCATTCTCGGCATCTTAGGTCCAAAATTGTGTATTATGTATTTAAGTCTCTTCTTCCAATCGAGATGAAGATTTAATCTTCATATCTCCGGATGAAGAGACTTAAATAGGGCATCTGTCATACCCCAATTTTTGACCTAAGATCCCGCCTCATATCCTTATGTCATACATTTTTGTCCGGAATATTTTACGCTATTTCGAATGAAGTTTCGGCAGAGAGGTATTTTAAAATACCTCATTTTTTGGTTTTTGGTCTGATTGTCCTTGTGTCCATTTTATTTTATTTATTTTTATTATCTTTTTATGCATTATCATTATTATTACTAGTGGCCAAACGGGCACGTTCCGTGCCCGTTTGTGTGATATGTGTTTTCTATTATGCTAACGTATATAAATTGTAAACAGTAGTTTATTATAAATTTTATTTTTTATTTTTTTTTGTTTTCACCTCCAATTTAATCTGGTTCAGCGGTCAGTTCTGACATCAAGTGATTTCAGCTCCTTCCCGATCACAGTTGTGAAGTTCGAACTGTGGTCCTCCCTACCAAGTTCAGTGCCAATCACCACTGAACCAACTAACGATTGATATTTTTATTTAAACGAATTTGTGTATTTATAGTTTTTCTCAAAATAAAAATTGTAAATACGTGCATTGGTACACACCATAGGTAAAGTAACACCGGTAGATTTATGTTTATTATCGATTATTGATCGTCTTTATTTAATTGATGATCAGTTTCCAAATTATGGAGCCTTTTAATCTTGAAAATGACAGGGTTAACACCAATATTTGTACCTATAAAAACAATTACACCTAAAATAGAAAAATTGTTTGCTTAAAAATTACACCTAAATTTGTAAATAATAATATCTATGATTGGGACCATGAGAGAAGAATAATCGTATATATATGATGAGGAATGAGTAAAAGAATAATACATAATTGGTCTAAACACTATCACTACGAACCTTCTAAATAAGAGCAACATCTTTTCCATAATTCATACTAACAACATTTCATTTCATTTCATTGATATGCATAAGTTGCTGCAAGAAAGTAAAGGCCAACAAAACTTACAACTTTAGGATCCATTAATTAGAATTAGAATAAAAATATATTACATATTCACATTTAGAATGTCTCTTGTTATCTACTTTTGTTGAAATAACAATCATCAAAAAAACAATCATCTACACAATTAATCAACATCTTTTCAAAACAGACCTGCAAAACAATAAATAGTTACATTAATTAAAACCAGAGACGTTGTTTAGACCGCCACCGTACATACAAAAAGTAAAACGAAATTCAACAACGATAAAAAATTCATATTGCACAAAACAAATGACTCGAACTTAAAATATTCAGTAGATGATTTGTGATAACTAAAAAATTACACACAACATAAAAGAGAAAAAAAAGTTAGTGATTTGGTACATTAAGACCAAGTCAATATTTACAAATAAGTGAATTTGAAGTATTACTAAAAATATATCTCCCATATTTCTCACTTAAAATTATGAAACATGGTGTGTTTAATTTTTTTTTGAAATATATTCAAAATCAATAAGTCCTTCTAATGTATACCAGCATGACAAAATAATACTTTAAAATGTAAAGTACTCCAAATATTCATACTCAAACAAAATCGATGAACAAACCCATTCAAAATTTGGTATACATAGAATAATCTTCCCCCTTCCATTAGAATTAGAATGTATCAAATAACATATTAAACTAAATAGATAAAATAAAAGGAAATGCAAATCAAAAGAAGGGGCAAAGCAGAATGGTAAGTAAATTAAAATGTAGCCAAATTAGTTACAATTCTGAATGTTGGAAGACGGATATGCAGAATCCAAAGATAATTTGTGCTTCCATTCTTTGTGCTTAGAACATGACCAATACAACGAAAACTGTGTAACCGGCGCAACAATTGAAACAAACAAACAAAGTAACTTTCAAATAAAGATTTCAACCTGTTAAAATTAGAATGTAAAACAGGCTACACCAAACATAAGTATTGTCTTTATATATTGTTATAGAATATAAATTTCTCTTCCCACCGTTTCAATGCACAACCTGATAAATTGAAACATCAGTCATAGACATATATATATATATATCAAAACAAAGTTCTGCCTTTATTATTGGTATATATAATGATCAATATAAATCAAAACCAACAATGGACTATAATGCCACAGAGAGGAGGATAAGAATTTAGTTACCTTCAAAAACAGGAATGAAACTGTTTACGCTGAATTTTTTATGCCCAACAGAAACTGATCAACTTTTATCAATCCTGTTTTTATAGACAATGGTAGTGACAATTATAAGGCTAGGCATTATAAAAAATAGAAATGCAATTTATTATCCCTAACTTGATTTAGCAAATAGAAATGAAACATGGCACACTACACAGAATACTTTAAATCATAATCTCACATTCTATTGTTTGATTAAATTAATTTAATCGAACACAATTGCCTAACACATTGTTTGTAACTACACCAAATTAGCCACCAGAGCACAATTAAACCACCAAGAAAGTCAATAGGACAATGTCAACGATAACAATAAATCACATATAGATGCAAATTGACATAAACTCACCAATAATAAAACACCAAAAAAAATAAATGGTTTTTTTAAAATAACATAAAACAATTAATCAGAATCAAATCTAAATTGGTAAAATATCAACATTATGAAAATAGAATCGAATAAAAAACAAACCTGAGTTTTGAAATGTTAGATTCAAGTGATATGGAATGATTGGAAAATATTTAAGTAAAAAAAAATTGAGATGAAAAACAGGAATTGGACATGAATTTTGTTGAAGGATAAGATGTGTAAAGTGAAAAAAGAGTAGTTAGTTCGGAAGTTAAAGATAAGTAGTTTGGTTTTGGAAGTTATTATAGAAAAAAAACTATTTAAGGGTATTTTGGAATTTTTAAAAAAAGCTACACCAAAATTCAACTCTTCCCTTTATTATTGGTATTAAAAAAGCTACACCAGACGGGCACTCTCGTGCCCGTCTATCCGCTCTTTTTTGTCTTGTTAGTGCGCTAACATGTGTTTGTATATATATATATACACATATGATAGTGTTCTTTGTTTAATTTTATTTTTGTAACTTTCTTTGTGTAATCTTGATGGTAGTAGATTACTCTGTAAAAGTTATTTGGCCTGAAAATAATAATTTGGTGCCTAAATATAAATTGATGAATCATATGAATACAGTTTCTTGTTGCAACTAAATGAAAATTTACATGCGTGAAATGGATAAAGAAACTTAAAACACTAACAATATCAAATACTAAATCATGATGACAAAGATATACAATGTCTTCTCAATAGTCATATGAGTTATTATCGATAAATAGAAATTGAAGTTGTTTTTTGCACCGATGAAATTCAAGCGGTTTGTTTGCTCCTGTCAAAGTTGAAACTTGATAGGTAACACAAAATAATTTCTCCATTGCTTCTTTCCTTTTACCTTCGCTGCATTAATTTTTGTTTTTTTCAAAATAAAAAATTTAAGCATCGGAATAATTATATGCAACCTAAGCATACAAAAAAGTAAATCTGTCATGCAATTTTGATAAAAAAGCAATTTATAAATTCTAAGGTTAACAAAATAATCTACTGTAAAAACAATCAAATATTCATATATCCTAAGGTTACTAAAAATTTTGCTTCAAAAAAAAAAAGGTTAACAAAAATTTGAAATTCTATTAACACCCGTAAAGACTAAATTACATACATTTAGTGGTAATTACTCACACATTGTTGTGCACTTTTTCATTTTCCAGTCCTTACTTCTTGTCTTCTTTAATGAAATTTATAAATGAATGGTTGCATCGTTCTTTGTTTTGAATTCAAAATGTACAATAACACAGAAAACTATGCAAATTTAATTGACCAACTATGTAGATCGTTTTGAATATTTACCAAATTATTATGAATCGTCAATAGGCCATGTTAATTTTCAACTTTCAGTGTCACTGAAATCAAGCAAAATATATATAGAGATCAAAATTTCAAAGGAGAAAGTTTCAATCAAATTGAAAGAGAAAGTTAGGCGTCAAAATTAGAAAATAATAAAGATTATAATAAAAATACCATAATTAGAAATGACTATTTACCTGCAAGCACCATCGTGAATGGTTTACCACTTTATCCCATCTACAATACATTGTCGGTGAGTGCCTTATCATTCCTTGTCATTGCAAAATGAAGGGACCTTTTTCAAGTCACCAAGTCTCTCTTCCTCATGTCACACAATCTTGGTTAACGACCACACAACTATACTCACACAGTGAAGTTGTGTTAGAAAGGATTATGAAGAAGAAGGAATGGAAACATGGGTTAGTTGAACCAAAGAGAAACATCATCGACATTAAAAAAAAAAAAACAGAAACATCAATCAATCAATTGTTTTGATAACATGTTGAAACAAAATGAAAGTTGAATAAAAATTCCAAGATACCTATAAAAATATGTAACCCAAAACATAATAGAAAAGTATCTAAATTGTGTGTTTCAATGCAAAATAAAATGATCACATTCAACAAAAGCAATTGAAATAAGAAGAAAGTAATAAGAACAAAAAACAACAAAAAAGAGGAACCCTCTATATGGAAACAAACAGAGACAACAAAGGACAGTGAAGGTGGAGCCAAATATAAACAACCAATACATAATGGAGAACTACAAAAAAAACATAACGAAAAAAAAAAGGAGGGTTGCTTGTTTGGCACTCGAACAATTTTGAGTTTTTGGGATATGCAAAGAAAAGAAAATCATATTCAAATCAAAATTGAAATGAAATGAGAAACACATAAAGCCAAATAAGAAAAAAAAACTCAAAACAGGGAAAAAAATCAATCAAGAAAAGTGCATTATACAATAGTGTGGTTGCAATGCATCATGTTCCTATTTCTTTCTCATGTCATTCCTCCAAATCCATTGTTGTTATAGATTTCATATTGCTGTTACTTTTCGTTTTTGAAATATATGTCAATTTCAACTTCCACTTTTAGTTTTTTTTTTCTATAATAATTACAAATAACCCAAGGGGTAAAACAGGAAAACAAATAGGCTACACCAAAGTTCAAGTCTTCCCTTTATTATTGTTATAGATTATCACCACCATTTTCTTCTTTACTTTTTTATTTTTTTTTTCGTTTTTTTTTTATTCTTTATTTTCTTTTTCTTTTATCAAAAATCAAAAAGTCAAGGTCAAAAATTTTGAATTTTGGGGTTCACGGATCAGCCTTCAGTCTGTCTTCTTCCCCAAACAGGGAGATTCCTTTCAACCATGGAAAGCATGTCTTTGCCTTTCCTCAATCATCCAAAACCCTAAAAAAAATTTGGGTTATAAAACAGAACAAAATTTCTCAGAGAAGAGAGGATACTCAGCCGCAGAACCAACAACAACAAAATCCAAACCCTAATCTGAGAAAATCATCATCAATCCAGAATCAAAAAACAACCTTTTTTTTTTCAAAATCCAGAATAAAAAAAGACAACCTTTTTTTCTCGAATCCAGAATGAACAAAAAGACAACTTTTTTTTTCAAACAAACAGAATCAAAAAAATATAAACAAACCTCTTCCTTTTCCAAGTCGAAAACAGAAACGAAGGCAAGAAGAGAAGAAGGGAAAACATTTGCAGAATCACGAAAGGTTTTTTTTTCCTCTCCCTTTCCATTCTTTTTTGTTCGATCCGGTTTATAGTTATTTGGTTTGATTATTTCGAGTTTTTATTTGGGTTTGGGAGTTGATTTTGTGTAGATTTGGTTTTAGAAGTTTTTTGAAAAAATGGAGTTTTGGTGAGTGAGATGAGAGAACCAAGAGAGAGAGAAGTGAAGAACAGCGGCGGAGAAGAGAGAAGAGATTAGAAAACATGAAATTTTTTAGGGTTTTGGGGTATATATACCTGACCCAATCCTGTGTGCGCTGGTGCATGGCCTTACGATGCACCAGCGCACCTAGAACCGTCTGATCTGATCAAACACTCCTGGTTACTCCATCACTATTGCCACTTGATCAGATCAGGGACGTCTAATCAATCAGACGGCCCAGATTTCGTTTTTCTCTCTGATTGGCAGAACACTGCGCCCTTGGGCCTTGTCGGACGGGGCCTAGTCCATTTGTGTTATCCACACCCCCTGTCTTGCTGTTTGCACCCCTGCCTTATTTTATTTTTATTTTATTATTTTATTTATTTGTTCTACTGTATTTAATGTCATTTGATTTATTTATTTGTGCATTGTTTACATGTTGTATGCTATGTTTAAATATCAAAGACATAAAAAAAAAATACAATGTCATTTATTTTGTTTATTATTGCTTAAATATAAAAATGCAAAAAAATATATATTGTGTGATTTATTTTGTTTAAGTTCAAAGGAAAGGGGAAATTTTTCGTTAACCTCGCGTTGCGATTATTTTTGCGCTTTTGTTTGTTCACTATTTTGGACCTTGAAATAAAATCATTTTTATTTAAATAAAAAAAGAATGAAAAAAGGAGTGGTCTGGCAGATGACTTTCCACTCTTCGGTTACTTCGAATTTCCTGGCGGATGGCTTGCGGTCCGAATAATCGACGTTCTAAAAAATACAAATTTTCTTAAAATAATAAAAAAACCAAAAAAAACATTCAAATATTTTCTAAAAGAAATCTTTTATAATAAACCTCGGTTTTCGTCGAGAAACCTTTTTCAAACTTTTTTCAAATAAATGTTTTAACACACTTAAGCATATTTAAATATTTTCAAAAAGACTAAAAAATACAAAACAATTCAAATCTTTTGCCGCTTGGCTTTTCAATTCAAACTTTTTCTCAAAAGAGTTTAGACGTGAGTCATCTCTAGCTGGAAATTCATTACCCCACGACATATGGCAAGAAAAAAATAATAAGTTTTTTCAGTATGTTCGTGGCGGATTAAAAAGGAGTTTAAACTTAAGATGACGACTCGTCTTTCCTCCTAAAATCAATCAAACAAACCACTTTACAATTTTTACCCCGAACTACGAGATTTTGATCCATTACGGGTACGTTGTGCAAAAGACCTTGTGTCTTCCCAATTCAAAATTAATAAAACTTTTTTTCCTTTTTTTCTTTAAATATCCAAAATTAATAAAAATATAGTCTTTCATCATTACCCAATCATTTATAAGCAAATTTTACAAGCAAAACATTTTTAGCACAAAAAATACATATTTTGCAAGAGGTTCCTTTAGAGTACTACGGATACATAAGATGCTAATACCTTCTCTTTGTATAACTAACCCTCGAACCTTAAATCTCTAAAAATTTAATTATGGGTTTATTCGATCTTTTCCCCTTCCCTTGGATAAATTAAAGTTCGGTGGTGAATCATAATTTTTGAGAACCAAAGCTAACCAATAGCTTGGCGTCCGAAAATCACCGCGACACAGTGATTGTTGTGGATTTGGAATGAGTGGATTTTGAACGTGAATGGTTTCAGTGATGGTAGATTTTAGGGTTCATTGTGAGAAGTGAGTATACGCGTATGGGAGAGACAATAAAAAACCTTACAACAGTTCAGATCTTCAATATCAAACTACCATTTAATGTATGAGACAGACATGTTAACTAATTGAAAGGGAACTTAAGGGCTTCAAGTAATTTAATGGCCAATGTATATTACTGTAAGATCACTTCACTGTACTCTATACTTGTCACCATATTAAAAATTCAAGCAACTAACCCTATCCAATGCTAAAAAAAGAAGAACGAAACATAAACAGATGAGGCAATAATCAAACTAAAGAATATATCTTTCAAAAGTAAAATGCACATTTCACCTTTTGAATCTATTTGATTATATGAACTTCTGCTGAAGGTGAGTTTTGAAGCAAAAAGTCAACTATTCCATCTGGTATGGATGAAGATCCTACTTTAAATGCTTCTTGTAACTTGGCAGCTTCTTCCTGTGACATGGTAGGCAGCTGCGCTATTTTGGCGTCTATCAGTGTGTTCGATAATTCAAATGAAACTTTTTTCATTTTTACTTTTAGTGACTTCAAGTTACACAAAGAACAGAGTTTACACTTCAATAAATCAGGAACAAAGGAGAGTACCTAAGCAATGAAAGGTGATGGTAAATCATGATCAGTGTAATGCAAGTCATTTTTTTTTAATAAAACTTCAAAATAAAATAAAGCCTCAAAACATGGAAAATTGAGGTAAAAAAGAATTTCAAGAAGCACACATGTTGAACAGAGAGCTAACAAGCCAAACTAACATTTTGAAGCAAATTTAATTGATATCTTCTACCATACTTACATACTCTATTAATCTATACCTGAAGCGCAGTTGAAGAGACTATCAATGATCTGATATGAGTAAGATCTATGAGCCAGCTGAGTAGAACGAAAGGAGGATTATGTTGGGTCATCACGAGAGGGCAGCCATGGGATCATCCACATTGGGTTCAAGAACAATTCTACAAGTGAGTTGGACACCACACTCTTACCCAAAACCTTAAGGTGTTAGGTTTATGGGTCCTCTTACTTGCCACAACAATCTCCCCCCTCAAGTGTGAGTCCATCCATACCAGGATATGCTCCCCCTCAAGCGGAAGATTTTTCAGCTACACTACACTTGCACCGCCGTTGCCACACTGCACACGGGACGCGTCGCCTGATCACCTTTGTCAGGAAGACTTTCGATACAAGGAGCCGGTCGAATCCTTCGTCGAACCATCGGCTCTGATACCACTGTTGGGTCATCACGAGGGGGCAGCCAGGGGATCATCCACATTGGGTTCAAGAACAACTCTACAAGTGAGTTGGACACCACACTCTTAGCCAAAACCTTAAGGTGTTAGGTTTATGGGTCATCTTACTTATAAAGTGTTCAACCTCCATTATTTTAAGCAATGTGAGACTTAACACTCACACTTGCCACAACAGATTAACAGTAAGCTCTACGTGTCCGTAACTCATATATGTATCTGCATTAATGCTTACATGTTTAACAGAACAAAGATGGTTCCAGAAAGTTTTGGAAAAGGAATACCATTGAAAGCAAAAGTACAAAGACTTGGAGTAGATAGTTCGATTTCGCGGAAGTTCACAGGTCTATATTTTGTTTGTATTGTTAAATTGGCAAGTGTGGCACTTGATATGCATAGCTTTTGTGCATCAAGAACTATACAACTGTCAATGAACAAACTATTCAACCGGTTAAATGTTGAAAAAGGCTTGGCACGGCCATTATCGTCGACAGGAAAGGCAAATTGATATAGAGACAAACTGGTTAATGCTGGTAATTTTAGAGAATTTGGAAACAACGTTATTTGATCATAAATCCTAGGACCAACATAAAGATCAAGAGATGTTAAAGTGTAGCATGAAAAGAAACAAGAAGGAAAGTGTTGAATCTCACATTTGACATGGATTTGTAACCGCTGAACATTATGTGAAACAGCATATTTCACGATCCTTTTGAGTAAGTTAGGATCCACAAGTCCTCTGCGTTCAAAATCAACAGCATGCAGTGCGGTTGAGGCATCGCGTTTAGACAAAATCCAAGACACAAATCTACTGAAACACTTGAGATTCTCCCAATGCACATAGTAGCTGTTTGAACAACTTAATGTAAGGGTGGGAACATGCTTCCAAAGATCCTTCCATCTTGTGGATAGTATGCAAGTTCGAACTGCACGTTTGGTGTCGAGAAAAGACAGAATGTGAAGTAAAATGCAATCAGGCAAGTCATTGAACATGTCTTTATTCTTCTTCTTTTTGTTTCCAACGCCTTTATGTTGTTTTTGTGGTCTGACCACATTGTCTCAGGATGCGATTGATCTGCTAAAAAATTTGTGTGCTCACAACTTTATTTTTTACCCTGTTTGATTTAGAAACCGGCCATAAGACTAGACAAAACACGTAGTAAGGGACTGGATAAAAAATGAAATAAAAAAAATCCCCGGAATTTGAATTCTGTGCGTTCAAAAATCCTACATTTAGTTTATTTTTTACAACAATTTTGTCATTACTACCTACTACCATGTTATCTCTCTTTATTCACTCTCCTAACATACTTACCCTAAACATAAGTGATTGTCGAATTTTTTAACATAGAGAATGAAGAAATAACAATACAACCTAACAAAAATACCCTTTTATTTTTTTTCAGGTATAGTTATGTTTTGTCTACGTAGTTTTGTGAAAATGTGATTATGCTGACAAATGGAACAAGTATTCTTAGGTATGTGGGAATTTAGAGGAAAATATGAAATTGAACTGAGAAATGAGAAATACCTTTCGCGATAAGTGAAGTGAGAAAGATGAGTTATGAACTTATGATACTACAACATTTATAACCTCTGGCAACACTTTTATAAGTAACATGTGAGAATTGTTGCCTAAAACTGATATAGGCGACACTTTATGATTGTTGCGGGTTATTTTCTTGCAACGCCATAAAAGCATTCACTAAAATCTAATAGGGGACGATTTTCACGGGTAACCCTATATATAGCTTGGCAATAGCTAGTAAACGTCCCCTATGCTATCTCTCTGGGAACAATTGTATTTTAAACAAAAGGCTACATTTATTAATAGTTGTATAAAATTAACTTGTAATTTATTTTGGGTTTAAATTAAAATAAATATTATTATACAAATTAAAAATATGTGTTAATTTGTTTTCGAACCCTAATAATTTTCTTCTGAAGGGTATCTCTTCCCCGCCTCCGTTCACATGGCTCGCTGCTTCCTAAATCCTAATCGATCTGGCGGTCTCTTCTCTTACGCTCTCTACTTCTTCTTTTTCAAATAAAATCAAATGGTCTAACACACCATGTCGGCCCTTTGCTACTTACATCGCGAAGCTCTACGAATATGGCGAGCAACTCAATAGTTCCAACAAGAAAATCTCAGGTCATTCTCACCTCTATATTTTCAATCTGCTATTTAATTGGGCTTCTTTTTATATTTAGGGTTTTTATTGTGTTGTTGTTCGATTTTCATTTTGTTCACGGGCGTAAACATAAGGTTAATACAAAGGGTGAGCTGCCCTAGAGAGTTCTAGAGCACTCAAGAAAATCACTATTACAATACACTATTTTTCACCTAGAATGAATCTCCCTCTTTTCTCCCTAAGTGTCTCCTTTTATAGTCCAACATTATTTGACCTAATGGGCCGTTTCTTAGGTTGAGGTATCTAGGCCCAATAAGTATGACAATGACATCCATAAGCAGCTCGTCCGTACAGGACATGTGGAGTTAGAGCACACGTGGCTCACGTCACTTGTCCGTGTAGATCACGTGGAGGTGGCACATGTGAAGATGGAGCTCATGATGTAATTTAGCTAGGCATGTAGGAGTGGAGCTCATGATTTGGTTGAGCTAGGCTTGTAGATGGAGCTCATTGTGGAGATGAGCTAGGCTAAAGATGAAGCTCATGATGGAGATGAGCTAGGCTTGAAGAAGGAGCTCATGATAAAGATGAGCTAGCGTGAAGATGGAGCTCGTGATGGAGATGGACTAGGCTTAAAGATGGAGCTCATGGTGGAGATGAGCTAGGCCTGAAGATGGAGATGAGCTAGCTTGAAGATGAAGCTCATGGTGTAGATGAGCTAGTCTTGAAGGTGGAGCTTGTGGTGGAGATGAGCTAGGCCTGAAGACGGAGATGAGCTAGCGTGAAGATGAAGCTCATGGTGGAGATGAGCTAATCTTGAAGATGGAGCTCGTGGTGGAGATGAGCTAGGCCTGAAGATGAAGCTCATTTTGGAGATGAGCTAAGCTTGAAGGTAGAGTTCATGGTTGAGATGAGCTAGGCTTATGGTCAAACTATAACATAATTCACCTGATATAATCTCCATACCAGTCCACAGTCCACCAAGCGTCAAGTCTGTTAAGGCTTAGACGTTTGTTGATCAGGTCGGCCTAGTCCACATTTCAATTAGGGGTTTTGACCGTCGTTTTACCATCACTGTTTTTCTTTTAAACAAACACTCGGATCTTTAGGGATTTTGTGTATTTGTGTTTTTACTCGATTGAAGAAATACCTGCTTCCTTGATCTACTTTGCAACTGATGACACCTTTTTAGCACAGGTGATACCCTGAAAGCATTGAATCCTAAATGTTCTTCATTGTTGTTTAATTAGGTCAAACTGTTATTGAAATTAAATGATTTTCATTGCTTAGCTCAATAGAGGGTTTGTGTTTATTATTAACAGGGAGGCAATTGCTAACAAACATGGAGTGAGTGACTTAATTTTCACCTAAAGCTTCCTTCATTTTGGGGCAATTTTGGTGTTTGATTTGGTGCTTAAAGCTTCTTTTGATGTAGAAGGTGGGTGGTTACTCTATCAGGCTTTTATAATTTATGTGATTTGATAATTTTCTATTTAAAGTTTTGCTTATCTTTACTGTAACAATAATACCTAATTCAAGAGTCCATTTTGTGACACAAATGATGTGAATGAATGTAAAAAGGGTAAAGTGTTAGTCTTCTTATAGTAGACATGTCATATGATCTTTAAAACAAGATTCAGAAGCTTGAAAGAGTGATTAATAAGTTTAAATAAGCAAGATTTGGCAATTAGGTTGAAATTGTTTTAGCCAAATGCAAGCCATTGCAGTCCTTGCTTTTGTAAGTTACAATAGCATAACAATAATACTTTTCTGCTAGCATACAACCAACTTCATATTCCTAATTTTGTGTAATAGTTTACAATAATTTGGCTTCATTACTAGTAACAAATTGAATGAAGCTACTAATTTGTTAAGGTTTGTGCTAATTACTAGTCTTTGATCATCTTGCTCATGTTGCTTTTGTGGTTCTTTCTAATACAATGCATACTGCTTAGTGTTATGATACAAGGCATATTGTTTGCCTTTAACTCATGTCCTTGTTTCTGACATTGGTTTTAAGCATGTTAAAGTGGTGAGGAATACTTTCTCTTTCAGTTTTCTTTCTAAAGTGTGTTTTTTATTACTACCGGTGCATATAAAGATGATTTGGCTCTATTTTGTGTGTCAATGATTGGCAGGATATTGTTGGAAATTAAATTAAACAATCTAGAAGAATTTGTATTTTCGGGGACTATATACTTTCAAGGATTGCAAACTTGTTTGGTGGCTCCATGATCATGGTATGCCTTTTATCCACAAAGGAAGCCTTTTATCCTTGAAATTTGTTGTTATAGATTACGCGGTGTGTCCTGTTATAATCCTTTGTATCCATATGGAATTAAAAGAAAAACTATTATATTTTCAGCTGGTTTTAACATTGTGTGCAAAGGATGAGGATTTGCTGTTGTTTAACTTTGGTGATGTCCCTGCATTTATCACACAAACAATCCCTTTTTTTAAATCACTTTTCTCTCTTCTATCAAACAAAAAAAAAACTCTCACAATGGTGTGTACTGCACCAAACTGCATGATTTGACAAAATGCAGTAAATCTAATTCCGTGTGCAAACATCTTCATTAATGTCACTTATATTTTAGTTTAAAAAATTCCTAGACTTTTAATACTATTTTTTATATTTCTCTTGACAGTCATTCAGGGTATCTCGTTGATAATTTCAGTTCCTCAGATTGTGTGCTTTCCTATATGACATATTATGGGTGTTCGCCTCTAAATGGTGGTTCCATGAGAGTCTGATGATAGTGGTGAGCAGTTTGAATAAAGCTCTCCCTCCTCTACTGTTCTCTACAATGTTATGAGAGCGTGATGGTGCTTATGAAGATGAGTTTGCATTTTCTGGGACCATGATAATATAGATTGCATTTTCTTACTTATTAAGTTACTTAGCTAGTGAGAATAACATTATAATGCGCTTTTCAGTGCTTAATCTTGTAATTTGTAGGCTATTGATTTGGGTTTGTTGGTTAGGATGTGTATTGGCAATTGTATCAGATCATTGTTTTATTATGATCTTGCTTGGTGAGTTTAGGAATCATTAGTAGTATGGTCAGATCAGTTTGCTTCCTACATATTTTGCTGGTTATGTGAACTTGGTAGTATAGAGATTTTTATTGTAATTTGTTGAGAAAACGAGTAATGTATTCAGGGTACACTTTTTAGCATGTCTTATGCTTGAGGTGCTAATTTAATATAATTAATCTAATCTCTTAATTAATTCTGTCTTTTAATTATACTATCTTTTCTATTTTAATAAGCCGCCAATATAATTAAAAGTGTTGCATGTGACCTTTGGGGACGCTTTTTGTAAGTGATCCAACTGTATAAGTTATAAGGAACATTTGAAAATTGTTGCCTAAGGTGCGCTGAAAAAAGCGACCCCTATCCTGTTGTTTTGGCAACGCTTATAGAAAGTCTGCCCATAGAGTGTCAAAAAACGTCCCCAAAGACAATAGGCAACGCTCGCATAGAAGACAACTGAAAATCGTCCCCTATTCTTTTAGGCAACGTTTTTAAGGGTTCTGGCATCACTTTTCACATGTTGTTAGAGGCAATGATTGATAAGTGTTGTTTGTGATGATTGAGACAAATCCTTCTACCTCACCGTCTTAGGACAATGCATTTTCTCCGATAAGTATCTTGTACTGTGGTAGTATACTGTTTTGGAAAATTGTTTTTCCCACCCCCATTTCTTTTTTACCCCTCAAACTGACGTTTTTGCCCATGGGGTTCAAAAAATTGTGCCACGAAATTTAGGTTCGTAAAAACCGAAGTAATCATCTACCCCCCCTTAAATAATTTCGGTTAATATTAACCGTACCATCATTTGTGAGGCTTCGGTTAATATTAACCGAAGACTCCTTATATAATAACAGAAGCACAGCTTCTGTGTTTCATTTACGAAATTTTCATTAAAAAACCCTAAGTTCCTCTCTTCTTCTCCAAAACGCCATTTTCAACCCTACATTAACATCCAACTTCAAATCATACTTAATCAAGTAAGTTTCATACATCTTTGATCATTCTATATGTTCATACTCAACATTTTCAATTATATGCATATTTTGTTCCTCTCTCCATAAATTTCAAATTATGAGTTTGTGTTTCAAACGTGATTATGTTGTTTGATTTGTTGATTATTGGTAAATTGTTAGTTTGATTAGATATTAGCATGAATGCATGTTGCATATTATCTTAAATGTGAGTATGAGGTTGAGTTTACTATATTGTACTCCAATTGCTTGACAAAATGTCTGAGTGAAATGAATTACTTTTTTCCATATGAATTATGTTTCCGTTTGTTTATGGATTAAATGTTTTGGTTGAATTTTGAATTTTATTCCAATGTTTAGGTATGGAAGAAAATGTTAGTAGAACAAGACAAGGTAGGGCGAGCAGAGCACATTCATCTGCTCGTAAAGAGTTTGCTGCAAATGCTCCTCCACCAAAAAGAGGGCGTTGTGGTAGGCAAGGACCTCCGGTGCGAGGAACACGTGATGCGGAAGCCGGTGGTTCTCGTTCACGCGCACGTCCACTGATTCCTGATGATGACGATGACACGTCCCCACCGCCTTCTTCAACATTGAAACACAACCTCTTCCAATGATTGTACACCTCATCCAGTCTAATAGGTTGGTTGTGTCTTAGCTTCTTAGCAATCAAACATGCACATGACAACCCATAATTAACTCTCATCAAACAGCCACACTTTTTGCAATCCATACCAACATTGTCAACTCTTTTTGCTTCTTGGTAGATGTAATCCAATGCCGCTCTAGAAACTTTGAAAGCTAACAAAGAGTATAGTTTAACATCCCAGTATCTGTGTTCCTCTACAGACATGCTCTGACCAAATTGAGTTTGAACTTCGGTGAATTGAATTCTCAACATTTGATGTATCGCTTCTCATCCCTTCACCAAATCACCAGAACTGTCCGTCAAGAATTTTTTCAAGACACCGTGGGCACATTCAACTCTATTTGTGGTATAGTTGCCCATGTGCATATGCTTGTCTACCCAAGCATAGACAACCTTCTCTTTATCCGTGTCCAAAACTGTTTCTTCAATATAGCGCAACAATCTTGGCCACTTCTTACATAGCTCCCTAAATTCCATAAGGCGATCACCATACACGTCGATTGTATCCGAGGTTAACAAATGCATGAAGGCTTTTTCCAAATTCTCCCACACAATTCCCTCCTTGACCTCTTCTCCTTGTCTTACTTTCACTAGCTCCTTTATCTTGGACCCCACATTTTTCTCAACATGAACCCGGCAAACCAATGCAATCGATGTTGGAAATACTTGGGAACAACATTCATCAGTGCTGTATCTCTGTCGGTCAAAATCACCTTAGGCAAACTACCTTCATTCCTTACAAGTGACTGCAATAGTTATAGAGCCCAAATGAAATTATCTTCTTTCTCGTTTGTAAGCCAATCAAAACCAACATTATACGTCCTCTCGGTTGAAGTGAACCCGACTATCTCAAATAAAGGCATGTTGTACTTGTTGGTTTTGTACGTCGAGTCCATCAACAAGACAATGGGAAAAGAGTTCAACAAGCTCACGGATCTTGGATGTGAAAAGAAAAGATCTTGAAGATATTCACCTCCTTCATCAACAAGCGACCGACACTTGAAAAAATATTTGTTGTTGCCCAGATGTTTGAATAAGTGTTGCATTTCATTCATGGACGCCCTCATTTTAGCTTTATACCTATATCGAGCGTTGTATACTTGCTTTCATGACATCGTGTTCTTAGGATCTCTATCTTTCAATGTCGAGATGATATTTCTTGGTGGAACAAAATTCTTGGTCATTTCATCCAAGAATACCTTCTCTTACGGCTTCAACCGACCTGCCACAAGATGCCCCTCAAGCCTCGTGTCCAACTCGTGGTTGTGTATGTCATTCACCACTGTCATATGACATAACTTTGTTTCTTTGGTGTAATAACCACGAAGTCGGAATGGACATCCGCACTTCCTCGTTCCAGTACAATCGGATTTCAACTTCTTTGTAGGTGGCACGTACTTGTCGCTCCGTTCGCACTGCAACAAAAAAAACGGCTTTCTACTTTTATCTCCGTCGTTGTCCGATCTTCTAATTATAATGGTAAACTTCAATTTTTCTGCTACTTTGCGAGCCCATGAGATCAAAACATCTTTGGACTCCTCTTTAGCCTCAGTCACAAAATGATGTTCGGTGTCAATTGATATTGGTGGCGGTTGAACTGAAACCAGAACAATGTCAAGTGGTTGTGGCGGTTCATCTTCCATAACTACAAAACAAGCAGATGCAAATAATTAAATTAGTCACCTTTAATTGTTACAATCCTAATAGAATACTAAGTACACACCTACAATACTAATAAGCAATTTGTACAACAATTTATAAGCCATTAGTAAGCAATTCTATCCAAAATACTACACAAGTCAGAAGCTGCCCATTTTTTTCAAAACGCATGGAAAATTCGGTTCGTAAAAACCGAAGCCAACTTCGGTTTCTGAAAACCAAACGATTCCTGTCAGTCTAACCTATGAAACTAGACCTATGACAGCTACATTTAACGAAATTTAAATCGGTGGTTACCTTAATTTCGAGCTTCAATGAGTGTTAGAACCTTTAGAGTAACCTTTGATGTTGAATCCAAGCCATGAATGAGCACAAAAACGTATTTGGTTTGGGGATGGGAATTTGAAAATTTTGGATGAAAATAAGAAGTGACTGGTGATTCATGTATATAAAGATACGCTATGGTTTTTTAAAAACCGAAATGTACCTTCGGTTAGTAAAAACCGAATTTTCATGGCACAAATTTTTGATACCCCCCAAGGGCAAAAACGTCAGTTTGGGGGTAGAAAAGAAATGGGGGGGGGGGGGGGGGTCGGAAAAGCAATTTTCGCTGTTTTGGAGGCAGTATGGTAAAGAGTAGACTTGTGGACCCTCAGATATAGGGCCCGTTTGTTTTGGATTTTTTTGAAAATAGATTTGGTAGTGTTAGAAAATTTTGTATAAAAAAAATTTACAAAGAAATTTTTTATAAAAGCTTCAAATGAAAATTTTGTTTGAATAGTTATTCTTAAAATGTTATTTTAGGTATTTCATCATTTTATTGAAGAAAAAAAAACTGGATATCAAAATTTAAAAAAAATCACTTTTTTTGAAGCTATTTCAAATAGATTTTCATAAAAATCATTTTTGAAATACAACTTTTTATAAAAATTGAGATTTTGACTATTTTTTTGTTCTTCAATAATGTACGTCTATGTTATATGATGTCAAAATTAATGTTTGAATTTAGAAAAAACGAATATAAAAAAACTTGTAATATTTTGAAAAATGGTTTTATAAAATGTATTTTCAAAAATACAAAGAAAAAATCTATTTTTTTAAAGCTGAAACAAACAAGCCCATAGTTACTCAACTATATATTTTTTTTATTTAAAAATTTTGACAGGACATCAACAAGATGTCTAGAATTAGAGCATTCTGAAATACTTTTTGAGGTTTTTTTACTATATATTAACTCCTAATATTTATAGTTTCCGTAAATATAGTTTAGTTGATAAAAATATTACATGTAATTAGGGGTGTGCATGGTTTAAAAACCACACCACACCAAACCTAATTTATGGTTTGGTTTAAATCCAAAATCATTTAAATCACAAATCAGTTATTTTTAAAAACTAATTTGGGTTTTGTTGATATCCGGTTCGGAACCAATTTGTAACCGGTTAGTAAGAAAAATTGAGTTACTCATTTAAACCAATTTTAAATTGATTTTTCACTCAAACTTTTTTCCTCTTGAGAATAATGACAATAGTGAAACCAATTTTAATTTTTTTATTAATTAATTATGAAAACCAGATTTATTTTATTAATTATTTTAAAAACAGATTTTTTTATTAATTATTAATTATTTTGAAAACAGATTTAATTTAATG
The DNA here is from genome assembly GCA_951799995.1 of Trifolium subterraneum. Classification (NCBI taxonomy): domain Eukaryota; kingdom Viridiplantae; phylum Streptophyta; class Magnoliopsida; order Fabales; family Fabaceae; genus Trifolium; species Trifolium subterraneum. Next base: position 24,034,414 of record OX637462.1, read on the forward strand.
AATGAATGCTTTGGTTTATAAACAATAAAAAAAGATGTTTTTGCCTAAGTCCAACATTTTTTTTTACTGAAGCCCAATATTTTTTTTTACTTGGCCCAAAACATTATTTTTTAACATCCCTTTTATTAAAAATTTGAAAATATATAATAATAATAAAATATTGTTATGGTTGACCGGCAGTCATGGTGGTTGACCGGCGGCTAGCGGTGGTTGACCGGCGGAGCTCCGGCACCGGCACGGCTGCGACCCACCGGACCATGGAATTTTCGGGGACTCACGGCGGAGTTCCGGCTGTGCTACGGTGGCCGGCGGCGGAGCTCCGGCGTTGACCACCACCCTTATTATTTTAATATATTTTATTTTAATTTAATGCTTTTATTAAAATATTAAATTATAATTATTTGAAAATTAATTTTTTAAATGATTTCTTTTTCCTCATTTTTTTTTATAAAAAATTCCAGTATTTTTTTTTTTAAGTTCCAAATTCCAATGTTTATTATATGGTTATTAATTTGAAGATTTTTTTGACACAATTAATTTGAAGATTAATAACTTAATTTTGAAAAGTTAGTTTTTTTAAAAAAATTACAGTTTTTTTTAATTTTATTTTAAATTTTCAGTTTTTTTTCCTTCAATTTTTATTATATGATTTTCAATTTGAAGACTTGTTTTTACACAATTATTTGAAGATTAGAAACTTAATTGTGTGATTCAAAACCAATTTCAAACCAATTAGAAAAATATGGTTCTAATTTACAATTAGTTTTTTTTTATTTGGATTGGTGTGGTTTTTTTTCAAATGGTTTAGAAAAATAAAATTGGATATGATTTAGTTAGTGGTTTTGTTAAGGATCACCATATTTTTTGCACACCCCTACATGTAATATGTTGATATTGAAATTAGAAATTAGTATTCTCGCTTATTCACTCTAAAATGATAGAATTTTAGCCACCGGACTTGACAAAAAAAAAATCTTAATGTAAATTAAGCATGGAGAAAGAAAAATAAAATAAAACAACAACCAAACATGATTACAATAACGTGTCCATAAGTCATAGCTTAATTAATAAAAAAATGTCGAAATTGTTAGGTTTGATGTTTTGATCGGGGTTTAAACTCCAACTCTCTTATATGTATGTGTGTGAGTTTATAATAACTTTATCATTTTGTCTATGTAAAAAAAAAAATTATTACATTGTCATCAACGACATTATCTTATATAATTTCTGTCACCTGATAATACAATTGTAAATTACGCAGACATCAAAAGTATAAGATTTAGATTACATCACTAGTAGAACTGTAAAATGGGTCGGGCCTCTTTGTCTGTCCGATGGATCGGACTATATATATGGGTCAGACTGCTTTGACCCAAATATTATTGGGCTAGACATTAATGAGCCCTGTCTGGCACCATAAGGCCCATGTGGGCTAATGAGCCAGCCCGACTAATTTTATTTTATTTGTTTATTCATTTTTTTATGTCACTTTGATATATTAGTTCCTCATAATTATCAATATCATTGAGATATAATTGTATGCAAGTATAACTCATTTTTACACCAGCACAAATATCAATTAAATTGTAATTTGATTCCTATAAAAAATTAAATTAATAAATTATAAACTTAATTTTTTTTAAAAGTGTTAGGTAACTACATTTTATAATAATTTTTCAATTAGATGATACTTTTTTTTATGTTTTTATTGATATTATTTAAACAAAAATGACATTTTTATAATGGGCCTGCCCGAAGCCCAATTTTCATATTGGTTTAGACAAAAAAAACCGATTGCATTTGGAGTAGGTTTTTTGAGTCCCGATTTATCCAAGACAGTAGGCTAATAGCCTGTCCTAGTTTTTATCACTTTTTATAAAAAAAAAAAAAAAAAAGTCTAATCACTAGCAAGAAAATTGCTTTTCCGACTCCTGTCCATTTCTTTTTTACCCCCCAAACTTACGTTTTTGCCCTCGGGGGTGTGAAAAAAATTTGCCAGGAAAATTCGGTTCGTAAAAACCGAAGCTTCGGCAACGGTTTTTAACCGTTGCATTAGAACAAAAAAGCGTTAAGAGCTAACACAACACTTCCTCAAAACAGTATCCAGATGCATAACACGCAACGGTTTTAAAGCGTTCTCTAAAGTGTTCTATGCATATTTAATAATGGAAGAATTTCGACGAACACTGTTTTGAGGAAGTGTTGTGTTAGCTCTTAAGGACAACGCTTTTTTGTTCTAAGGCAACGGTTAAAAACTGTTGCCGAAGCTTCGGTTTCCGAATTGTCTTGGCAAATAGTTCGGTTCGTAAAAACCGCATGACCAATAACAGTATAATCATATTTAACATGTATGAACCACACACTTTTGTACATCTACCTATTATTTTTGCATCAAAAGAAAATTCTATTATCTCATAACCTCGTTATTCTTAGCACTATCTCTCTAGACCGGTGATAAGTATATTTTTACCACCGCTTCTCTAGGCTAATTTTGAGTATTTTTATACCGCCCTCTCCAAATTGACCTTGAGTGCTATTATCACCGCCTCTCCAAACTGATCTTGAGTATTATTATTATCGCCTCTTCAAGTTGATCTTGAGTATTCTTACAAATTGTAAATCGTTTAGGAAAATTTGAGTTCGATTCTTAGGAAGAACAATTCTTGATCAAATTTTAATTACATTATAGCCGAACTCTAGATTATTAGGGTTTCATTCACTTGGAAATATGTCGCATAATTGTAAAAAAATTATCAATTTTGTCAAAATAGCCCAAACTCACTTACTTTAAAGTATGAATAAATGAAAAAACCACTCTTAGTATTGCTAAGAAAATGGTACCAACAAGTAGTGGTGCTCGCGGTTCGGTTTGGATCGATTATGAGAAAAAAAGTCATCCGATTCAAAGAAAAAATAGCATGCGGTTTGGTTCGGTTTTTGGATGATTAAAAAAAATATCTGATTCAATCCGATCCAATTTTATGCAGTTTACTTCGATTCGGTTGGTTCGATTTTATTCGGTTTTTAAATAAACAATAATTAAATACTTGTAAAATAAAAAATATATTTTATCTGAAACTATTAAAAAGGAAAATTAAGCAAGCAACTACTAGATTTAAAACATAATCGTAAAAACTGATATATATGATACTTGGTAGACAGTACAAAAAGCGATATTTTCTAGATTGCAAGAGGAAATCAAAGAGCATTATGCAAAAGAAAAATAACCAATAAAAATGTTAGGATTGTTCACTAGTCATGCCGTTATGACACTTTGGTTTTCATATGCACTGCACTAAGAAACTATGAATTTGGAGTAACTGCAAAATATCTAAAAAAATAAAATTAAAACCAACATATAATAGGTTAATGTAATAGGTATTAAAATATATCATACTAATAAAAAGGAAAATAGGTATTAAAATATATGTATGTGGTTTGGTTCGGTTTAGATCTGTTTTGAAAAATCAATCCAAAATCTGATCCGATTCAGCGGTTTTTACAAAATGGCATCCAAATACATCCAAAATTATTCGGTTTTTTGCGGTTTTCGATTTTTTTTGGTCGGTTTGCGGTTTTTAATTGGATTGATTTGGATTTGAGCACCCCTACCAACAAGTACTAAATGCTGACATGGAAAGTGTGGATCAATGGAAATGAATTAGGAGCAATCAATACTGATACAGTCAATGTGCTGTCAATGCATTAGAGCTGTCTGATTAAAATCAAATGACTCATATTTAAATGTAGCATTAAAATTCGGATGTTAAATCTAGGTTGTCTGATCTTAATTAGATTGTTCGAAATCTAAAATAAATAATGTTTATAAGAAAACCTACAATTGTATGACATAATTAAAATGTTCGAAATAATTATGCATCCGAATCTGTAACATTGACAACACTAAAGTCAATGAATCTGCATTGAAATATATAATTTCTTTCCAACGTTACCCTTCAATTATTAAGAGAGAGAAATAATGATTTTTTTTTATTTCTCTTCATTTAATTAGAAGAATTTTTATAAAAAATTAATTAATCCACGTTAAACTTTGAAAAATGTCTTATAAAATAGAACCAAAATTTTTTACAAAAAGTTTTATATATCTTTATCATTATTAATATAAAAGGAGTTAAGTCTCCAATTAACCCTAATTTGACCCTCATGTAATAAAAAATGTTAAAAAATATCCTCACTAAGATTTGAACTCATGTGCTCTCACATTTACTTAGCTCAATTGTCACTACACCGTTTGAATTTATTTGATATATTTTGAATACACCAATATATAACTACGTCTTTATATTCCTAATTATAATTATTCCTAACATATAATTATAATTATTTATATTTTTTAAATCATTGTGATTATTTTTTACCAACACGTAATTATAATGATATATATTTTTTTCAAATCTTTTTTTTTGCTTTGTTCCATTTTATATTTTCGTTTTTAATTTTATTTTCAAGATTTTTATATGAAACTATACAAGAAATACTAATTTTTAGATGAAAGTATTGGACAAAGTTTAGATTATGACGTTGAAGAGAGAAAGAATTTTTCAGAGTGGATTTTGGGTATTGGTGATGGAAGTATTGGACAATCTAATGACGTTGATATCACAATACAGATACCACATGATCTTTTAATTCCTAGCTTAGGTGATCCACTTTCATCTATTGTTCAGACCACTTATTTAGATCTATTGCGCAACATGAATGATGCATCTTTTTTCCAAGATAGAGCTATATTAGCTCCTAAAAATACAATTGTTGATGCAGTCAATGATTACGCGTTGACTTTAATTCCCGGAGAAGAAACAACTTATTTGAGTTATGATTCTCCGTGTCATGCCAAATCAAATGTTGACACACCAGATGATATTCATACACCTGACTTCTTAAATACCACCAGTGCTTCTGGAATTCCAAATCACAAGCTGAGATTAAAAGTTGGAGCATCGATAATGTTGCTCAGAAACATTGAACAATCTTTGGGGTTATGCAATGGCACAAGGTTGATAGTTACAAAATTAGGAACATATGTCATTGAAGGTAGAGTGATATCCGACAGCAATATTGGTGAAAAAGTTTTTATTCCTAGGTTATCATTAACTCCTTCAGATAAAAGAATCCCTTTTAAGTTTCAACGTAGACAATTTTCATTGGTTGTTTCATTTGCTATGATTATCAACAAGAGTCAGGTGTTAGAAATAATATAAAATCATTGATGTAGCTTTGATACCATATTAGAATTTGAGAGGCCTATACTCAACCACAAAAGCTAGCTTGAGGGTATTATAAAGGCTATCTTTGCCATATCTCTAGCCAATGTGAGACTTCTAACACACCCCTCACGCCCAGCACTATTGGGTTTGGTGCGTGGAATCAATAACAACGGATGACCCAAATATGGGAAGTCTCCACAACAAACAACAAATGGATCTAGGATAAGCTCTGATACCATATTAAATAACTTATTATCCCAAAAGCTTAAGCTATTAGGATAGAGCTACATCAATAGTTTTATATTATTTCTAACATCAGGGTCAGTCATTTAAACATGTTGGTGTATATCTTCCACAATTAATTTTCTCCCATTGTCAACTCTATGTTGCAGTGTCAAGAGTAACATCAAGGAAAGACTTGAAGATATTGATAACCAACGAAAATGGAGAAGATATGGATGAAACTGGAAATGTTGTTTATAAAGAAGTTTTTCGTAATATTCAGTAGTTCTTTTGTAACCTATTTACCTAAATATAAATGTACTGAATATTATCATTTTTATCATCGATATCGTTTGAATAGTTTTTATTTCTGGAACTTTTATTTTGAAATTTTTGTTATGTTTCTTTCCATAACATATATGATAATCCACAAAACCCGTGCGATAGCACGGGTCAGTGTCTAGTTACTATAAAGGGAGAATAAGGGTTTTGGATTTGCATCACTTAACCCTAATTTTTTCCCTCATAATATCTCTCTTAATAATCACTCCAACTACCACCTCATTTATTAGGAATACAAATTTGAATTTCAAATACACCTCTTCACAATATTTGATTGCACTGCATCAAAAAACGTAAAAGATATTTGTCTCTGCCTAAAAAATAGCATTTACTACTCCCTCCGTAACACTATATAAGCAAAAATCACCTTTATAGATTCATTGTAAAATTAATGTATTTGGTCTATAATATAGACTAGATACATTGATTATACAATGTACCTAAAAATGTGATTTTTGCTTATATAGTGTTACGGAGGGAGTATTTGTATTTTCCTAAAAAATTGGATTCTCTACCTTTTCTCTTCCATCTCTCGATTCCTTCTTCTTTTTTTTTTATTGGTACAGATCTCTTATCTTTCATGTAATTATGTCTATAATTTTTTCCCTTTCTCCATTTTTTCCACTTTCTCTCTCGATCCCGTCTCTCTCTCTCTCTCTTCACTGTCTCCTTCGCTACTCCTGCAAATCATTGCTCCGTGAACACTATTATTGCTCCGACCAACCATGATTTTGAACGCCGCCAAGGTATGTACTCGATCCGACCAGCCATAATTAATTAATTAATATATATAATTTTGCCTATAATTGATAACAATGCAAAAAAAATCTTTTTTTAAGCAATTTTGTATACGTGATTAAACTTTTTTGCCACGTTTTTTTAATAAATTCAATTCAAAAACGATCATTAATCAATTCCACATCATAAGAAATAACTGCCCCCTCAATAAAATGCCAAGTGTTAGCATTTCTATAACTTCTTTTCATACGATACTATATGGAAATTGTCATATTCATATTTTGTAGTTTCATTTGTACCGACTAATTTCAATTTCATTATATTTATATTTTGATTTCATTTTTTTTCTTGCAATTTCGATTGTAACAATTTAAATCGTATATCTGACACTCTATAAAACCCGTGCAACGCACGGGTTGGAGTCTAGTTAAGATAAAGTTAATAAAATTTAATTATTTTTTTTAAGGCGGGCTAAGACACTAGTTAAAAAAATTATAATATATTTTATATTGAAAATAATATTATTTATATTTTAAAAATATTAATTAACTACACAATTTCAAAACAATTTTTTATCTTTAGTTTCTTTAATTACAGTAGTTAGCATTTTCCTTCTTTTTAATAAGATACTAACCTATAAGATTCCAACACGTAAGTGTCGAAATCAGTTAAAAAATTAATTTAATAGTCAAACTAAAAATTCTCACCAAAGTCCCAAACACATCTTAAAGAAGTATAAGCTAATTAATCTAAACTCAACCCCACCCAAAACCCTCTCCACTTCCACCAACCTCCTTTCCACATCCAAATCTACAAACAAAGAATCAAAACCCACAGACAAAACACAAACCTAAGCTACCAACAAACGAAACAATGGCATACGTAGATCATGCGTTTTCGATTTCAGACGAGGATATCATGATTGGAACCTCCTACACTGTCAACAACAAACCCCCAATCAAAGAGATTGCACTCGCTGTTTCCCTTCTCGTATTTGGTTTCCTCAGTATCATCATCGGTTTCTTCATGGCTTATAATCATGTCGGTGGTGACATTGCTCATGGTAAGTAACACCCTCTTTTCATCCTTGAAGTTTCTCCATAATAAAGATTATGTTTTTCAATAAACAAATTTAAATTTGTTAAATTTCTGATTACTTGTGATTAAAGAGTACTAATTGTTAATTGGGTAGTTGCAAAATTACTAATTGCTGCTAATTTTTATATTTTAAATTTTTTTTATAGAAAAATGTTTGTAGGTTAGTAATGTGGTAAATTTGTTATGACAGAACTGACCGCCGAACTAGATTAGGCGGTCCAGTGGGCCGGATACTGATGGTGAAAATAAAATAAAATAAATAAAGTATTGTGGTAGATTAGTGGGTTATCTGGGTTATGTCCTGCAAGATTAGTTCAGTTGGTAGCTAGTAGAGACGTTATTGGATGGGCTAGGGTTCGAACTTGATATTCCCCGTTTCTCCACACTTATAGTATGTGAGTCTAGCCACTAGAATATTGGATAAAAAAATTTGTGAGTTATGTTAATTTCTGGGTTTAGTACTCTTTTGGTGTCCTTGAGCTCACCAACTTAGCTGCCGATCGATCACTTTCGACTGCTAAATTATTTTGGCTTAATTACCTTTTGTGTTAATTTATTTTTGAGTTGCAAGTTGGTCCCTCGGTTTTTATAAGTGTTGGTTTGGTCCCTTAACTTGGTTCCTTATCTTGACAATGTTAATGTAAGTTGGTCCTTTTTGTCACATTTCGTTAATCCAACTTCATTATATTTGCAAATGTGACTAAACCACCAAATTAGCCACTGACTTTGTAGGCGCTCTCAATAGATTCATGACTTTTATGAATATTTTGAAAACTGTCAAGTTGGTCCCTATGTTTAATTACTATCAATTAAGTCCCTGCATTTTAACAATTTACTATCAATTTTGTCCCTAACTTTATTCACTTACTATCAATTTAGTCCCTAGCATACTCTAAAAACGACTAATATGAGTAAAATTTGACGAAGTCAGGGACCTATTTGAGAGTGCCCTATAAAGTCAGGGACTAATTTGGTAGTTTACTATTGCCAATGTGGGTCCAATGTGGTTATTTTTATCATACATAGACATGATGTGGATTGTGTAGAATAGAAACATTTAGGTGAACACTATGGTACACATATTATGTGGATATGTACCGATACACGGCTTAGGTGGATGATTGTGATTGGTTCAGAAATAACATTTAATATAGAAAAAATAATAATTATATTTGTAAATCAATCAGAATCACCCACCTTAACAAATGTACCGGTACATATCCACATAATATATGTACCGAAGAATTTACCAAACAGTTATAAAAAACACAAATTAGGATTAAAAGAAAGAAGATAAAAACAAAAGGAAAACATAGAAAGAGGAGTACAAAGAGGGCTTGTTTATCATATTTTGTGTGGAAAAATCGTGTAAGACAAAGAGGAAATCAACTGCTGGTAGAGGCAATGTTTGTCGACCTCCACATTGTGTGCATGTTCTTATACAGATAGAGTTTGCATTTACAGTTTATGGTTTAGTTTGAACGTGTATGTTTTTACTCAGGAAACATAGATGTTGGTGTTTGTTTGATTGTGTTATGTACCCAAACTAAGTAACTAACATCTACGCACCCAATGAACTCTACCATGAGATCTTTAGGAATATTGGTTGTTACTTGTGATGATTTCTGGATGATTGTTGTACATCCTGATTTGTAATCCCAGAAACATTGAGGAATTTGGGAAGATGACATTTTCTTATTTGGGAAAACCCTAACCTAAGTTAAATAAGGAAAAATATTTTGATTTGGGCAAGAAGAAAGGAATACCAGCTACCGTTATCCCCATGTCAGATTGGATTTTCCACATCACACAAATTAATACAGTTAATGTGTATTTTGACGGAATGGACCAACTTGTAGTAACTTTGTCAAGTTAAGAGCCCAAACTGACACTTAGCTTTAACGGTTAAGAGATCAACTTGCACCTCAAAAATAAGTTAAGGGACCAAAAATGGTTACTAATCCAATTATTTTTATAGATAAATGTTTGTAAATTAGTGATTATGTTAGGTTATGATGCCTGAACAATAGACCTTTTAATTGGAACTCTTTTTGACGCTCCTAAACTCATCAACCAAGTTGCTTGTTTATCAATGTTATTTGCTAACGTTGTGAACCTTTCGTTTTTACTGAAATTCAGTTGGTACATGACAAGAGTATAACTAATTAGCTGGTTCTCTATTATTTTTGTTTGTTGTTGATTTTGAAATTTGTGTGAATGGTTTATTTGATAGGGCTATTCTTTGCAATACTGGGAATGTTAGTGTTCATACCGGGTTTCTACTACACACGGATTGCTTATTATGCTTACAAAGGATACAAAGGGTTCTCTTTCTCTAACATTCCTCCTGTCTAGCTATCATAATTTCAGTTTCTCGCTCGGCTTCATTATGTACAGATCTTCACTTGTTGTACTTGTACTCCTCTCCACTCCCTTTCTTGTATTTTATTCTTTTTTCCTTGTCTTGCCTGATGTAAAATGAGTGCTTAGAATTAGATTGTAATTTGTAGTTGCTCTTAATATGGTGTTAATTGTCCTGCTCCGAATCTGTTGTTGAATAGCTTGTGCTCCGCATTTTCTTTATGATTTTAATAATAGAAGCACGCTTGGAGAAATTATTTCCATTTACTAGATGTTTCTTGCATTGCGTTGCTATGTACTTGCCATGTTAAGTATACATATTAAGTTTTATCTCAAATAGTAGACATGCTAGTTTATCTGATCTCATATATAGGGTGTATTATTCAGGAAGTCACGAAGTCTTTAAAATCGTATCAGTGATTTCAAGTACAAAGATGAGTGAAAAATGTCTAATGATCACTGATATTAAGATTAGATGAGTTAATTATAGCAGTTTCATTTCGGAAAGAGTCTCTGGATTTTAGTTATATGATAATAGTAGTGCCATATTTGATCAGAATGAGTGATAATGACATACATCACTTTACTTGATTGAAGTGATGATACTTTGCCTTAGCGTGTGCTTCATACAGGAGAGTCGATCCTCTCCCGTGCACTTTATGCAGTGAAATATGCGGTTGCGATGTACATTGGACCACCTCCTGTGAGAACTTTCTAGGGTGGAAACCATGCTCTTCATACAACCATGCTTTGCTGAAGTGTGGTAAATGTAAATAGGTGACTTAGAAAAATTTATATTGAAGTTTGCAATGAGCAATTAGAATATGATGATATTGACCCAAATTCTACTCTATATCATCTTGATTCAAAAAAAAAAAAAATTACTTGAAAATTGTCGAAAACTTCAACAAGGACTAAAGTCATTTTTTGGAAGTATAAACTCACCATGACCATCCTTTTATTGGAGTTGGGATCTGCTACAGTTCCCATTTCCTCCAGTTTCACAGTTCTTTTCTCAGATATATGACTCGTGGCCAAAATATAATTGAGTGGTTAAGATTAAAAGAATTAGACCCGTGAACTTCTAGCTCAGTTGGTAGGACGTTTGAACCTTGGTCATCCCACTTATTCACCTTGGGGGTGAAATTTTTAGCCTCTAGGTTACTTGACACAAAAAAAATAATTAAAAAAATTAAAACCAACACTTCTTTTCAATAACACCATCCTATTCCAAAAAAAAAAAAACATCCAGCCTTCTACATTTGTTCATGTTTCATATTCTCCTTGACACCAATGTGCTACTTCCGTCCTACTGGCTGACTGCCGCAGGGGTGTCGCCGCCACTATGTCTTTGTAATTGATTACTGCTTTAAAAAATTCTGCATAAATCTATGAGATTGAACATGTAATAAATTAAAGCTGATATGTCGCTCTAAAAAGTTACTCAAAAATTAATCGTCTTCGATGATGAATGAAGATTTTTTTTTAGTTCACTAGAACCAAATGAAGAAGAAGAAGAAGAAGAAGATAGGTTAGAAAGGAAATAGAACTTCTTTCTAAAAAAATCAATGCCTGCTCATTTTGATTAAAAGAGAATATATTATTTCCTTAAAAGAACTGTTATTATTATCAACCTAACTATCTAAAATAAATTTGTCTTATTGTAAAAAAATTAAAAATTGTCTTATTTTCGTTTTTATTTTATTTTCTAAAAGGAAACTTGTTATTAATGCATTAAAACTAATATGACCTCACATTAATTACTATTTTTTGTAACTTTTCTCTATGACCTCACATTAATTATTTTTTTTGTAACTTTACTCTATACATATTAAAGTTTCCTTAAATGAATTTTCCTTAAAATTTGATCAAACGCAATTTGACTTTGAATTTATGTTAAAAAATGGAAGGGAGTAATTTAATAAGTGATACTAATTAATAGAAAATAAATGCAGTATAATACAGTATCAAATTTTCCCCTATGCTATAGAACCATTACTCAACTCTCTCTTGTGAGTACTCAAAACCAATCAAGGCAATTGCTAGTTCAATTCAAAGATGGGTGAGAGAGGAGGCAATAGTGCAAGTATTTTTCTAATTCTACTATTATGTATGATGGTGTTTCATTCTAAGATGATACATGCAGACACATACATTGCTGATAATTGGCAAAGTTTGACCTATGGTGTTCGAAACGTTCCTCCGGTAAGAACTTTTAATGAAGGTGACACATTTGGTACTACGATTGGATGGTGGAACCTGTTTTGTTTCTGGGTCGATAGAGTTGTGTGTGGTTGATTGGGCACGACTAGTATGTGCTTGGTTTAGTGGCTAACAGGTTCTAGATGCTTCTCTTTGTATTTTTTTCTTCTGATTATCTCTAGTACTGATTTTCTGACTGTTAATCCTAATAAGGTGTTCCTATTTTGTTATTTCCTTTGTCTTTTTTTTCTTTTTTATGTCTTCTCCCTCTTTGTATTCCTCAAATTCTTCTTTATTATAAATAAATACTATGTCATTAAAAATAATTGGTAAGTATCATAAGTTACTTAAAATATAATATCAAAATTATTGAATGTCCAAATTTACTTTGATACCAACCCTTATTCCTTCATTATCTTAATCATATGGCTTGTATTTATTCATCTCTAACCATTAATTTTATTCTATTTAATAGATACAATTGTGTCCCAAAAATACAATTTATTTCCTTTTTTAGGCAAGGAGCCCAATTTATTTCCTAATTAGTCTTGTTCTCCACTCACTGATTTTTTCTTCATCAGCAGGATTAAAAGCTAATCACCAATTTCACTGACTTAGCAATTATAAGTTCTATGATTTATCATGGCCATTTGTTATCCTAATTCACCATTTCTTCAATTTATTTCATGATTTAGTAGCATCGATATTTCTTTAACTTATGTCATAGTCATGGTTATCCTGATTCACCATCATACTATTATTTTAGTATATTCAGTCACCATCATATGGAGATTACAATTCTTTATGAAACAAAAAGAATTTATTTCTTCCCTACCCGTTAAAGAAATATGCAGAAAGGTGTAATTTGTAGATAGGTTGGAGATTCTATAGCATTAACTACCAGAGATATAAAAAAAAAAAAAGTGATCATAAGGTACCGTTTGACCCCGCTTTTTTTAGCTTTTTATTCTCTTTTTAATCAAAAGTTGAGCCAAACACATTTTTGACAAAACTCTTAACCGTAAAAAGCAGATTTTTTTCAATGTGCAAAATTGGATTAAATGAACGTCTAGGAAAAGAGGTTGAAACTTACTTTTGAAAAAAAATCCGGAGCTTTTTTTGCAATGATCACGCTTGATTTCTGTTGAAGGCTCTTTTTATTATTTTTTTCATTTTTAAGTTTGTTTTCATTTAAATATTTCTAATTGTTATTATCTTTTTTTAAAATTTTTTTTGGCACAAATCATTTTTTAAAAAATATATTTTACCAAACATCTTTTAGCTTAAAAATTACTTTGAAGCTAAAAAAACAACAATTACCAAACAACTTTTGCTCTTTTTTTGAAAGTTCTTATTTTCATTTCTAGATTTCAGATAGCTTCTAAGAGCTAACAAAAGCTAGGCCAAACAGACCCTAAATTGGGGTTAAATGACTAAAATATAATCCCGTGGATTAAAATAAAAGTTGTATTAGGAATAATTTTTTGCCAAACTTTCTTACTTTACGGTTGAACTCTCAATTACGATTTACGAGCCTTTCTTTAGAAATTAAACGGGTTAAAAATAATAAGGGTTAAGATTACTTTGACATCAGGTGTCAATTGATCTTTACTGCATGTCTTTTTCTTGGATTATAATTCATCTCTAATTATTATCCAAGACATGTTTTAATTTATAATTTTTTTTTACAGAAACCTAATGACTTGATTCACACGCTATAAGAGAAATGAAGAATTTAGAGTTTGAATCCGACCTATTCAATAATGTTCTTTGATAGCTATCAATTGAGTTATCTTTATGAAACATAATTGATTGTTTTTCTACTTGCAATATTCAATTACTTCCGTTTAACACACATCGTGATGTTCTTTATGTGATCCAATAATAGTGACATTTAAGCTAGCTGCATTCAAGACAAAGAATAGTACGACGTTCTTTAGCATTATCTCCACTATTCATACTACCAAGCGAAAAAATGCAATGACAGAATTCAAATGAGAAAGTACTCCAATTCAAAACCTCTATAAATATAGTACCCTCTTATTAAGAAACTATGAGAATATATTTGAAGAAACTATCAAGTATTCACATATTCTGAAATTGAGCTCTGCTACCTGTGATAGCAAAACATTTTTAGATTAATCTTTTCAAGTGTAGTTCTTTATTAACGTTCTTTCTAAGGAAAGTTTTACACTTGTTACTACACGAAAACATGAAATTGTTGGGGGTTAAAAGCCCTCAAGAATAGCCAAAAGCGGTCAAAAAGTGCCAAATTTGTTGGCAGCCAGCTGTCGGCTAAAATTCGTTGACAAATAGCATGTCGCTAAATTTTTTGGTAGTTAAAGCCGCCAACAAGTTGGAAAGACAAATGGTAACAACTTGTCAGCCAATGCTACCAACAAATGCTTTTATTTAAAGTAAATTAATTTAATTGTTTATTATTTAAAAATCAGAATTATTTATCATTTAAATATAATTATTTAATAATCAGTATTTTTTTAAATTAACAATTTTCATTTAAATAATTTAATAATTTAAATATAATTATTTAATACTTAATTTTTTTAAAACTTTGGGAGCACAACTTTCAACTATATGTCCCATTTTCTCACATTTGCAGGCCGGAATTCTGCATGTGGATTAGCATCTCCCAGGATAAGAAGGTTACAGTGGAACCAATATCTTCTATAACTGGTCGGGACATTTCGATTATTCATAACATTTCTACTGGCTGGAACATTTCAATTATTCATATTGTTCCTAACTTGGCCGCAAAAAGTCTTTCATTGATTAGCATAATCTCAATCATCATCTTTATAAAACACCGATGAAATCATCATGACTATCCAACGACGGACAATACGTCCGTTTACAAACGAAATGACCAAAACTTAAAAAAAAAAACTAAAAAAATTAACAATGAAAGGAAAAAAAAACAAAAGAGAAGTGGAGAGGTATTTATAGAACTTTTGAAGGCTTAAGATTGATCAATGTATGTCATGACCACTCAAGCATGCAATTAAAATTGGTCACTTAACAAACATTTGACAGATGCATTAGACTTAACCACCTATCAGTCCACTAGTTAAGTAGCGGGATTTGTTTCCTGCAGAATTTCCTATTTTTATAATATCCACCACTATTTAAATAGCGAAATGATAAATTTGAAAATGAAAATGGCACGCAAGAAGCACAAAGGACGCCAAAAGAAGCTCTCTTGTAAATTTAAGAGGATTAAAAAAATCAAATAATTGGGTTCGTTCGTTACAGATTAAAAAAAATAGTAATTTTGATATTCAATAATTTATAGATTAGTTTTTAGAGATTTTATAGAAAAGTAGAATTTACTTTATATTTTCTTATTGTAATAAAAATCTCTTTTTTTAATAAAATAATTTTTAGTTTGTTTGGATACAACATGTAAAAGTGATTTTTAAAAAAAATCTATTATTTGAGATGATATTCTTAGCCGCTTCTCAATTATAGTTGTTTTCTGATTATTTTCAGATTATGATTTTTTTTGTTTAAATCTGCAATAAACCAATGCAATATTTTTAAGAGTAATTATTTTTATTTGTAAAAAAAAGAATAATTATTTTTGTAAAAAAGCAATTTTTTTACAAAAAAAAACACCGTAACAAACAACCTTTAAAAACGCTGTAACATAATGTGTACACGATCATTTAGGCTAATTCATCGTGGCTGACACCTCATGGTTTCAAGGAAGATGTTCTATAATGGAAGGAGAAGATATGACATTGATAGAAGTCATGGAGGAAGTGGAGCGACGCTTGTTTTTGTTGACAAAGAGCAACAAGGCTTTTCAAATGTAATTTTTGAGACCAACTTCAAAAGTGTGGTTGATGTAACACACCGTTTACACATAGGTGTATCTGAATTTAGTTCCTTAATGTGTAGTATTAATAATGTATTGTCACTACATTCAAACTTTAAAGTGAAGTTTACCAATCGACAAATAAATATGGTTACTCTTAAGTTGGATTAAACGACTATTTCTTAGTGTAATTGTTATTTCTTTGAGCTACTACCTTAATGAAAAGTTTTGAGTTTGTTATTGTAAAAAAAAACTTTTAAAATTTGAAGGTCAAATTTAACGTATTATAAATAAAAATTTACATTTACAAAATTGCGTTTAAGCATATTATAAAAAATATATTAGATTTTCAAATACCTTATTGAAAATAGGGTCTTGCTGAGGTTAGACGTTAAAAACTCTAAATAGAAAAATTACATTAAAATAAATAACATATTAATTCTTACAAAATTAAATATACAATTTTTAGGTGAATTTATTATATTGAATTTCTTAACGGTCTCTCCTTAAAAATATTAATTTAGGATCAACATAGTATGACATATAAGCGATATATATTTGTGCCCCTTAATCATTTGACTCTGAGTTCGATTCTCAGCCGGTACGTATGAAGAAACATTCGTTGGAAGAAGACAAACTTTTATATAGATGTCAGTTATTTCAAAGATTAGTCTCTACGGTTGTGCGCGAAACATACATTTGGTTTAAAAAAAAAATTAATTCAGGTCAATGCTTGATATTATTTTTAGTTAAGAAAATTCAATTGTATTGACACGTCGTCGTTTCAAGCACCCAAATCAACCAAAACCTATAGCGTTGAGTATCAGAATTTCTGAGTGCAGACATCAGATCCGTATCTCACAATCTCCAGCTCACCTTGCCACAAAATCGCAGAAAGCAGATCACTCTCGTAAGCACATGTCTCTTCCATTTTCATTAATTTCTACCAATTTTTATCAAAAATGTTATATTTTTCTTTCATTTTCAATTTCATTTCTTGTTTCTCTTAGATCTTTTCTCTTTGTAGCATAATTCACACTACTACTATGTAACTTCATAATTCAGAGAAGGTTTTTTGTTGTTATTTTTATTTTTTATGATGTTTTGTTTGCATAAAATTTGACTTTTCTTTTTGTTTTCTTATGATGTTTAGTTGACAAATTCTTAACCTGATTTGATTAATTTTTACTTTTTAGTTACTTGAATCATGGCTGTATCTGCAAGAATCAATGTGACAGTGATGATGGTGATGGTAGCTTTAGCAATCTCTCTTTATTGGGATTCAGCTTCAGCTTCATCTGTAGGTGAATTTGTTGATAAGACCATTAATTCTCACACGATCGTCATCTTTTCAAAGACCTATTGTCCGTAAGTATATACACTACATCCATTTGTTGAGTATGACTCATATATATATATATATCGATAAGTAGGCAGGCATTCCAGCGCAACGTAGTGAGTATGACTCATATACTTCCTCCGGTCTCATATATAAACGATGATTCATTTTTCAGGTTTATTGAATAATTATGGACCAGATACATAAGTTATTTAATGAACCTAATAAAAGAAACTTTGCTTATATATGAGACTGGAGGGAGTATATTGATAAGTAGGCAGGCGCTCCAGCATAATGTAGTACAGCTGAAAATGCAATTGCACCATAAAAATTGCAATAGACACTCTACAGTCGTAGCCATAGGCACAATTGGTCGATCTCTGTGATCAATCATTGTGTTCTCGTGTGTTTATTTCAGTGTTCTCAACTGTATATTGTGGAAAATAATAGTTAGTTCAAATCCTGCTATGCAACATAGTTGTAGCATTGCTATAGCCGCTATTTGACAACATTGTGTATTAAATACTTATTTTTTGGAACGGCTAGAAAATGATTAAATTAAAAAAAAAATCAATTCCCACACAATTTGTGTATGAAAAGGAGAGCAAAAAGTATAGCAGAGTCGGCTAAAATACCACAAGAATAAGAAAGAAAAAGAAAATTACATCCCAAGGCACTGTAAAGGTTTGTGTCACCAAAGAGAAAAACCGTAGAGACAATCTTTAACCTTAATTTTAAGCCACCAAGTATTAATCTTAATTTGATTCACCATCTCCTCAGCGGATAACTCCTTATTACCAAAAAGACGATTGTTGTGCACTTTCTAGATTAACCAAATAGAAACGAGCCAAATGATATTAAAGCTATCTTATGGCTTCAAAGTTTGCATCTGAAGCCCACAAAATTGTTGAACATGGGCAATTGCAAAATGTGAAAGAGCAGAATAAACACCTAACCATTTCAAAACCTCAAACCACACATTATGGAACACATTACAATCAAAGAAGAGATGATTTAAAGATTCTTCAACACTGCATTCGTTGACACACAGGCCTTTTGTCAGAATTATGAGGCAAAATCCCACGGCAAAACAAATTATCTTTTGTCGGAATGCGATTAGAAAGCAACCTCCAAGCAAATAAAGAGACTTTCAGTGGCACCAATTTAGTATGTGTATTTCAGGAAAATAGCAATTTATCCAATTTTCATTGCGCTATAGCGCCACTATTTAACAACACTGGTTTATTTATCTGTTTACTTTAGAATCGGATTTTCTAATAGAACATGTTCTTTTTTTTGGAATAAAGTCATCTTCAATTACGTTGTTCCGATTTTTAATGGTTGAGTTATGTATAAGTCTTTCCCCACTCTAGTGGTCTTGCAGTTTTTTCTCACCCATTGTAAATCTTAAATATGTTTACCTAACTTCTCTGTATTTTCCCATTTTATATAATGCACATTAATTATAATTTAGAATTTTAAATGGCCAAGGCCAAGTCAAGCATTACAAGTTGTAATCTGATGACATTCATGGTGGTGTGAAATATTAACTGCTGCCACGTTATTTCGGAATTCGTACTTCCTTTGTTCTTCTGAACTTAATAGATTATCCGCGGCATCTTCAAAGCTTCAATTGTTTGGTGTTTGAAAAATTGGAATGGATTTATGTTTAGATCATTTCATGTTGTGATTGAACATGCTCCAGTGGTTGCTTATGTTTTGAATATAACTGGACGTATAAAAAAATTTGGACTACATTATAATTGTTCATATTTATATCTCATTATATATTATGATCATGGATTTATGCTGTTTAAAACAGTTTTTATACCCTAAAATAAAAATGTAAAAACGGTGCTTTTTTGTCTTTATTTCTTCTCATTCTCCTTTTATTCTTGGCTGGCCTCTGCACAATATGAATACTCATAAGCCTTGTTGATTACTATCGAGTGTTTCTTAGCACAAAACTTGTAACTTTACCACAGAAAAAATAAGCTCATGAGTTGATGTATGACATATTCATTGTTCTGTTTTTTCTGATTTTTTGTTGTTGTTGATATAGGTATTGTAGAAGAGCAAAAGCTGTTTTCAAAGAGTTGAACCAAGTGCCACATGTTGTGGAGCTTGATGAGAGAGGTATACTGTAGATTTCAGCGCTTCAGATTTACTCACACACACACAAACACACAGTGAGAGACTATTTCATGAGATTCAACTGAATAGCTTACACAATTTTTGCTAGAATTGATTCCAGTTTTGACAAAAGAATCGAATGAGTAATATATAATCGACGTTTATGAAAAGAAGGGCTATGTTAGCATCCCATTTCTTGAAAAGAAAGCTTTGTGGGGGAAAAAAAATTAAAGCATTATAAGCTGTGAAAGAATAGTTTCTTTCAGCAACTGGTTAGTGTAGAGAGAGGGAAACTGAAGATGGGTTTATAAAAAAACTGTTTTTTTGATAGATATTAAGGGGTTATTGCTATTACAGAGATAGTAAAACATTTTCCTTGCAGATGATGGTTCGAAGATTCAGGATATTTTGGTTAATATTGTTGGGAAGCGTACTGTGCCACAAGTTTTCATCAATGGAAAACACCTTGGAGGATCAGATGGTAAGTATTTTTTTAGTTAGAAAAAAAATGCCTTTTTTACGTTAAAGCAAAATATGATTCTCCTTGATATTCCCTCAAGTACTTTTTCGTTGCTTAATTTTCAGATACTGTCGAAGCTTATGAAAGTGGGCTTCTAGCTAAACTTCTAGGAATTGAGACAGAGGATCACCATGATGATCTCTGAATCAGATTATTGATAAGGGGAAACTCTTTTGCGACGCTGTGATTGTATTTTGTGACAATGTTTTTACATATAAAGGGCATGATGAGATTAGATTTTGGCACAGTTAAAGTTTTCGTTTATTATCTGATACAATAGTTTATATTTTACATCTCCCTCTATTTTATCTCTTACTGTTTTCTCAACTTATTTACTGAGTATGTTAGTATGAATTAATTATTGAGTCACTGAGATTGGAAAGAAGAAATGATCAGGGTAGTTATATGAATTTATTAGAATTTGAGAGGCCTATACTCAACCACAAAAGCTAGCTTAAGTTGTTAGGAAAGACTACATCAATAATTTTATATTATTTCTAACACGCCCCCTCACGCAAGAACCCACTTGGGCTTGAAGCGTGGATAATGCATAGGCTCACCTACCATATGCTTAAATTCCACTTTTTAATTAGAAAGTGAGGGGAGCGGGGATCGAACTCTAGACCACTTAGTCATAGATGCTCTGATACCGTATTAGAATTTGAGAGGCCTATACTCAACCACAAAAGCTAGCTTAAGTTGTTATGAAAGGCTACATCAATGGATTTATATTATTTCTAACATAATTCATAGACCATATGATAATCTCATTAAATTGGCAAGCAATGCTAACAATAAACTCATTTGGCATTTTTTTTCAATGCCTTTTTTATTATCGGAGAATTTCATGTATGTTTTACCAAAAGTAGAGGGACTAGGCTTTTATAGTGAAAACTAATATGAAATTCATCTTGTGACAATATATATTCGATAATGAGTAAATCTATTTTTGGCCTTCAATTTTCTTTACCGTGCTTCTTCCTCGGATTCACCTCTGGTTCTTGGAGCCTTTCTTGAAGCACAAACCATTCACATCTCTTCGACAAAACCTCTATTTTTGGACTGCCAAAGTTTCTAAGAACTGGTCGAGGCACTAATTTGGCCCTAAATTTACTTGCTTTCAATTGTTGATAATGATGCAACATCTGTTGGAAATGCTATAGTTATTTCTTTGTTCATGACTCTGCCAATAACCCCAACCTTGGAGGTTGCAGTAATGGCATGGCTCAGCGATTTTGAGAAGCCGTGAAGCAAAATAGAAGAAGAAACAAGGGAATTTAGCCTTTTTTTTGTGCACATTGGAAAAGCTAATGAGGTAGCCGTATTTTCGATAGCAGGGTTATTACTTTTTCGATATTTGGAACCGTGATATTTTTGATACATGGAGATGGTTGTGTGATCTTTGTCTGTTCTTGGTCTTGATTGGTATTGAATGATTTGTTTGAGGTGCTGATAGTTGTCTGTCAGTTTTGTTGCCTAGTTTAATGTTCATGCTATTATGCATTTGGTGTAAGTTTTGTTGCTTAGTTTAATGTTGATGCTATTATGCATTTGGTGTATCCTTTTAGACATTTACTTTTTATCGGTGAAAACTTTACATAATTGCCCAAAAATGTAATTCTGTTAGATAAATAGAAAATTCATTTAATGCAGATAGCAAATTTAGGAAAACATGGTTTTATGGTTTACACATGTTCAATCATATATTATAATTTTATGAAAATATGATTATTTTGTGGCTATAAGATCATGATAAGTTTGATATGTTCTGATGCTGATGCCTAAAGGAAAGGATAATTAAGGAATAAGTGAATCATATATATATGATGTGCTTTGATTATATTATAATGTGCTTTTGGTTATTTCTAAATAAGGTATGGTTGGTTAGTACACACTACTTAGGGTGATATGACTAAGAGATATAGCACTAAGTAGTGGATATATGTTATCCATAATCATATCTTTGTGAGACATAAGAGCTCAATTATTTTATATGTATGATATGATATTGATAGAGTTAATCTCTTTTGATTTTGGGAATATGATAAGAGACACATACAATATTCTACATGCAACCATAACCTATAGTATCACTATCAGACTTTTAGGAAACATTGGTTGTGGAAAAGTACTCTTATTTTTCAAAATGGTGGATATAGGGTTTTGGACACTGACTTCCTGTTTCATTGTGGGGAAACTTTGGCATAGTTGTTCCTTATCTTGTTCCCTTGTCTTGGTGACAACATTATTTGGATGTGGTCATAACATATATTGTTAGGTGCATGAATTATTAGGATAACTTGGAAGATAATTGTTATGTGTTGGAATGTATGCTCATCAGTCATCAGTGTGTAAATTAATTAATCTTCTTTTTCATTATGACATTGCATATTCTTATCTCATTCATCTTTCTGTACTTGTCAACATTGATATTCAAGATGTTACTTTCTGTCTGTGTGTGCTGTAGTGCAGAGGGAGATCTTGGTTCCCACTAAGAATGAAATGGAGTTCATGTTTGAGGATTGAGACAAGGTGAACACGAAGTTAGGTCATTCGAGCCTAAAAGCTACCTACGAACATGCACTGTGTGCTTTGGGATATATGATATTGTTAATCATTAACGGACTAAGTCATGTAGAGTCGATAACTACATTCCCTTCCCCGGATGTGTGAGCCTCCTATCGGAGAATTGCAAGATAGGATAGCGTGACGTATCCCCACCTGAGAACATTGCTACTTGTTTGCTGCAAAGCTAAGTAGTACATTATAAATCCCTTGTGGATTAGGAAGAGCAACCCGTGAGTCCTTTAGAACCACCATGACTCTGCCAAACTGTGGTAGGTTTATCAGGTGTGACAAGTTGTAGGACTAGTCCTTTAGGAGAGGGGGTTGATGTTTTTGGTGAGGGTATGAGTCAATAGCGTCCAAAGCAAGGGCGGATCCTCTCATGAACTGGGCAGGGCCATTATCTACCCCAAGTCCCAATTTTTTAAAATCTTTTTTAGGTATATATACATCTTAGTTAAATGTTAATATATATATATATATATATATATATAGGGTTTGCTAACTTAGACCCACCTAAAAACATGAAGGTCTAAGTTAGCAAGGTGAACCTTTTCACTTTGGACAAAAAAACCAATTACCACTACTCAAACATGTTATAAATAGAAGGGTAGTTATGTCAATGTCATTTAATTAATTAAAAAAATAATTAATTGAAGTGAGAAAGTCATGTGCCTTCCAAGCTACTTCCTCTGTCCGATAAATCAAGTGTTCCATGTTAAGCCATGTGTCCATTTTTAAAATAAAGTGGGTGTAAATTAGCAAAGTGAGTGCAAATTAAAGAACATTTTAAATGAAAGTTACAAAACTATCCTTCAAGTTACTAGTTTTAAATAATAAATATGAAGGTTTTTTTGTTCAAAGTAAAAAGGTGCACCTTGCTAACTTAGACCTTCATATTTTTAGGTGGGTCTAAGTTAGCAAACCCATATATATATATATATATGGCTTAAATGCAGTTTTGCCCCTCCTGTTTTGATTAAATCGGAATTTTACCCCTCCTGTTTTAAAATCCGGACTTTTACCCCCTGTTTTAATTTGTTTTGGATTTTGGCCCCCCTATCATATTTTGATTATGTGGCAGTGCTGATGTGTAATATTATTTTCCACATCATTAATTATTTGTTATTAAACATTATCTTATTAATTTTTTTGAATGAAAAAATTACTAAAAAAATTCTAAAAATGGCAAAAAAATAAATACCAAGTAAAAATACCAAAAAAAAGAAGTAAAATATAGTTAAAAAACCAAAAAAAATAAAAGTAAAAATACCATTAACACAGTAAAAAAAAATACCAAAATACAAAAAAAAAACAGTAAAAATAGTAAGAAATACTCTAAGTATTTTTAAAAATAGTAAAAATACCAAAACAAAATCAGTAAAATACAGTAAAAATTACCATTAACATAATGAATACTCTAAGTATTTTATTGGCATTTTAATTAATACAGTAAAAATACCATTAACATAATGAATACTCTAAGATTTCTGATTTTTTTTGTTTGTATTTTTACTACCTTTTAACTATTTTTTTTTGGTATTTTTTCTATGTTAATGGTATTTTTACTGGTTTACTGGTTTATTTTTTGTATTTTTACTTGATATTTTTTTTGCCATTTTTAAAAAAAAATTATAATTTTTTCATTCAAAAAATACAATAAGATAATGTTTAATATAACAAATAATTAATGATGTGGAAAATAGTATTACACATCAGCACTGCCACATAAATAAAATATGATATGGGGGCAAAATCCAAAAAAAAAATAAAACAGGGGATAAAAGTCCGGATTTTAAAGCAGGAGGGGTAAAATTCCGATTTAATCAAAACAGGTTGACAAAACTGCATTTAAGCCTATATATATTAAAAACGCAGCCCTCCCATAGATAGCTATAGCTCCGCCACTGGGTCCAAGTGAATTCTTTGTACTTTTGGTTATGTAGTGATTCATCTTTAGTTGTGGTTATTGGTTCTTTCTTTATTATTGGATTGTACTCTCTAAGATTTTGTTTGCGAGTTGATTTTTGGAGGAAAGGTGATTGGAGGATGGATGATTCATTTTACTTTATTAAATTAAAAACAAACATATTTTAAAACGTTCTAAGCTTGATTATGCTATTTCATGTTTTGTGACTTTATGATTTGACTTATTCCCTCTATAATATTTAGGCTTAAATGTAATTTTGGTCCTTCAAGTTTCACAATTACTTGATTTTGGTCTTGTAAGTTTCAATTGTTTGATTTCAACCCTTTAAGTTTTAAAATTGCTCAATTTTAGTACCTCAAGTTTCAATTGCTCGATTTTGACCTTTAGGTTTACCACCTTCTGCATTTGCTAGCATTCTATTGACTTTTGTGATTAAAAATTACTTATGTGGCAATTTAAAATAAAAAATTGTTTTAAAAATAAATTACAATTTTTGTTTCTCACTATTTGAACTATATGAAAGCTTTTTGTATCGAGTGCAAGTTGGTTTATCCTGTAGTGTTATATTTTGTGTTATACTGCCTAATTCATACTCCCTCCGTCTCATTTTCATTATCACATTTGACCATTTCACACATATTAAGAAAAATGCATAAATGAATGAGATATAATATTAATTTTACCAAATTACCCTTGTTATATGGTGAGAAAGTGAAGAGGCAAAATGTGGTGAGAAAGTGAAGAGGCAAAAATGTAGATTATGCAAAAGCATTTATAGGGGGTAGAAATGAAAAAATAACATAAAAAATTGAAATGGGTCAAGTATTATGGGACAATTTTTTCTTGCAAATGTGACAATGAAAATGGGACGGAGGGAGTATCTTTACGTATCAAACAGACTAATAATTATTTTTTGGTAGATGGATTTGCTAGAAAACAAAAATAATTGAATAATTAAACTTTTTAAAATGATAAATTCAACTTTCTTTGACATAACCTGTGATTATGTAACCCTGTAACCCTTGATAAACATGTTATCACCATCAGAAGAGAATTATGTGCCTTAAATGACAAATGTAGAACGCATATCTTTGATGGTACACGTTTTTTGAATTATTCTAGTCATTGCTCATTTTCTTCACCAAAATTGATATTTGTGATCATAGTGTTATTTTGATATAAGATAAAAAAAAACGTGGCTCAACACGAATTTTGATAGGTGTCATCATCTAATTTTCTCTTATTATGACTTTTCTTAAAAAGTTTCGATAGCTGCTCCTAACTCTCTCTAAATTGATTAGAATTCCCTCATATTTACTTATCTATTAGAAGACATCTTTTGATAGAATAAATTTTATCGAGAGATATTTAATGGCAGTACAATTTTTATCATAAGATATCTTTAATAGTGTAATTTTAATTGAAAGATATCTCCTGATAATCATCTAAAATATTACGGGCCAAATAGATCCTGTCTAAAGACCTAACGATTCAAGTTGAGGCTTAAAGTTTCAAAAATTAGGGACAAAGAAATGTATAAGAAAAGTATAAATATCTATAATATGATTAATTAATGATAGATGTTTGTCTAATTTAATTAGTTAGTCAAGTTGAGGGCTTCAAGGTTAACTTGACCTAGGTGTAAACCTTGGACTCCAGCAAAAGTTTGTTCACTTCATTCAATTTTTACAAACCTTTCGTTAATTTCTTCATTCTAAAACATCTCACTATAAAATTTGTTTTAGACCCAATTTGTAAACATGTTGGAGCAATCCTAAGTCAAAAAATCATATGATTAAGGCACCAATAATGAATCTCTTTGTTTCGGCTTTAAGAAAATAGATTTTTTCTCCATATATCAATATATTTTTAAAAATATATCATCCCATACTTTGGGCACAAAATGTTGGAACAAATCAAATTAGTAAGTTTCAATATTGCATCTTGCCTTTGCCTTGGCCAATGTCATCAAACAATATGGATCATCGATCATTCATCAAGCCGTTTATTTTTAGAGTTTAATTGTTGTGCATTGTTAGTGTAAAATTATTTTACATGTGTATCTAATAATATGTTGGCACATTATTTAATAAATGTGACACGTCATGTGTTTTTAAACATAATACATGGTGTGTTAATATATTATTGGATATATGTGTAAAATAATTTTGCAGTGTATATAAATTAAATTCTTATTGTTAATTTTTTGGTTCATCAAGCCGTTTATTTTTTAATTATTCAATAATACTAATTAACTAGGGAAACGCTAAACATAGTCTGGTCCAACTTCAATAAGTAAAAATTTAACAACAAATTATTAATTGACACTCAAGTCTCAAAGCCATACTACTAAGTTTTTGAAACAGTACCCTAATTACCTACCTAAGTTGCAATATCATTAACATCCAATTAATATCAATTTAATTGACTAAGATTCCCCCTAGTATACACAAGAATTACTATGCCAGAATATAGGGGGAATTCTTTCGTTGAAAATGGGACCGTGCTTTGGGGATTATGGTTTTCATTTCCCCTGTTTTGGTTCAGTTTCGATGATAAGTTTTTGTGTAACGATTAGGGCTGTTCATGGTTCATGAACTGAACCATATAAATGGTTCAGTTCAGTAACTGGAACTACTTTTCATAAAATCTGGTTTATTTTTAAAACCAGTTAAAATTCGGTTCATAACCGATTTAGAACCAGTTCACATATTTTAACTGGATTAGTTTCGGATAACTGGTTTAAAACCGGTTTTTTTTCATAAAAACCGGTTTATTTTTGAAAAACTGGTTTTCAACCAATTTCCCAAAGAAAAAAAATCAAATTTTTTTCTCGAAAAAAGATCGGAAACTTTTTTCCGAAAAAAAATCGAAAATTTTTTTCCAAAAAAAGATCGGAAACTTTTTGCCGAAAGAAAAAATCGAAAATTTTTTCCCGAAAAAAGGTCGAAAACATTTTTTCGAAAAAATCGAGAGTTTTCCAAAAAAAAATCGGACACTTTTTGCCGGAAAAAAACGAAAATTGAGGTTTAGAATGAACTACTAAATGAGGTTTAGAATCAACTTTAAATTTAATTTTTTTAAAATGCAAAATCATTTATCAAGTTATTATAATATAATTTATTTAACATTTTTTTCTTGATTTATAATAAAGTCAATCCATTTAATATTTACCGAGTAGTTGTAAAATTGTTATTTCATTTTTAAAATTTTATTATCAGTAGCTGGGCTGCCTCAGTATATTTTGAGGCCCTGGACAAAATGGTTAAAGAGGCTTTTGAAGGTAAAATAAATATATTTTTTATTAATAGAAGTGCAATTTTTAAAAGAGTAATTATTTACTTAAGATATATATAAATAACAAAGAAACCCTACATAGCTGGGGTAGGAATACTTTTGGGATACTACCTAAGCGCATGAAACCCAACAAGAGCCAGAGGATTTACAACTTAACTCTGACTGTCAAAATGTGGCTCAGCAGATTATTATTAAAGAAAAAGAGCTTGATGATTTGTTATAAAAAGAAGAAATTTGGTGGAGTCAGATGTCTAGAACAATGTGACTTACATGGAGATAAAAATACAAAATTCTTTCATCTTAAAGCTAGCCAACATAGAAGAAGAAATAGAGTTGACAATATCAAAGAACCTTTGGGGAATGACCACATTGAGGAGGAGGAGATTGAAGATATTTTCCTTAACCACTTCCAACAACTATTTACCAGCCAACCCATAGCTAATTTGGCTGAAACTGTCCAAGTTGTTTACAACAAGATAACCCCTAATATGCATGACCATCTAAGCAAAGAATTCACTCAAGAGGAAGTTTTTAACGCAAATAAAGACATGAAAATTAGTTTAGCAGCCCATGGACCTGATGGTCTACCAACAAAGTACTACCATACCTATTGAGACATGATAGGCAAAGACATAATTAGAGAGGCCCTTACAATCCTGAACAATAATGGTAACCCTGAACAACTCAATGCCACCCATATTTGCCTCATACCTAAAATATAAAATCCCTCACAACCTAGTGACTTTAGACTTATATCTCTGTGCAATGTTACCCTCAAAATTATCACAAAAACCATTGCAAATAGACTTAAATCAATACTACCAGATATCATAAGCCATAACCAGAGTATTTTTGTCCCTAGGAGACTCATCACTAATAACACTCTTATAGCTAATGAAAATTTCACCATACCTGACACAAACAACTAGAAAACAAGATGTGTGAGCATTAAAACTGACATGTCAAAGCTTATGATAGATTAGAGTGAGGTTTCTTGCGTGCTTCTTTAGAGTCGATGAACTTCCCTTAAAAGATGGTCAACATTATCCTGAAATGTGTTACCATTGTCTCCTTTTCCATTCTCATAAATGGAAAACCTTCGAAAAAATTTAATCCTCAAAGAGGGATCGGACAGAGAAACCCTTTTTCTTCCTATCTCTTTATTACATGTGAGCATATATTAAAACTGACATAGTCAAACTGACTATTCAAAATACTTTACCTATGTCTATGGTGGATCATTTTTCCAAATATTTTGGATAACCCACCTTCATTGACAGATCAAAACCTCAAACATTTAGTTACATTCAAGACAAGGTCTAAAAGAAATTGAAAGGATGGAAAGAAAATAATTTACCCTTTGCAAGCAGGGGTACACTCATTAAAGTTGTTGCCTAAGCAATACCATCCTACCTCATGAGTTGCTCCCTCCTTCCTAAAGGGCTTTGCAGACAAATGGAAAGCATGATGAACAGGTTCTGGTGGGGAAGCAATGTGAACCAAAGGAAGTTGTGGAACTTCATGAGCCCACCAAAACGATTGCATTTAATTTGGAGAATTCTCTTTGCCCTAGATTCAATCAAGGTCTCGAAATTGTGGATCACATATTTCTAAATTGCGAGTGGGCTCGTTAAGTGTGTTTTAGCCCTTCCCTAACCATAATTACCACTTGTACCCAAGCCCAATCTTTCTCATAATGAATGAAAATCATTACTAACATTTGGCTAGCTCGAACCAAAAAAGTTTTTCAGCAAAAAGCCACACTTATGCATACATCGATGGATCAAGCACAGAGGAACCTCTAGGAGTATCAAACCTCTAGTGATGCAAAACACTTGGAGCCTACAGATGCCAAATCTTCGAATGATAGTAACAACAACAGAGGGAGTCCCCCTCCTAAGGAGTGCCTAAAACTTAATGTCGATGCGCATCTTAAGGATGATGGCTATTGGGGGTTAGGTTTAATCCTACGAAGGGACAATGGCCGATGCATTGGAGAGGCAACAAATGTGTATCTAGGTATGAATGATGTAGGCATGGTGGAAGCGATGGGTATGCACGAAGCTTTGGTTTTGATAAGAACGATGAAGCTTCATAAGGTTACCAACGAGATGGATGCGGAATCGATTGTCAAAGCGGTTCACTAAAAGGTTTTCCCTAGAACTCAATGAGGGTAATTAGTTCGACGGTGTGCTAGAGATTTTGACCAGGAAGACTAAATCTCTATTAGGTGGATGTGTAGAGATGAAAACCAAATGGCTCATAGACCATTACTGAGCCTAATAGGTTTTGGGACACTAATTTTCCTACTTGCATCTTACACCATACCCAAAATAGAAATGGGCTTTGTAATCTAATCTGTTTTATTTTTAATAGATGAGTTTTGTTTTTTAAAAAAAAAAGAAGATAGATTTTCAAATCCTGTTGGTACCCTTGAAGGCAGGATAATTATAAGGAAATGCTACGAATGAACACTAGTTAAAGAATTAAATATTATAAAAAAATTGAAATTTGTTTAGTCTATTTTTTTTTTTAAAATTTAAAAAATATTTTTCAATGTAAAATTCACTTTTTTTATTTCCTTAACTAGTGACTCGGGAAAAATAGTTAGCATAACTTTAAATATAAATACTTTTAGGAAGTGCTCATTAAGTCTTAAATCTTTTTTTTTTTACTCAAAAACAACAATATTCATTCATTCAAATTCATAGGGAATACATCAATCAAAATCATTACATATTCAATTTCGCTAAAAACTAATAAGGATGAATCTGCAAACAGACTCACAACATCCGAGTTAATAGCATAAAACGCCCTAATGTCTAAGACAAAGCCTACAATTAATATGACAAACTTCAAATGTCCGGATTAATCATGTATTCGGATCTGCAACGTTGATAATGCTATAGTCATTGAATCTGCACTGAATTTGGATCTAAGCAAACCTGCAAGTCTGAACAAAAAAACAAACACCACAAACACCGTACAAAGACGAGACAAACTCCGTACTAAGACGGGAAATCAAAACAAATACTCCGCACTAAGACGGGATTAAAACAACAAAAGATGAAAAAATCACAAGAGAGAAAACTCAGATAAAACCTAAAAAATATGTGGATATCAATTATTTAAATAAAAAGAAATAAAAAACAATCAAGAGGGGTGATTTTGAATCAAAATTGATCCTAAACCACCCCTCTGTAATTGTGCTTCTTTTCTTATTTGCCTTGGATTGGACACAAATTTCTCCCCCTAAATGTGTTATTACAAAAAAAAGAAAAGAAAAGAAGCACAATTATATTATTCAAAAATATACTCCATGCAGTCTTTATTATAAAAAAACATTTACTTTTTAAATTCATAGAATGTTAGATGTATCTGGTCCATATTATAGATCAGATACATCAAACATTATAAGAATCTAAAAAGTAAACTTCTTATAATATGTACCAGATAGAGTATTTATTAAAAAAAGTAATGCTCCCACCTGTCCTTTCTTATAAGGGACAACTTGGTCAATAAAAATTGATGTATTTGGACTATATTATGAACCAGATACATCAACTTCTTTTGACTCAGTTGTTTCTTATATAAAGGACTGAATGTAGTAATTTATTTACTAAAAACAAATTTCATTATTATTATTTGTTTGGTCAAACATTATTACTATTATTATTTATTATTATTTTAAATTAAAAGTTTTGGTTTAATCATTCATGAATCATAAATTCAGCATTATAACTTTTTTGGTCAATAAAAACCTTTTTTCTTTGGTCAAGATAACTTATTTTTGATTTTTGACTAAGGTCAATATAACTTATTATTTTAATTAATATGTTATATTAATTTCTTTTATTGTATATAATTAATAATTAATTACTAAAAACAAATAATATATTATTATATGGAAAAGCTAAGTCTAATTCATTAATCATAAATTGAACTTTAACATATTTTTAATATTTTATTTAGGCTAAAATATAATTTTCGTCCTTTATTTTTTTAATCTTTATTGTCCCTTTATTTTTTTTGGTATTCATCTTAGTCTTTTATTTTTTTTAAAAGGAGTCTTTTTTCTTTTTAAAATGTTGACCGTTAATCCTTTTGTATATTCATATTCTTTGTCATTCATGATTCATGTACTTTATGGATAAGCTAATTTTTTTTTTTGGTAACTTATAGAGAAGCTAAATGATAAAAGTGAATATTTGATAAACAGTAAAAAAACTAAAAATATATTTAAACCTTCTATTAAATAAAATACATTAATTGATAAAAAAAAATACATTAAGTTTTAAAAAATTAATTTAAATATAATGCATTAAAAATTGTCAAACTATTATTTAATTATTGCAACAATTCAACCACAATTAGACCATTAAAATTAAATCAAATGATTCAAAAGAATTTGAGTTAATTTTGACAGAAATAATCTCTAACCAAGCTTGAATTATTTTTCAGTCGAACTAAACCCCTTCTCATAATCATGTAGAATGAAAACTACTCCCTCCGACCTTAAGTAAATATTTATTATTTAAATTTGTTAAGTAAATAATATATCAATATATAAAAAGTAAAATTAATTTAGACTATGTTTGGTAAAAAATAGTGGAATTGAAGCTGATAATCTAGCTTATAGCGGATAATTTATAAGCTAGCTTTTAGCTTATAGCGAATAAACTAGCCGATTGAATTTATAGTGTTTGATAAAATTAGCAGTTGCTAGCTTATAAGTATGAAATGACATAAAAAGACATGTTTAATTAATATGATAAATTATAAGGTATAAGCTCATAAGATACATAAAATACCGTCCGAAAGTAACTAACTAGTAAAATAAACTATAAGCTCATAATGAAAATACCGTTACTAAATAGAGATTTTATCTTATAAACTATAAATTATAAGTTAACTTATTTGTCTTTCCAAACAGTGTTTTAATCCATATTAAAGATTAAATACATAAATTATTCGATTAATTAAAAAAAGACAAATGTTAATGAGTGCCCCGAGACACTATTTAAGACCTTAAATAATAAATTTTTTTAGAAATTGTAATATTTAAATTTTTGAATAAAAAGTTTCTTTAAATGAAATAATTAAAGAGTACATTTAGACCCTTTAAAAAACTATACTCCCTCCGTCCCTAATTATAAGACCCTATTTGACAAAAATGTACTATTCATTTACCTTGTTCAATATGTTTTGGTGATTATTTTCAAAATATTAAGTTTTTATCATATTTTTTTTTTTGGTCAAGTAGCCTAGTGGCTAGAAAATCCACCTTTAAAGATAAATAAGTGGAGTGTCGCGGGTTCGAACCCGGGCTCTGCACATATAGTGCGATATCCCTACCAACTGAGCTAAGCTCACGAGGATAGTTTTTATCATATTTACTAATGAGAAAAAGGAATATGCACCGACAACGTAAAATAATTTTACACTGTCAACCAATATCAACCATGATTTCCGCCCCATCACCCCGCTTCACCCCACTTTTTTGATATGACATGGCAAAATGATAGTTGTTTATTGGATGATCGTGTAAAACTATTTTACACCGTCGGTGTATATCCATTAAACTCTTTATTGATAGACAATTAATTAAAGATATATTATTGATCAAAATTTTGTATTAGCGTACATGCAGTGCTCAAACAACGTCTTATAATTAGGGACGGAGGGAGTAATTACTTATAATTGAGCCATGGAGAAATATAATCCGAAAGTGGTGAGAGAGATACTCCCTCCGATCACTGTTATAAGCAAAAAATCACTTTTTAAGTTCATTGAAAAAATAATGTATTTAGTCTACATTATTGACCAAATACATTACTTTTTCAATGAATCTAAAAAGTAATTTTTTGTTTATAATAATAAACCAAGTGAGAATGGTCTAGTGACTGAATCGAACTATGTCTTGAATTAAAAAAATAAAAAAGTCAAACATTTTATGTCATTAAGGAAGTTTTGGTTTCCTAAAAGGAGTCAGAATTCTAACGCATGCTTTTACTCCTTTTCCCCTCATTTTATTATTGCATTTAATGTACAAGTCATCATTATTAATTATTATTATAATTATTTCTACATGCACAACTTCTTTTTTTCATGATAAAACACAAAAGCCAATAATAACTGATTGAAATTTATTCACAAAGAATAAGACCAAAACCCCATTAAATAATTTCCAATATTATTAAATTCACCTCCTTCATAAACCCCCCACTTTCCCCTTTGACTAATTCACAAAAACTTCAACTCATTGTTTTTTTCCTCTCTTCATTCTCTCATTTTTCCACCATGGATGATTATCACAAATCTTTCACGTTGGATCTTAATCTTGGACTTGGATTAGGATCTTATGTGCAAAATAATGTGAACAAATCATTGGCTAGTTCAAAAAATGAATTAACCATTGGTTTGAATCATGATAATAAGGCAAATGAATTGAGTTTGAAGAGAGTGCATGAAGAACAAGAAGCACACACAATTGAAGAAGAAATTGCTATTGACACCACCAATGATAATAATGGGTGTACAAAGAAATTGAGGCTTACTAAGGAGCAATCAACCATGCTTGAGGATGCTTTCAAGCTTCATAACACCATTAACACCGTAATATATTTATTATTCTTTTATTTTTTTCTTTCATATATTTTATTTTTACAATAGCTCTAAAATTGATTTTTTATTAATTATTAATTTTATGTTTTCTGAAGCAATTATTAAATTTATGTTAGCTACTTACAGTATATATGATGGTTTGTAATTCATCACGTTTTTTTATTAATTACTGTTTTTTTTTTTTTTTTGGTAAAGATTACTGTTTTATATCATTAGTTATGTTTTCATGTTTATGAGAAATTTAAGGGAATTATTTATATTTTTTATTGGTTTTTTTTTCTTCTTTTCGGTTTCACATGCAGGCTCAAAAACGGGCACTTGCTGAAAAATTGAATTTAAAGCAAAGACAGGTTGAAGTTTGGTTCCAGAACAGAAGAGCAAGGTATATTGTTTTCAATTTTCAATCTTTTATGATTTTTGATTCATGTTTTTTTTTTTTATAATTTTAATTTGATCTTAATCTAACATAGTACTTGTTTGTTTTCATCAAGTTTTCACTTTTGATCACTTTGGTTCCATTATTCTTCTTTTAGATTTTTTTGATTGATGTGTTCCATAATTTTAATTACCATGTCTACCCTTGAATTCATTGACAAAATTGTCTTTTCAAAAAAGAAATTTATTGGTAAATCCCCAATTTATTATTTGTTGACCAAAAAGAGGGTTTATTTTCTTGGTCTAGAAAAAGAGGGGATTTAAATAAGGGCATTATGGTAAAAGAATATTTGACCCCTTTGTGTCATAATAACTATCATTTATGTAAAATAAAAATTGTCTTCAGAGGACTTTCACTTTCAAATTTTCAAAGCATTTTTAATTTATATTTTTCTCTAATTATATTATCTAATTAATGTCATACTATGTTATTATTTTTCACATTGAACTTTTTTTTTAACAAATTTTTCACTTTGAAGTTTTGATCATGAAAGATATTAATTATTGAAAAGAACAATTTAATAAAATCTTCATTTCTTAGTCAATTCAAAATGGTCAAAAGTGACCGTTTAATACGGTCAATAATTTTAAAGAGATCTTATAAAGTGAGATAAATAATTATATAAAATAATTTGTGCATGTAAATTTTATCTCTTTTAGTTGGAGTGTACGCTTAGTTCGTTAATTTTCTTAGGGCTTTGCCCCCCTTTTTGTACCAAAAAAAAAAAGTAAAACACTACAATTTTGAAACCTAAAAATTGAATATTTTTCAAACATATTTTTCTTTGTTGACTTTTGACTATTTGACTATACTTTTTAAGTAATATTCATTAATTAGAATTGACTTTTCATGATTATTTAGAATTGACTTTTCATGACTAAGTTTTTTTTTCATTTTCTCTTCTTTTGACTCATATTTAGGACTAAGCTGAAACAAACTGAGGTAAACTACATGTTCTTGAAGAAATGTCATGATAAATTAAGTGAGGAGAATCTTATCTTGAAGAAAGAATTAGAAGAATTGCGTGCATTAAAAGTTGGACCATCAAACATTACTCAAGCTTCAAAATGGACCATTTGTTCATCATGCAAGAAAATATGGAAGCCAAATGAAGGACACAACAATGAAGATGATGATGATGATGTGGTTAGAAAGAGTAGCTACAGCACCATAGAGATAGATTAGAAGCTATAAGGATATGTTCGATCAAAATAGGAGGGATAAAATTCTGATTCAATCAAAATAGGAGGTCAAACTGCATTTAAGCCTATAATTAATTGATTGATTAATTAATTAATTAATTAAATTGAAATATTATTATTAGTATCATCAATTATCAAACATTAGTCCGTACATCAAATTATGATGTATAGGACTGCAATAGGTTAGCTAAAGATATTTAGATTATATTATTAATGAGTACAATTTTTTTATTTTGTTTTATGGTTTATGAATTGCCTTGTAAGTGTATATAAATAAATTAATAATATAAATGCAATTTTAGTCAAAATGGTACGGACATGAGTACGTGTGTATGTTTTATGGTTGAATTGAAATTTGGGAAGATGAGACAAATTATATGACCACTCTCTTTGGCTCAGTCCAATAATTTGAAACTAGTGTTTCTTAGGGAAGTTTGAAACTAGAGTTAAGAATCTATTATGTGTGCTATGACTATGAGTATTTGCCTTCAATTTTATATGGGTCTCAAATATAAGTAAATTTTTTTTTTTGGTTTATTGAATTACTTATGCATTTGGTGTAAGTTATAGTTCAAATACATAAATGATCTAATGAACCTAATTTTATTTATTTTTATTTATATTTAAGATCGGAGGAAATATATTAAAATAAAGGTATGTTAACTAGTGTTTTCGGTATTAGTTAAAAAGATTAAAAAAACAATTAAATTGATAATATACTAACATTTTAATATTTTAAAAATATTGACTATGCATATTTTAATTTAAGATAAGTGATGTCTTTGATCTGTTTTTTTTTGCAACGGCAAAAGGGATAAAAATATATTAAAAAGGCATAAGAAATGCCAAGTCCAATACAAAAACACATAACATGGACTGTAACAATTACACCAGTCCAAGGCCACCCAAACACAAAAGTCAAAAACGTCTCATCTTCTTTTCTCCATATTTTGTTTTTGGAATTTGGATGAAGATTAGGTTGAGAATGAAAATGTTGTTCTTGAATTTGGTTTTTTTTCCCCTTGAGTTTGAATTTTCTTTTTTCTACGTTATTTTTGAAAAGTTGAAAGAAGATATGGTTTAATGAATTTTTTGACAGTGGTGCTCACAATAGATGTAGACAAACATAAAAAAACCTTTTTATTTTTATAATTTATGTTTTGTAAAACCAAGTATCACGAGGGATCAAATTTTTGTTTACCGGAGTATAAACCAAAATTCACTTACAATACATGGAGGTTAACACCTATTAAATTTATATTACATTTAGTTTTCTTAACTATATTATCGCGAGAAAATTAGTTGGTATTTTTTTTAAATTTACTATGCATGTTTAAATTTACGGTGAATTTGACAAAATTAAAATGAGCTACAATAATATCTTAAAAACTACATAGACTCCATTTGGATTGACTTATTTTAAGTTTATGTGAGCTTATCTACTGATATAAGTCGTTATACGTACTAGTGTTTGGGTAAATTAACAAAAAGTGCTTATCACTATTTCGTAAGCTGCTGATGCCATATTTTAATAAGCTCTCGTAACATGATTATCATTGGGCTTAACATGAAGCTTATATAAAAAGATCCCGCTTCGAATCCCACCTGCTCCATTTTACACAATATATATTAACATATTTTTAGAATTTATTTTTTGAGGCAATCTTAAACTTTTTTTTTTGTTACATCAATCTTAAATTTATCTTGTTGTTTTTTCACGGTTAATTTTATCTTCTTCACACTTATCTTTTTAAAAGCATCCACATTTTTTTTTTAATTTATTTTTTAGAGTCAATATTAAATTTATTTATTTTTATGCAACGTCAATCTTAAATTTATAATTACTTATGTCAAGAGGCATCCAAAGACTTCAATTTATGTAAGTACTTTTTAATTAACATATCCAAACATAATTAGCTTATTAAACATAAGAGCTTATGACGTAAGCTCTTGTATCAAAAACTCTAATACTATAAGCACTTGTATAAGCTGTTGATCCAAATGGGCCATAGTATAAATTTTCCAAAATCACTTTAGTTTTAGCAAATTTGTGATAGAAACATGCATGTAGTAATTCACCATTGTTTTACACTTAACATATTTTGTTGAGGAATCTTCAACTTAACATAAAGATAACTTTCTGTACACGTTATAATAAGGAATGAGACATGAGTCTAATCTAAATGAAGACGCGTTTTTTAACTTAATTTATTAATTAATGGTAGGAATCAATAAAATATCACCTATTTCTTTTGTTTTTTTTGCGTTTTTATTATGAATTCCGATATGGTGAATTCTTGTCCTCACAATTAATTTTTTTTTCATACACAAAACACATAATTGAACCTTTGATCGTTTGTTTAAAAAATTGAAATCACTTATCACTTGGATTAATAGGCATATCTAGCCTACATGAGAGTTTAAAAATTAGAGAAATGTAAATGTGCCTCCAATTTTTTTTTCCCACCACTAGTTTAAGAAATCAAAAGTTTGAACTAGCTAGGGACGATAATTGAAGAGCTACAGCTGGAGTTTTAAAGGATAAAAACAAATCAAATATTATTTGTTAATTAAAAGATAAAAACACATCAAATATTATTTGTTTGGTCAAGAGAATCGATAATCTACAGTAGGAGATTTAAAAAGATGATACAAACAAATATTAATTGTTTGTGTAACAAATTATCTTTTTAGGCAAACAGATTTGAATCAAAGATTAGTTTGCAACAAACGATCCTATCCTTCATGAAGCCAAGGAGATTCAAGACTCTATATAAAGAAGCAAGCTTCATTCGTTGAAGAGTACCTGAAACCATTGAAGATACAAACGCTATAGAGCAATTGAGAAGTTTTAGGCTTAGGATTAGTGTAATCCTTGTGATTCTTTCATGTATCAAGTTTGATACTTGAGAAGGATAATTTTGTTCACTCTAAAGCTTTGAAGCACATAGTGTGAATTGTGGATAAAACATAATTAAATCCATACAGGTTGTGTGGTTGAGGGAAGTGAGAGGGGTCTC
Source organism: Trifolium subterraneum (assembly GCA_951799995.1). Lineage (NCBI taxonomy): Eukaryota > Viridiplantae > Streptophyta > Magnoliopsida > Fabales > Fabaceae > Trifolium > Trifolium subterraneum. Next base: position 24,073,506 of record OX637462.1, read on the forward strand.
ATATCTAGGACGTTCTTAGGTAGAAATCTATACGGGTAGTTGCTAGGTGAGAAGCTGTAAACGGGGCGTTTGCGGAGAGCTTTGAACTACTTTATCATAGTGGATTTCCTTCCTAGATTGGTATCCCCAGAGTAGGTGAGTTGCACCGAACTGGGTTAACAATAACTTGTGTTATTTAAAATTCTATCGTTTTATTTTTGTGTGTCCAAGAGGACCAGTGTTGCAACATCGTGCACCACATTGGTCCCTCACATGCCAGAATTTCAATTGACATTAGAGCAGACACCCTACCTAATTGGGTGAGCTCCAGGGAAGATACTTTCTGGCAAGATGGACAAAGAAGGAGGACTCATGAATAGACCACCACTTCTGGACGGTTCAAACTTTGATTATTGTAAATCAAGGATGATTGCATTCCTAAAGTCCCTTGATAGCAGGACTTGGAAAGCAGTTCTCAAAGGATGGGAGCACCCCAAGGTCAAAGATGCAAACAGACCCGATACTGAGGAGCTGAAACCATAAGAAGAATGGACAGCTGCATAAGACACACTAACACTGGGAAATTCAAAAGCATTAAATGCTTTATTCAATGGAGTAGACAAAAACATGTTCAGGCTGACCAAACAATGCACAACAGCCAAAGAAGCTTGGGAAATCCTCATCACAACTCATGAAAGAACAAGCAAGGTAAAGATGTCTAGACTCCAAATTTTAACCACCCAGTTTGAAAGTCTGAAGATGAAAGAAGAAGAAACAGTGCATGACTTTCACATGAGCATACTCGACTATGCAAACACCTTTGATTGATTATGTGAAAAAATACCTGAAGAAAAACTGGTAAGGAAACTCCTCAGATCTTTACCACTCAGGTTTGACATGAAAGTCACTGCCATTGAAGAATTCAGAGAAATAGGAAACGTGAAACTGGATGAACTAGTAGGTTCCCTTCAAACCTTTGAACTCTCAATGAAAGACAGAACTGAGAAGAAGAACAAGAGCATTGCTTTTGTTTCCAATGCTGAGGAAGAGTCAGAGAGTGACAAAGAAGCTGATGAAAGCATCTCAGATTCCTTAGTATTATTTGGAAGACAATTCAACAAAATACTAAGGAAGGCGAAACCAAGGCCCAATGTGAAGCACATTCAGCCCGACATCAGCAGACAGGGCAATATGTCAAGGAAACCAAGAATTGAAGATATAAACAATCAAGGCAGAGGATTTCAATGCCATGAATGTGAAGGCTACAGACATATCAAGGCAGAATGTCCTACTTATCTGAAAAAATAGAAAAAAGGCCTAAATGTTATATCATGGTCTGATGAAGACTCTGAAAGCGACAATGAAGCAACCAAGTCAGTAAATGTCATGACTGGAAGATGCATGTCTGATTCAGAATCTGATGATGATGTTTCCTATAATAAACTTGTTACAACCTACAAAGAGTTGTGCATAAAGAGTGGAGAACTGTGCAAAACAAATGAGGAACAAAGGAAGACCATTGCACAACTGGAAAAGGAAAAGCAAGTTCACCTGTCTACCATAACTAATCTTCAGAGTAAAACTAGCATGCTAAAGTCTCAATTTGAGAGCGTGGACAAACAACTCAGATTCCTAAACAATGGCACCGACAAGTTAGATGGGATTCTGGAAGCAAATCAAAGGACCAAGCAAGGCAAATGATTGGGCTATCATTCTACAAAGAAACAATCCTATGGTCCAGTCAAGAAGTTTGCTCCAGCCAACCTCTGGTTTGGAACTAAAAGGTCGGGTCAAATGTCTCCACATTCAGCACCCCACCAGAAGAGGTCTAGGAGGTACCAACATGCTGAACCACATCAGCGACCTCCAAGGTATGAATCACGGAGATGTTATCATTGTGGTAATTATGGACACATAAAGGCTGATTGCTATAAGCTTCATGGGTATCCATACAAAGTGAAAAAAGTCAACCCAAGTAAAAAGGTCGACAACAAGAAGCTTTGGAAAACCAAATCCAATGTCTCCTCTAAAGAAGATTGGTACTTTGATAGTGGATGCTCTAGACACATGACTGGTGAAAAGAAATATCTCACTGAGATTAATCCATACACCACCAGTTTTGTGACCTTTGGAGATGGTGCTAAAGGAGAAATCAAGGGAATTGGAAATCTGATCAACAAAGGATTACCAAAACTCAATGATGTACTGTTAGTAAAAGGACTGACTACTAACCTGATAAGCATAAGTCAGTTGTATGACCAAGGGCTGAAGGTGAACTCACATAGAATGAATGTTTGATCACTAATGAAAAAAATATAGTGATCATGAAGGGAGCAAGATCCAAGGATAACTGCTATCTATGGATTCCTCAAGAGACAGCTCACTCATCTATCACCAACCTAGTTAGCAAGGAAGATGAAGCAAGGATGTGGCACCAGAAGCTTGGGCATCTGCACCTCAAAGGAATGAAGAGGTTAATAGCTGAAGAAGACATTAGAGGAATACCCAAGCTCAACATTGAAGAAGGAAGCATATGTGGAGAATGTCAAGTAGGGAAGCAGACCAGAATGTCGCACCCAAAGTTGGAGTATCAGGTCACATCTAAAATATTGAACTACTCAATATGAACTTGATGGGACCAATGCAAGTTGAAATTCTTGGAGGCAAGAGGTATGCCATTGTGGTAGTAGATGATTTCTCAAGGTACACTTGGATAAACTTCATTAGAGAGGAATCAGACACTTTTGAAGTGTTTAAAGAGTTATGCCTTAAAATGCAAAGAGAAAAAGGAGTTGGAATAGTCAAAATCAGAAGTGATCATGGGAAGGAGTTTGAAAATTCCAAGTTCTCTGATTTCTACTCCTCTGAAGGAATCAGTCATGAATTCTCAGCACCAATCACACCTCAACAAAATGGTGTGGTAGAAAGGAAGAATAGTACCTTGCAAGAGTAATTCTACCTACCAAGGATCTTCTTCAAAACCTCTGGGAGAAGTCATAAACACTGCATGTTATGTTCACAACCATGTCACACTCGGAAAAGTTGATAGAGAACAAAGGAGGAAGATGGATCCCAAGAGTGATGAAGGTATCTTTCTTGGCTACTCAACAAACAACAAGACATATAGAGTCTTTAACAACAGAACCAGGATCATGATGGAATCCATAAATGTTGTTATTGATGAATCTCCTGACGCAAAAGTACCAGATGTGGTCCCAAATGTTGACACATCAGTTCCCCTGATCGACAACACTGAAGATCAAGAGACTCAAGAAGGAACTGATCTAGATATTGAAGGTCAACAATCCAAGAAAGGTCCATCTATCAGAGTTCAGAAGAATCATCCTAAAGAACTCATCATTGGAAATCCAGATCAAGGTATCACTACAAGGAGATCTAATGAGCTAGTGGCCAACTCATGTTTTGTATCCAAAATTGAACCAAAGAACATGAAAGAAGCCCTCACAGATGAATTTTTGATCAATGCAATGCAAGAGGAGCTGAATGAGTTCAAGATGAATGAAGTATGAGACTTAGTTCCTAGACCCAAAGGGGTAAATATCATTGGCACTACCTGGGTTTACAAGAACAAGTCTGATGAGAAGGGAACTATCACCAGAAACAAAGCAAGACTAGTTGCTCAAGGTTACACTCAGATTGAAGGTGTAGACTTTGATGAAACATTTGCTCCAGTAGCACGTCTTGAGTCCATAAGGCTACTGATGGGAGTTACTTGTATTCTGAGGTTCAAATTATTCCAGATGGATGTAAAGAGTGTCTTCCTAAATGGGTACTGTCGCGGTGATTTTTGGATATCGAGTTATTAATTAACTTCGAATCACAATTTAATGTTCCACCACCGATCTTTAATTTATCCGAGGGAAAGGGAAAAAGTTCGAAAAAACCCTATTTTTTAGAGAACAAGGTTCGGGGGTTAGTTATACGAAGGGAAGGTACTAGCACCCTAAGTATCTATAGTACCCTATAGGAACCTCTTGTTTTTATTCTAACTTTGCGCTTTATTTTTAATTGCTTGTAAAAATGTAGGAATTAAAGTGATGAAAAAGAAGAAAAATGTTTTTGTTGATTTTATTGATTGGAGAGACAAGTCTCATGCCTACGTACCCGAGGGATCAAACCACCGTAGTTCGGGGTAAAAGTTACGAGTAAATTTGTTTGTTTGATTTTAAGGTTTTGAAAATGGTTTTAAAATACCAAAAGCCAAAAATGGCAAAATGTGAGTTTGATTGATGTTAATTTGTGAAGAAAGTCTATATGGTTAAATTGATTGAGATTTGATTATGAAAATAAGACGCGGACACTTGGTTTAAAATCCAAGGTTTGTTGAGAAAATATTTTGAGTGATAAAAGACACTTGGTTTAAAATCCAAGGTTTGTTGAGAAAATATTTTGAGTGATAAAAGACACTTGGTTTAAAATCCAAGGTTTTAGGCGAGAAAAAGGGACACTTGAGTTAAAATCCAAGGTTTTAGCGATAAAAGAAGCCATTGGTTTAAAGTCCAAGACACTTGGTTTAAAATCCAAGTTTGCGGTAAAAAAAGACTCTTGGGTTAAAATCCAAGGTTTTCACGATAAAGGACGCCGTTGGTTTAAATTCCAAGGCACTTGGTTTAAAATCCAAGTTTGCGGTAAAAAGACTCTTGGGTTAAAATCCAAGGTTTTAGCGATAAAAGAAGCCATTGGTTTAAAATCCAAGGCACTTGGTTTAAAATCCAAGTTCGCGATAAAAAGAAACGTTTGGTTTAAAGTCCAAAGTTTTGAAAAGTGTATGATGACAAAATATTTTGATGCTTGATGATGTTGAAAAGAGATTGTGTTGATATTTTTTGAAAGAGGTTTTGACCTCATTTTTGAGAATAAAATGACTAATTATTTAAAATGGAATGTTGGGTTAAAATTAAAAGGTAGCGCTAAAAGAATAATAACGTCGCAATAAGCCAATTAAGCGCGAAGACAATCCGTAATGATACTTTGATCAAAACGGTGTCTTTTCCCTCGGAATTTAACGTTACGCATATTGGCGGAATGCGATAAAAAATAAATATGCATGAGATGCAATTTTTCATTTATGAGTACATTGGCCTAATCACACTCTAAAATACTTGCAAGAAAATAAACATGAAATGATGCAAGAGAGGGGGTATGCTATGCACTTTTATTTACAGTTTACATTTGGCCTATTTACACCCTAAATTCAAGAGCAAAAATAAATGGCAATTAATAAATCAATAAACACTCAATATCGTGATAATAATTATGTTACAAAAAAAAGGGTAAATATGATAAATAAATGGACGTAATGAAATAATATGAAATGCATGGATAAATAATATAAATAAATACGAAAGTAAAAGATGAAAGTAAGCCTCGACATCATGCTTTACAAGGCTAAAAAAAAATAGCTAAAATAGCCATTCCAAAAGCACTTATCTCATAAGCTAAAAATAAAATTAATTAACAAAATAAAAACATGAAATAATATTAACAATATCTAAATATCAAATAAATAGAAAAATAAATAAGCCTCGACATCATGCTTGATTGGCTAAAATAAAAGCTAAAATAGCTTATGCCAAAAGCACTTATCTCATAAGCTAAAAAAAAAAAAAATAAAATAAAAACAGGGGGGTGTGAATAGTGAGAACGAAATAAAAGGGGGTGCACAAAGTAAAAACAGTGAAGCCCAAAAACAACAGAAGCCCATCTGCCAAAAAAAACGCCCAAAAAAAGGAAAGATCAATCTCAGCCGTCTGATTGATCAAATGGCTCTGATTTAATTAAGAAGAAAATGAATCTAAGATGTTTGATCAGGATCAAAGGGGCTAAGGCGCGCAGGTGCACCATAAGACTGTGCACCTGCGCGCACAGGATCAGGCTGTGGTATAAAAGGCAAACCCTAGAAAAAAATCACAAATTTTCTCTCTTCTCTCTCTCCCTCACCGCCGCGGCGGCTCCTTCTTTCTCTCCCTCTCTGGTTTTTTTTTCTCTCAATCTAAACCTCCATTTTCAAAACTCTTAACATCAAACTTACACAGAAAAATCTCCTAAACCCAAATCTACACTCAAATTAAACAAACAAAATAACAATGAACCGGATCGAACCCAGACAGAATGGAAATGAAAAAAAGAAACCTTTGCTCGTTCTAAATCTTCTCTGATTCGATTTTGAATTTGTGTTTGCGATTTGTGATTTATGAAGATGAAGGTTTGTTTGTGTTTTTTTTCGAACCGTGTTCTTCTCTCTCGTTTCGTTTTTTTGTTTTGATTTCTGGGTTTGAATTCAAAACGGAACTGGGTTTTGGATTTGTGATGATTCTGTGATGTTGGTTTAAATCTGGATTTGTGTTCTGTTTTGTGGGTTTTGAGATTGAGAAAGAAATTTTTTTGGTTCTGGATTGAAAGAAAAAGATTAATTCAGCGGCTGATTCCCCCTTTTTTTGTTCTGATTTCTTCTCTCTGATATATACCCAAAGACCTATTGAATTTCTGGACAAAAAATTGCTTTAGGGAACCAAACTCTGAATTTGGACAACAAAGTACAGTCTTTTTGCTTTCTGCAGCAAAAACGTGAAGAGGACCTTGGACAACTTTTTTTTCTGATTTTTTTTTATAATTAAAATAGAAACAGAATAAAATAAAATAAATAATAAAAATAATAATAAAAACGAAAAATAAAAAAGGACAAAAGAAATGGAAAAAGAAATTAAAATTATCATAATAATAATAATAATAAAAATAAATGAATAAATACATAAAAGAACACAAAAAAAATGAGGTATTTTAAAATACCTCTCTGCCGAAATTTTGTCAGAAATGACAAAAAGGGCAAGAAGGTTTTAAACATCAAACAAAATCAATTGATCAAAAAATGGGGTATGACAGGTACCTTAAGGAAGAAGTATATGTGGAGCAGCCTAAAGGGTTTGTAGATCCTCACCTTTCAGATCATGTATACAAACTAAAGAAGGTGCTTTGTGGCCTAAAGCAAGCTCTAAGGGCGTGGTATGAAAGAATGACAACATACCTGGTGAAGAATGGCTACAGGAAAGGAGAGACAGACAAAACCTTGTTTGCCAAAGAAGAGAAAGGAAAGCTCATGATTGCACAAATCTATCTGGACGATATTGTCTTTAGAGGAATGTCAGACCCAATGGTTAGACATTTTATCCATCAGATGCAGTCTGAATTTGAGATGAGCTTAGTAGGAGAGCTGACCTACTTCCTTGGGCTTCAAGTCAAGAAAATGAAAGACACAATATTCATCTCTCAAAGCAAATATGCCAAGAATATTGTGAAGAAGTTTGGGATGGAGAATGCTAGTCACAAAAGGACTCCTGCAGCAACACACTTGAAACTGACTAAAGATGAGAAAGGTGTTGATGTAGATCAAAGTCAGTATAGAAGCATGATAGGAAGCCTTCTATATCTCACTGCTAGTAGGCCAGACATCACCTTTGCAGTTGGAGTGTGTGCTAGATATCAAGCTGCACCAAAGATGAGCCACCTCACACAAGTCAAGAGAATTCTCAAGTATGTGAGTGGAACATGCAACTATGGCATCATGTACTCCAATGGTGAAGACTCAAAGTTGGTTGGATACTATGATGCAGATTGGGCAGGAAGTGCAGATGATAGGAAGAGTACCTCAGGTGGATGTTTCTTTTTGGGGAATAACTTAATCTCCTGGTTCATCAAGAAACAAAATAGTGTATCACTATCCACAGTTGAGGCAGAGTATATTGCAGCTGGAAGTAGTTGCTCACAGATCATATGGATGAAGCATATGTTAAGTGAGTACAATGTAGGGCAAGATGTGATAACATTGTACTGCGATAACTTGAGTGCTATAAATATCTCCAAAAATCCTATTCAACATAGTAGAACAAAGCACATTAATATAAGACATCACTTCATTAGGGATTTGGTGGAAGAAAGTATTGTGACCTTGGAACATGTACCACTGAAGGTCAGATTGCAGATATATTTACCAAGACATTGGATGCAACACAATTTGAAAGACTTAGGGGCAAACTTGGAATTTTCTTTTGTGAAGACGTATAGCAACTACAGTTGGTGATGTGTGCAACAAATCCACTTTCCCTCCATCTATTGTTGCATTCAAATTCAATCCCATCATCATTAACTCCACTCCCCAAAACACGCCACCTACCAAATCCTTCCACCTTCTATAAGGACTCTGAAGACACACCAAAGGTGAGTGACGATGTTGAACCTGAAAAGGTTGTGGACCAAGTGCTTGAAGATCTAAACAAGCAAGCAACTAGGTTTGATGTGGAACCGAATGTTGGCACATCGGTTCCGGAAGAAGAATAGGTACAGAACACTGTTCCAAATACACCAGAGAACACCACTATGTCTGGTGATATGCAAATGTTTGCTGATGAAGGCTCCAAAGGTGACACTCAGTCTGAAGAGAGTGAAGATCCTAAGGAAAGAGAAGTAGGAGAAGAAGACGCTGGAGACAAGGATGAAGGTGACAACTCTAACCTTGTGGATGTGGAAACCTATGTAGAGAATCCACCATCCGTGAAGACTGGTCCTCAGAGTGTTGCAAAGAGAACAAGGAGTGCTAGAGCTGTGGTGACTACAAGCACAGCAGAGATTCCAGTGAAGAAGACTGTGAAAAACCAGCGAGATATGGTCCTACCAAGCCTAAGAGTACACCTCCAAAAAAGCCTACACTCAAGAGAAAGGATACATCATCTGAGTTTGATTCTGATTAAAATGTGGAGCACAATGTCACTGACATTGGTGACTCAGAAGAAGAGGACATACCTAAGGGGAGTCAGAGTGCGCTTACCCTTGTAGTCTCTGGGAGAAAGAAGTTCAAAGGGAAGAAAATTCCTCAGAATGTTGGAGAAGCACCCATGGACAACATATCTTTCCACTCTGTCATTGGTGTGCAAAGATGGCCTTATGTCTACAATAGAAAGCTAGGTCTTGAGAGAGAGCTGAGCAAGGAAGCCTTGAAGAACAGGGATGTGATAACCCTGATCAAGAAGGCTGGACTAAGGAGGACTATGACATGCTGGAAGGGTTGAATGTGGTAACCAGTGTTGGGACATCCAGCACTGCTGAGATAGGGAAGATGACTAGGAAGCAGATGATTAACCAGTTGAAGGAGAACAGGTCCAAGCTAGATGCTATCATTGCTGCTCTTGAACTTGAGGAAGAACAAGATGTTGAAAAGGCTGATGTGAATGCAGGTGATATAGATACAGACCATGAAGAACGGAATGAGATTGAGGATGTGGTGGAGTCTGACTCCGATGAGAGTGAAGACATATGAAGAATTTTCCTGTATTTTTCAGATACTTTTGTGTATTCGTGGGCTATGCCCTGGATTTTATGCACTATATGTGCTTGGTCTGTAACCTTAATATGCACTCTACTGCTATTATCTGGTTTTCTACTATGCAAGTAATTTGACTTTATTTGTCAAAATTTTATGGCTAAAAAGGGGGGAGTAAAATATACCCTCTGTTTTTTTGGGTCTGAATGGTGGGCAAAATGTTTGCACATCTGAGCCAACTGCAGTAGAATAGATAGATGAATATTCCCTATCTGAGAAGACCAACCTATCCCTGATACATCTGGAGATAGGAGATGAAAGAAGCTCTGATACCACATGAAGACAAATATTGCTCTGACAAAGTAGTATATTTATGTGTGTAACTGTCATGCCTAAAGATTACCAGATCTAATACTTAGGGAGAGTGATCTGAGGTTTAGGGGGAATCAGATATATATGCATGACTGAGCTGCAACACAGGGGGAGTAGAAAATTATATCTAACTACTATGTGTGCATGAATGATGTTGAGCCAAATGTCACCACATGCTACACTGTGACATTGGACTCTACTTGAGAATTTATTTTTCTCAACTGATAAAGGAATTTATTTTTCCTTGTATGATCTCTTAGAGAACTTATGTTCTCAGTCTGAGGAAGTTTATTTCTTCCTAAGAGATTGATTTGTGAGAGTTTATTTTGAAGGTGCATGGAGAAAACACAAGAAGGGGGGGTTGAATTGTGTTTTAGATATTTAAAAACTTTTCAAGATATTTAAATCTATCAGAGTCTTTAAGCACAGCGGAATTGTTCACACAATTAACTTAAGGCTAAGTGAATGATGAAGGAGTAAATGAGAGAGTGAGAGAGAGAAAGACACACAACAATTTATACTGGTTCACCTCACAAATTGAGAGTACTCCAGTCCCCTTGCTTCCAAGGGAGTTCACTATAATCACTAAGATTACAATCAGATGCTCAAGCACACAAGCATGAGACTTCCTTGCTCAAGTCACACAAGACTTAAGACTTCCTGCTCTAAGTCACACAAGACAGAGAGACTTCCTTGCTCTAATCACACAAGATCAGAGACTTCCTTGCTCAAGCACACAAGCTTAAGACTTCCTGCTCTAAGTCACACAAGACAGAGAGACTTCCTTGCTCCTACACTCAGCAGAAGACTTCTTTGCTCTAATCACTAAGATTGAGACTTACTTGCTTCTACACTAAGCAGAAGACTTACAATTACTCACGCAGGAGTAATACTAACTTCTAAGCTTAAACTTATTACAAACATAATAACTTCAGAGGCTTAAGCTAGTTTGTATTCTCACTTCATTTGAGAGATGGTTTCTATTACAATTCAAATTCTCACTTTATTCCGAGAGATGTTTTCTAATGAAGATCGTTAGTCATCAATTCTTTCTTTAACATATTTATATGAGTTGACAAAGACATTGAGACGTTGGAGAAATTCCCATTGTAAAATGGACAGCTGTAGTCTTTGAATATCCGTTGAGTAAAGCCACGTCTTCTTTTGCAGTGAAGCTTCACCTTTACTGTTTGTCCAAAATACAGTAATAAGGTACAACTAGCTCCTAGAGAGAGTAGGATCACATCCTTTGTGACCGTTGTAATTAGTTGTCCTTAGAACAAATCATCAGGCTTGATAAGAGTAGTTGATGTATCCCTTCTGATGATTTGGGGAATTCCTTTGCTTCTGATGAACCTTTGATAACTTGGAGTCTGATTGGTCTTGAATGAATGGCCTCTGATAGTCCTTCATAATTCAGCTTCTGAACGTCTTCATCTTCTGAATAACTCATGACTAGCAGATAGCTTCTGAACTCTTGTAGGCATCTGAACATCTTTGAGCTTCTGAACTTCTCTGAGCTTCTGAACTCTTGCAGACATTCTGATCCTCTTTGAGCTTCTGAACTTTGTTTAGCTTCTGACCACGTTGTAGCTTCTGAACTCTTTCAGAGTGTAAAGATTCAGACTTCCATAGGTTTCATCAGAGTCTAAATTAAATGTGCTCTTGATATAACGTTGGATTATCCTGCACACTTAATTTAAACATTAGTAACATGAATTGTCCATTTAATACTTTGTTATCATCAAAACTTAAGGGTGTGTACTAACACATATTTTGTTCCAACAATCTCCCCCTTTTTTATGATGACAAACATAAGTATTAAATACAATTGTTGTTGATAAAAATCAGCTATGTTGACATTAGGCTTCTGAGTTTCGCAAGCTCCCCCTAAGTCTGATATCCCATAGGGTTAGGTTTGTAAGCTCCCCTACTTTGTATCCATAGTTAATTTTAATCAGTTTCAGAATTACTTTATTATATGACTTAAATTATTCATATTTTACTATATAAAGAACAAGGTTTGCAAGCTTCTTCTTTTCATAGTGTGATAATCTTTGAATAAAGTTGCACCCTTACTCAAGAACTATCTATGAATAATAAACTTCAATTAATAAATGTATTCTCCTTGAAATTATGCTCTTGATGCAGATGCAAGATGAAGCAAATATTTAAATTAAATGACAATAGGATCAGAGGCACTAGAAACATACACACACACACACACACACACACACACACACACTTGGTTCTGATGGTTATCATTAACAGTTTCAGAGTTCAAAATATTTTTCAAACAATTCAGAGCTTAAAAAAATCTTTTTAAAGAAAATAGCTCAGAGCCTGAATCAAAAAACTTGAAAACAGTCCAGAGCTCTTTAGCACAATATTTTGAAATCCTCAAAGATCAGATTGTCATATCAAAGCATGTACCTCATGCTACTATTTTGACCACTCTCCTACGTTCTCTCTCTGAAGCACTACAAAGCCCTAAAAAGCTAAGTAATTTCGCTTCTTCCAACAATTGATTTACCAATATTCTTTCTCCCCCTTTTGTCATTATCAAAAAGGTAGTATAAGCAATTAATAAAAATTTTAACTTTTAATGCCGTCAAATCAGGAGCGGTTGAACGCATTTAAGACTCGGCAATTGAAATATGCTTATAAAAGAAGAGAGATACCTAGTCATTTTATTCACACAGAATAATCTTAGGTTATTGATAGATCTCTTGAGAGAAAAATGAAACGCTCAGAGAAGAAGAAGGTAGTTTCAAAGAGAGTCAGTCAAGATAGGAGAAAACATAAGAAGAAACCAATAGAAACAAAGCCAGTGTCTGTTACAGAAGAACTCAGTTCAGAGTCTGAAGAAAAATCTTTGGACTCTGACTGTTTTAAGTTCTGAAGACATATATTCCTGAAGAAAATCAAACTGATAACCAAGGCTCTAGAGGGGCTAGAGTCTTTTCCTGAGGAAAAACAAACTGATGCATCAGAGTCGGTTTCTTCAAGAAAGACTACTAGTTGGTTGGATGGCTTCGGCCAAAATCTCAACCTTCCCCCCTCTACAAAGGTCATATTTAGGCGTGCAACCTTATGGCCTTTGAAGCAACCAGAAGATAATCCTTGGAGAAACTTTATATGTAATCCAGAACTTATGTTCTCAATGAAACAAAGTTCATTACTTTGGCTTGTTTATTTTTGATTTCTTATTTATATTTCTTCTCTTGTTATGTAATTTGATTCTTTAAGAACAATCAAATATTGTACTCATTGAAAATCAACTTTATGAATGAAACTCAAGAGTTTGAAAAATCAATTTGCAAGATTGTTTGTTTAACGAATTGAAATTTAGTTCAAAAAATAAAACAAACAATCAGACATGTTAATCAGAATCAAAACATACATATAAGCATAGTGACTAAATATGTTAGACTTAACACAGAGATAGAAATTATATACCAATATGAACTCTATCCTACTAATGTGCCTAACAAAATATTAATCAGTTATGAAATCACATAAGAAATCAAGATAATCCTAAGGTTGAGGTTGACTATAGATAGACGCTAGGGTTATCATGATGTTTTTCTGATTAGCATTTACTTCTTCCATCAATCCCATAAACTTGTCCACTTTGTCTTCAATCCTTCTGATATCACTCTCATAGACAGGATTCCTCAGATGTTGTTGATTACCTTGATTACCTCTCAGATTGTCTTGAAGAGGTACATTCAGATCGTCCACTATTGAAGCTAACCTTTCCCTAAGGTTTTGCCCAATATTTTCTCTTGCAGCAGAGGATTCAGGATGATCCCTCTTTGTGTCTACTTGAGTCTGAATGTCTTCCTTAGCATTGATGACCTTCCCTTTGTCAAATTTCCTCTGTTTTTCCACAACTACCCTTTGTAGATTGTGTAGTTCTTTTACCAGGTCCTCTGTCAGACTTACCCATTGAGCAGCATACTCAGATGAAGGCATATCAGTTTGCCTTAGGTCATAAAGACCATGTATTTGTTTAAACAAGTCATTGCATTTGCTCAAGACATCAGGATTGTTTGATTTGGTTGGGTGAGGTTCATTGGTTAAGGGTGTATTGATGAGTTGAGGATTTGAATGGATAGGTATTTGTTGATTCTGTTGAGGACTAGGACTGGTTTGGACAAAGCCTTTGAGGTGGAAATCTTCTATAAGAAGTTTTTTGACCATAGCCTCAACATGGTTTGATGGTGGGAGGTTCAGGTTTTCAGGGTCAGAGGGTTGTAGTTTAGATGGAGTTTGGTGATGAGAATCTGAAGATGTGTGAGTCATAGATGGCTTGGTTTTAGCATTAAGACGTTCAAAGCTAAATAGGATTTCATCTAACTCATTTAAATCCACTGAAGATGATGATGAAGAAATATTGATGAATTCTGGTTCAGGGTGGTTTGTTTCTGGTATAGATGGTTTTGATTTGATAGGTTCTGATATAAGTTGTGTTATGGTAAGATTATCTTCAGAACCTTCCTGGTTATAGTTTGAAAAGAGTTGGGTTGATGATGAGGTTAAATGAGTGTTTTGAGCAGTAGCAACAACAGGTTTAGATAGAGATACATCACCTGATTTGTTATGATCTGAGCTTTCAACAATCATTTCCTCAGGCTCTTTGGTAAGTTTCTTTCGTCTGATACTGAGAGGTTCATCATCACTTTCTGAGCCTTCACCCTTGGTCTTGGTCTTTTCTTGTCTTCCTTCATTTGCAGCTTCACTCTTATATGCTTTCACTAGCCTCCTTCTCTTCTTCTTCAATTCTTCCTTCTCAATCTCAAACCCTTCTCCTAGGTTATCCAGCAGTTGAATATACTGATTGACAATACCACTAGAAACTGTAGGTATATCAATGTTACATTTCTTCACCAAAGAAGGTCCTGAGTGAGACTGAGGTACCAAAGGATCTGAAGGTTGTACCTCATGTCCTGACAACAAGTTCATGTGAGAGAGTGTATGAACAGATATTGTGGAGGCTCTGATTTCCCTTAACAAGAAGTCATGATCCGCAGCTTTGATTATGTCTATCACTCCACATTGATAGAAGATCTCACTGAGTATCCTAGGGTAGATGACATGTATATTAGGCTTGTCCTGATTCTGAGTGCTCGACACAGCTTTGCATAGGTGATTGAAGATGTATTTAGCCCAATTTAAATCATATTTCCTTGTGAGAAAATAGACAAAGTGTCTATGATCCCATGACAATTGATCAGAATTTTCACTTCTTGGAAATATAGAACTCAACATAATTTTGGTTAATACTCCCTGAGTGGGCTTCAGATCACCTATCCTGTTGCTCTCACAACTTTTTCCTTTGACATAGCATTGTTTTGTCATAATCTTCATAAACTCAGAGTTCTTTGCTTCATTGTGACCAAAGGTGTAGTAGATGCCTTCATTTGGGATGGATAACACCTTAGCCAAGTTTGAAGCAGTGAGAATTACTTCAAAACCACACAAAACAGAATGCACCTCTGTTTCCTCAATAATTCTTAATCCTAACTCTTGAGGAGTCTTATTTCTATTCTCCAACTTCTCCTTTCTTCTTGCAGCTAGCTCCTTATCATAATCTTCGAACAGTTTTCACTTTGCTTCTGATCCAGAAATCTTTCACCAGAGTAGGGTAGATTGGACCATTTAACAATTTCATGTATCTAAAGCTCTCATTATGATCAATGAAGAACTTTAGAACATCAAAGTGATTTTTCTCCAAACTATCAAAGTCCACTGGTTGTTCCATAACCAGGTTCAAAGATTTTCCCTTCATCTTGAGATACAAATCTGTGGAAAACACTTCTTCGCAAGCAGTAGTGTTGATAGGGAAGTTTTTAGGAAACGTAAACAAGGAATCTGAAGTTGATGTAGAAGTAGATGCCATTTCAGAAGGTTAGGGTGTAGAGTTTGCTAATTTAATCAAAAAAAAAATTCTGTGGAATTTAAGACGAAGGTGTGAGATGTGATAGTGTGAAGTGTGCAAGTGTTTAAGTGATTTTGTTTAAAAACAATAAAACAAATTAAAACACACAATACATTAATTAAAAAGTAAAACGAACTAATCATTAACTGTTTCTAAACCAATCAGAACGTGTGTACGTGTTGTTCTTTTAGCGCCAAAACGTTTCAGTAAAAACACTCAAACGTTTGCAATTCATTTCCTTGTCAGAGGCTTAACCTTCAGAGGTTAAAAAGAAAGTTTCTCAAGGTCTAGACTACTTCAGATGCTGAGGTCCAAAATATGTCAGAGTCTGAGAATGTGTCTTTCAGGATATTTTAAAAAATATGTTCAGACAGGGTTTTTCAAGGTTTTTAATTCTGAACATTTTTGAGAAATAAATCAAGTATCCTAAGAAACCTTTTTAACCTTGAAAGTTATTCCTCTGACTTGTCATTTAGGAGATGAGAGTTACTTACCTGATTTTGAAGCTCTTTTGTTTTGATGACATTTTGTTAAAGCTCAATCTCTTTCCAGGTCAAATTCTGAACATTCATCCCACCAAAGAGAGTTGCTATCATCAAAGTCTTTTTCAAAACAATCTTCAAATTCTTCATACTCCCTCCTGTTGCTTATGTACTCCATTTAATCTTCTTCTCCATCTGACTCTTCAAAAATGTGCCTTCTATGCACGATTGCTCTTCTTCCATTCACATTCACATGCATCCATGTGATTGGAAGGTTCAGAGTCTTTGTTTCACCTGCAATCAAGTAAACTATTTTGTCTCTTGGTACCCACTTGCTTGAGGGTCCTAGACTGTTAGTTGCCAAATCTTTATCCTTCATTTGTTTTATCCGAGTGCTATCAGATACAAATGTAGTGTAAAGATTAGGGAGTGAGAAGCTTCCATCAATAACTGATGAGCTTGGTTCCTCTAGTGTTTTATTACTAGAGTATCCAATCCCATTAGTATTGTTGGTCTTAAGGTTGCAAAACATGGAAACAATTTTATTTTGATCAGCATTAGTGTTGCAATACTCTTTGAGAGCAAGAGAGTGCTCAAAGGGTTTGTAACATACAGCATAATCATTCTTAAGATCTTATGTTTTGATAAAATCTTTTTGTACAAGATCTCCAGATTGATTTGCTTGCTTACTTAAATTCTCATAGTTTGCTTTAAGCTTTTTATACTTCTGCTGACTATTAGAGAGTTTAAGTAAAGTCTTTTAAAGATGCTTGATCAATTTTGCTTTGGAAAGATGAGAATATACCTGATTCATTCTTCTCTGGATATTGTCTATGTTCTCAGGTTCTGACTTTTCATCAGAACTTGAATCTTCAGAGTCTGAGCCATCTTCAGAACTTGATCCTTCAGCTCCTGGTGCTCTTTTAGATTCATCTTCAGAGAAGTTGTCTAGTACATTCCAGGTTGTCATTCCTTCAGCCAGTTTTCCTCCATTCTTCTTGAAGATGTACCATCTTTGAATTTTTCTTGAAAACCTTTCAAGATATTATTCATCAGGTTCTTCAACAAGACCTTCATGTTCCAATGCTTGCTTTCCTTTCCTTGCTGCTTCTGCTTCTTCACCTTTCAACTCTTGCATATCCTTCAGAGTCAATTCATGGACTCTGAGTAAATCAATCAATGATTCAGGACTCATTGAGTTGATGTCTTCAGTTTCCTCTATAGTATTTGAAATTACATTCCAATTCAGAGGCAAACTTCTCAGCAACTTGCTTAAAAGCTCTTTGTTGCTGAGTTTGTTGTTGAAGTTTTCAAGCTTGCTTGTGATGGCTTGAAATCTTAAGTTCATTTATCCAATACTCTCATTTTCCTCCATTCTAAACTCCTCATATTGATCTAACAAACCATTTACTGTTGCTTTCTGAATGCTTTCATTATCATCACTAATGAAGCAAAGAGTAGTAGTTGTAGATTCAATTTTTGAAGTTTGTTTTGTTGGAACAAAATATGTGTTAATACACACCCTTAAGTTTTGATGATAACAAAGTATTAAATGGACAATTGATGGTACTAATGTTTAAATTAAGTGCAGGAGAATTCAATGTTTAATCAAGAGCACACTTAATTTAAACTCTGATGAAACCAATGGAAGTCTGAATATTTAAGACTCTGAAAGAGTTCAGATGCTACAACGTGGTCAGAAGCTATACAAAGTTCAGAAGCTCAAAGTAGATCAGAACGTCTGAAAGCTGTTCAGGGACTCAGAGGAGTTCAGAAGCTCAAGGATGTTCAGAGGCCTACAAGAGTTCAGAGGCTGTCTGATAGTCATAAGTCATTCAGAGGATGAAGGCGTTCAGAATGTGAATTACTAAAGACTATCAGAGGCTAACCATTCAAAGACCAATCAGACTCCAAGTTATCAAAGGTTCATCAGAAGCAAAGGGAATTCCCAGTCATCAGAGGACTACATCAACTACAACTTATCAAGCCTGATGACTTGTTCTAAGGTCAACTAAAATGCAACGGTCACAAAGGATGCGATCCCTCTCTCTAGGAGCTAGTTGTACCTTATAACTGTACCATTGGACAGACAGCAAAGGTGAAACTTCTCTGCAAAGGAAGACGTGGCTTTACTCAACGGATCCTTCATGTCTACAGCTGTCCAAGTTGTAACGGGAATTTCTCCAACGTCTCAATGTCTTTCTCAACTCATATAAATATGCCAAAGAAAGAATTGAAGACTAGCGCTCAACATTAGATAAAATCTCTCAAGAAAGTGAGCATTTGAATTGTAATAGATAATATCTCTCAAATGAAGTGAGCATAGAAACTAGCTTAGAGCCTCTGAAGTTATTATGTTTGTAATAAGTTTTAAGCTCTTAAGTTAGTAGTAAGTCTTCTACTTAGTGTAGAAGCAAGTAAGTCTTCTGCTTAGTGTAGAAGCAAGAAAGTCTTCTGCTTAGTGTAGAAGCAAGAAAGTCTTCTGCTTAGTGTAGAAGCACGTAAGTCTCAGTCTTAGTGATTAGAGCAGTGAAGTCTTGAGCCTGAGTGCTTGAGCAAGGAAGTCTCTGATCTTGTGTGATCAGAGCAAGGAAGTCTCTCTGTCTTGTGTGACTTAGAGCAGGATGTCTCAAGCTTGTGTGCTTGAGCAAGGAAGTCTTTGATCTTGTGTGATCAAAGCAAGGAAGTCTCTATGTCTTGTGTGACTAAGAGCAGGAAGTCTTGAGCTTGTGTGCTTGAGCAACTATTGTAATCCGTGTGATTATAGTGGAACTCTCTTGTAAACAAGGGGACTGGAGTACTCTCAATTTGTGAGGGGAACCAGTATAAATTGTTGTGTGTTCTTCTCTCTCTCACTCTCTCATTTACTCCTTCATCATTCATAACGTCATAAGTTAATTGTGTGAATAATCCGCTGTGCTTTAAAGACTCTGAAAAGATTTTAAATATCTTGGAAAGTTTTTAAAATATCCAAAACACAATTCAACCCCCCTTCTTGTGTTTTCTCCACGCACCTTCAATTGGTATCAGAGCTCCGATTCTGTTGGTAAATCACTTAACCGTGAGACAGTCAAGATCCAAAGGAGAAAACCTCCATGGCTTAAAACATGGATAAGTGGAAGCAGAAGCTACATCAACAAGTTGCTGATCTTAGCAAGAAATTTGAAGATGAACTGAGCTTAAATGAAGATCTGTGCAACAATCAAAATCCTTCCACTTCAGGGGCTAATCAAACTTCTAGTATTGCTTCTACAGCTACTACTGTTTGCCTCATTAGTGATGATAATTAAATCATTCAGTGGGCAATAATAAATGGCTTGTTAGATCAATATGAGGAGTTTAGGATGGAGGAAAATGAGAGCATTGAGAAAATGAACATAAGGTTTCAAGCTATAACAAGCAAGCTTGAAGAGCACAACAACAGACTCAGAAACAAAGAGCTTGTAAGCAAGTTGCTGAGAAGTTTGCCTCTGGATTGGAATGTTATTCCACATCCTATAGAGAAAACTGAAGACATCAATTTAATGAGTCCTGAATCATTGATTGATTTACTTAGAGTCCATGAATTGGCTCTGAAGGATATGCAAGAGTTGAAATATGAAGAAGCAGAAGCAGCAAGGAAATGAAAGCAAGCATTGGAGCATGAAGATCTTGTTGAAGAACCTGATGATGAGTTTCTTGAAAGATTTTCAAGAAAAATTCAAAGATGGTACATCTTCAAGAAAAATGGAGGAAGACTAGCTAAAGGAATGACAACATGGGATGTACTAGACAACTTCTCTGAAGATGAGTCTGAAAGAGCACCAAGAGCTGATGGATCAAGTTCTGAAGATGGCTCAGACTCTGAAGACTCAGGCTCTGATGAAAAGTCAGAACCTGAGAGCAAAGAAAGTATTCAGAGAACAATAAATCAGGTATATTCTAGTTTTTCCAAAGCTAAATTGATCAAGCATCTCAATAAGACCTTACTTAAACTCTCTAATAGTCAGCAGAAGTATAAAAAGCTTAAAGCAGACTATGAGAATTTAAGTAAGCAAGCAAATCACTCTGAAGGTCTTGATCAAAAAGATTTTATCAAAACCAAAGACCCTAAGAATGATTTTGCTATTTGTTACAACCCCTTGAGCACTCTCTAGCTCTCAAAGAGTATTGTAACATTAATGCTGATCAAAATAAAATTGTTTCCATGCTTTGCAACCTTAAGACCAACAATACTAATGGGATTGGATACTCTAGTAGTAAAACACTAGAGGAACCAAGCTCATCAGTTATTGATGGAAGCTTCTCACTTCCAAATCATTACACTACATTTGTATCCGATAGTTCTCAGATGAAACAAATGAAGGATGAAGATTTTGCAAATAACAGTCTAGGACCCTCAAGCAAGTGGGTACCAAGAGACAAAATTGTTTACTTGATTGCAGGTGAAACTAAGACTCTGAACCTTCCAATCACATGGATGCATGTGACTGTGAACGGAAGAAGAGCAATTGTGCATAGAAGGCACATTCTTGAAGAGTCAGATGGAGAAGAAGATGAAGAGGAGTACATAAGGAGAAGAAAGGAGTATGAAGACCTGGAAGCATGTATTGAAGATGACAACAACTCAGTGTGGTGGAGTGATTGCTCAGGCTATGACTCTGACTACACCTAATCAAGAAAGCTTCAATACAAGGTAAGTATGCTTAACTCCTGAATGACATATTCAGAGAAATAACTCTCAAAGGTTGAAAATGTCTTCTTAGGATACACAGTGTTCAGTACTAAAAACCTTGAAAAAATCCTGTCTGAACATATTTTCTTGTGTTCTGAAAGACTTGTTTTTCAGCCTCTGAAGTTCTTCAGGTTCTAGCATCTGAAGAATCTCAGACTCTGAGAAACATTTCAACCTCTGACGGTTAAGTCTCTGAATACAAAATGAATTGGAAACATTTTAGTATTTTTACTAAAACGTTTTGGCACTAAATAAACAACACGTACACACATTCTGATTGGTTGAAACAATTAATGATGGATTGCCTTATTTTTGATAA
Source organism: Trifolium subterraneum (assembly GCA_951799995.1). Taxonomy (NCBI): domain Eukaryota; kingdom Viridiplantae; phylum Streptophyta; class Magnoliopsida; order Fabales; family Fabaceae; genus Trifolium; species Trifolium subterraneum. The sequence continues at coordinate 24,094,650 of OX637462.1, forward strand.
GTTAAAAATGTTGTGATTTGATTTGTCTTACTGTTTTAATCAAAATCACTGAGCAATTGCACACTTTGCACTTCCACAACCTACACTCTAGTTTTCTAAATCTTTGAAAAATCTTCTTTATCGTTGTTTTTAGAAAAACCCCAAAACCCTAACTTCTGTAATGGAAATCTCTACCTCATCAGTATCTTCGTCATTCTCCTTTCCAAATGACCTACCTATCAACGTCGTCAATTGTTCAGAACTTTTCAGCAAAGAAAAATCGCTGGAAATAAAGGGAAAATCATTCAACTTGGTTATGGAACAACCGGTTGATTTTGAAAGTCTTAGATTAAACCAGCACGACATTGAAAAATTCTTCAATGATCAAAATGGAGGATTTAGATACATGAGAGTACTAAATGGTCCAATCTATCCTACCCTGGTTAAAGACTTTTGGCTTCGGAGCAAGGTTTTTACTGTCAAAGACTACATCGAAGAACTGACCGGCTTGAGGAATGCCAAACCCGAAAACAAGAACAAAACTTCCGTTGAATTAGGGTTAAGAGAAGTCAAGGAAGATGAAGTCAGATCAGTCGTTTGCGGTTTTGAAGTAGTCCTAACTCAGTCAAATCCGGCAAGGATGTTATACATTCCAAATGAGGGAAAATTTCTTGCCTACAACTCCACTGAGGCTAAAACCACTGGCTGTCTAGAAGATATGACAAGGAGTTGTTATGAGGAAGGAAAGAGTTGTGAGAGCAACATGAGTAGTGATCTAAAGTTAACTCAGAAGCTCCTAGCCAGGATTTTATTAGGATCAATCTTCCCAAGGAGTGGAAGCTCTGATCAACTCTCATGGGATCTGTCGCGGTGATTTTCGGACGCCAAGCTATTGGTTAGCTTTGGTTCTCAAAAATTATGATTCACCACCGAGCTTTAATTTATCCAAGGGAAGGGGAAAAGATCGAATAAACCCATAATAAAAATTTAGAGATTTAAGGTTCGGGGGTTAGTTATACAAAGGGAAGGTATTAGCATCCTATGTATCCGTAGTACTCTACGGGAACCTCTTGTAAAATATGTATTTTTGTGCTAAAATGTTTTGCTTGTAAAATTTTCTTATAAATGATTGGGTAACGATGAGAGAATTTTTTTATTAATTTTGGGATATTCAAAAGAAAAGAAGAAAAAAAGTTTTATTAATTTTGAATTGGGAAGACACAAGGTCTTTTGCACTACGTACCCGTAAAGGATCAAAATCTCGTAGTTCGGGGTAAAATTTGTAAAGTGATTTGTTTGATTGATTTTAGGAGAAAAGACGAGTCGTCATCTTAAGTTTAAACTCCTTTTAAATCCGCCACGAACATACTGAAAAGTTTATATCTTTTCCTGCCATATGTCATGGGAAAATGAATTTCAACTAGAGATGACTCACGTCTAAACTCTCTTGAGAAAAAGTTTGAATTTGAAAAGCCAAGCGGCAAAAGATTTGAAATGTTTTTGTATTTTTTAGTCTTTGTGAAAATATTTAAATACGCTTAAGTGTATTAGAGCGTTTATTGAAAAAAAGTTTGAAAAAGGTTTCTCGACGAAAGTCGAAGTTTATTATAAAAGATTTCTTTTTTTGAAAATATTTGAAGGTTTTAGTTTTTGTTATTTTTTAGAAAAAAAGTATTTTCAGAACGTCGGTTATTCGGACCGCAAGCCATCCGGCAGGAAATCCGAAGTCACCGGAGAGTGAAGAGTCATCCGTCAAACCACTCCTTTTTTCATTCTTTTTTGATTTAAATAAAAATGATTTTTATTTCAAGGTCAAAGATAGCGAACAAGCAAAAGCAAAAAACATCGCAACGCGGGGTTAACGAAACATTTCCCTTTTCCTTTTGGACTTACACAATATAAAAAAAACAGCAATATACATATACATATTTTTTTGCATTTTTTTATACATGAATAATAATAAATGAAAGGATAAGTAACATTTGCATATTTTTGATGTTTTGATATTTAGGCATAGCACGTAACATATGAATGATGCATAAATAAATAAATCGAATGAACATTAAAATATCATAGACAAGTAAATAAAGCGATAAATAAAATAATATACAAAAAAAAAGTAATAATAATAATAAAACAGGGGGTGCAAAACGCAGGGTAGGGGGGTGAAAATAGCAAAGGAAAGGACCAGGCCCAGTCCACAAAGGTCCAAGGGCGCTGCCTTTTTGTACAAAAACAGGGACGAGATCTGGGCCGTCTGATTGATCAGACAGCCCTGATTTAATCATGGAAGTAATGAATCAGGGACCATGGATCATATCAGAGGGACAAAGGGCGCGCAGGTGCACGATAAGACTATGCACCTGCGCGCACAGGATCAGGAAGAAGTATAAATAGGGAAACCCTAAAAAAAACCCACAAGCTTCTCTTCTTCTCTCATCACCGCCGCACCTCCATTCTTCTTCCTCTCTTCTCTCTCATTTTTTCCAGTTTTTTTCATTTTTTCAAAAACCAAACTCCATTTTAAAATCTTCTAACATCAAATCATACAAAAATACCTCCTAAATTCAAATCTAAACTCAAATTAAACACTAGAACAACTAAAGATTCAGATCGGAAGGGAGAAGGAAACGGTTCAAAAAAAAAGAAAATATATCAACCTTTTTCTATTATGATTCGGTTGTTCTTCGTTTCTTCTTCTCGTTCTCTATTCTTGGTTCCGTTTGTTTTTGATTGATTCCGTTTTGATCCGGTTTGGGTTTGAACGAATGCAACTTGGTTTGGATTTTGTTTTGGAAGTTCACGATTTGGTTCGTGGTTTTGGACTTTGATGATGAAGATTTCCCGAGTTTTTTGATTCTGTTCTGTTTTGTGATTTTGATTGATTTTTTTTGTGATTTGGAAAATGGAAAAAAAAGAAGTTGCGGCTGAGGCTGGGATGGTTTGATCTGTGATTGATTTTCGTTTCTGGGAACGAAAGCAGGATGATGAATGGTGATAATTTCGTCTTAACTGTTTTTTTGATTTTTTCTTGTTATGATTTTTTGATTTAAAAAAAGAAATGAGGGTTTGATGTTTGTGATGTTTATGCGGCTGTTGCTGAGTCCCCCTCTCTGAGTTTTTTGTTCTGTTTTATAGCCCAGCAAATTTTAGGGTTTTGGTTAATTGAGGAATGGCAGAGAAATGCTTTGCTAGGGCTGAAAGCATCTTCCTGTTTGGGGAAGAAGACAATCTGGACATTGCTGGACCAAAAAATTCAAAATTTGACTTTTTTTTGACTTTTTTTTTTAATTAAAAAAAACAGAAAAATGAAATAAAGAAACAAATAAATAAATAATAATAATAACAAAACTGAATAATAAAAATAGAAATAATAAAAAAATGAAAAAACAAAATAATAATAATATAAATATATAAATAATAAATGAACACAAAAATGAGGTATTTTAAAATACCTCTCTGCCGAAATTTCGTTTGAAAAAGCGAAGTAAATATTCCGGACAAAAATGCACGACACATGGACATGAGGTAGGATCTTAGGTCAAAAATTGGGGTATGACAGGATCATAGATACTTTATCTATTTTCTCACTAAATGCTATCAACTCAACTGGGCTAGATACATCTTCTGTCATATGTGTAAAGCTATAAATGCCATTCAAGGAGAGACCAAGCCAAATGTTCACATCATCTACCCAAGGATTCTCAGTGAGATTTTCTATCAATGTGGTGTAATTGATGTGATCAAAGCGGCTGGTCAAGATCATCTGCTAAGAGAATTAAGAGCCTCTGCCATATCAGTGAGTACTTTCTCCAACATGCGTCTTCTGTCTGGGACAAACACTGTCACATTCTAAGCCTCTAGAACATCTGTCTAACCTAGGACCCTCATGGGTAACTACTTTCAACATTAACATACCTCCTACTGCAAAAGGTATTGTTAATCAGTACATTAAGTTATTGGAAAGTCTAGGTGAACCCCTTGAAATTGAACCAGAAGAGGTAAAAGGGAAAAGAAAAAGATTGGTAAGAACTAGGGTTAAGTCTGAGAAGAGTGAAGAGACAAGTGTTGCAGCTCTAGAAGATGAAGATAATGAGCCTCTGAGCAGTTGAAGATAAAGAAGAATGTTGAAAGCTCTACCATTGCCCCTTCAGATACTGTAACTGTTCCTAAAGGTCCTGTTGCATTAACTTAAGATATTCGACAGTCCACAAATTCAAACCACCCATCAGAATCACTTCTAGAAGAACAACACTTAACTGGTGAACTTCCCCCACAAACAAATTCTCCATCAAACCAAATTATCTCTGAAATCCCTCATCCAGAAATATCTGAGACAGTTCAACTAGAACATGTTCATCCACCACCTGAACCATACATCTCACCTGAACATGTTCCTTCACAGATCACACCTCAACCATTCCCTGAACAAACAGAATCTCAACTTGAGAATGAATCAAATCAGATCTCAATCTTACAAACCAATGATCAGGTTGATGAAATGATCAATGAATTAACTCATGAGCAGTTAATTTCATCTAATAAATCTGATCATGACCAACATCTACAACAAACACAATCCTTTACATCAAACCCTGAATCTCCTCAAACCAATTCCATAATTCCTAAGGTCCTGGGTGAATGCAACAGCCTGATTAGACGGTTACATGGCCTTCCTTAGCTAAGACATTCTGACATATCTTCATCAGAACATATGGCTCAATGGGAAAGCCTAACTGTGGATTTGGTAAAGAAGCTGCACAGTCTCCAAGAGGCGTGTATTGAAGAACAGAGGAGAAATGACAGGGGAAAGAACACAATGACTGAAGAGGTCATTCAGTTTCAAAAGGACACAGAGAGGAATCAACCTGGATCCTCTTTTGTAAGAACAAGTGATAGGCAAAATCTAATGGAAGAGATAGCATCACTTGACGAAAGACTGAATGAGCCTATTGTGGATAATCTAGGAGCACATCAAGTGCACATTAGAAATCCACTGTATGAGGCTGAAATTGACGACCTTAGGGCAGAAATGAAAAGGCAAAGAGAGCTGATGGAGATAGTTAATGCTAAACAGAAGGAAATCACAAAACTTCTAGCTTCACTAAATAATCAACCACAATCAACCTCCTAGGATTCCCCCGTTCTTGCTTAAAATAAGTATCTTGATTAATATTTTGTTAGGCACATAGTTAGATTAAGTTCATATATTTGTATGTTCTTTGATTTCCTTGTGCTACTCTGAAATGTTTATTCATGATTTGTTAATCCTAATGTCTTTGGCTTAAAAATAAGTATTGTTGCACAAATAATTGGTTAAACTTAAGGACTGGAATTGGAAAGTAAGAGAATGAACACATTAAAAACATCAATCTACAACAAGCAAAAGAAATAATTTTATTAAAAATGAGTATTTGTTACATAATCTTCTATAAGACAATCAACTGGTATCCTTAGATGGTGGAATTGGGTGACCCAACTTGGATGGCACCTCTCCTGGGGAATATGAGTCCTCTGACTCTTCCTTAGGAGAAGATTTTAGATCATCTAAGATTTGATCATCAGCTTGGTCTTCTTCAGGAAAATTTGTTCTCAAATACTCTAACCAGTCAGAATCCCATTCTTCAGACTCTGTATGAGAATCTACTTGTTCAGACTCTGAAGTAGGCGGAATCTCAGACTTTGGCTTTGTTCTTCTTGATGTTTCTTCTTTGTGTTTTCTCCTATCTTGACTGGCTCTCACTGAAACTACCTTCTTCTTCTCTGAGCGTTTCATTTTTTCTCTCAAGAGATCTATCAATAACCTAAGATTACTCTGTGTGAGTAAAATGACTAGGTATCTCTCTCCTTTTATAAGCAAAATTCAATGGCTGAATATTAAATGTGTTCAACCACTTCTGATTTGACGGCATTGAAAATTGAATTTCTATTAATTGCTTATATTACCTTTTTGATAATGACAAAAGGGGGAGAAAGAATATTGGTAAATCAATTGTTGGAAGAAGCGAAATTACTTGGCTTTTTACGGCCTTGTAGTGCTTCAGAGAGAGAACGTAGGAGAGTGGTCAAAATAGTAGCATGAGGTACATGCTTTGTTATGTCAATCTGATCTTTGAGGATTTCAAAATATTGTACTAAAGAGCTCTGAACTGTTTTCAAATTTTTTGTTCAGACTCTGAGCTATTTTCTTTGAAAAGATTTTTTTAAGCTCTGAACTGTTTGAAAATATTTTGAACTCTGAAGCTGTTAATGATAACCATCAGAACCAAGTGTGTATGTAGAAGTCTTTAAGCGCCTCTGATTCTATTTTGTCATTCAATTTAAATATTGCTTCATCTTTCATCTGCATTAAGGGCTTAATTTTCAAGGAGAATGCATTTATTAATTGAAGTTTATTATTCATAGTTAGTTCTTGAGTAAGGGTGCAACTTTACTCAAAGATTATCACACTATGGAATGAAGAAGCTTGCAAACCTTGTTCTTTACATAGTGAAATATGAATAATTTAAGTCATATAATAAAGTATTTCTGAAACTGATTAAAATTAACTATGGATACAAAATAGGGGGAGCTTACAAACCTAACCCTATGGGTTATCAGACTTAGGGGGAGCTTCCAAAACTCAGAAGCCTAATGTCAACATAGCTGATTTTTATCAACAACAATTGTATTTAATACTTGTGTTTGTCATCATCAAAAAGGGGGAGATTGTTGGAACAAAATATGTGTTAATACACACCCTTAAGTTTTGATGATAACAAAGTATTAAATGGACAATTGATGGTACTAATGTTTAAATTAAGTGCAGGAGAATTCAATGTTTAATCAAGAGCACACTTAGTTTAAACTCTGATGAAACCAATGGAAGTCTGAATATTTAAGACTCTGAAAGATTTCAGATGCTACAACGTGGTCAGAAGCTATACAAAGTTTAGAAGCTCAAAGTAGATCAGAACGTCTGAAAGTTGTTCAGGGACTCAGAGGAGTTCAGAAGCTCAAGGATGTTCAGAGGCCTACAAGAGTTCAGAGGCTGTCTGATAGTCATAAGTCATTCAGAGGATGAAGGCGTTCAGAATGTGAATTACTAAAGACTATCAGAGGCTAACCATTCAAAGACCAATCAGACTCCAAGTTATCAAAGGTTCATCAGAAGCAAAGGGAATTCCCAGTCATCAGAGGGCTACATCAACTACAACTTATCAAGTCTGATGACTTGTTCTAAGGTCAACTAAAATGCAACAGTCACAAAGGATGTGATCCCTCTCTCTAGGAGCTAGTTGTACCTTATAACTGTACCATTGGACAGACAGCAAAGGTGAAGCTTCTCTGCAAAGGAAAACGTGGCTTTACTCAACGGATCCTTCATGTCTACAGCTGTCCAAGTTGTAACTGGAATTTCTCCAACGTCTCAATGTCTTTCTCAACTCATATAAATATGCCAAAGAAAGAATTGAAGACTAGCGCTCAACATTAGATAAAATCTCTCGAGAAAGTGAGCATTTGAATTGTAATAGATAATATCTCTCAAATGAAGTGAGCATAGAAACTAGCTTAGAGCCTCTGAAGTTATTATGTTTGTAATAAGTTTTAAGCTCTTAAGTTAGTAGTAAGTCTTCTGCTTAGTGTAGAAGCAAGTAAGTCTTCTGCTTAGTGTAGAAGCAAGAAAGTCTTCTGCTTACTGTAGAAGCAAGAAAGTCTTCTGCTTAGTGTAGAAGCACGTAAGTCTAAGTCTTAGTGATTAGAGCAGTGAAGTCTTGAGCCTGAGTGCTGGAGCAAGGAAGTCTCTGATCTTGTGTGATCAGAGCAAGGAAGTCTCTCTGTCTTGTGTGACTTAGAGTAGGAAGTCTCAAGCTTGTGTGCTTGAGCAAGGAAGTCTTTGATCTTGTGTGATCAAAGCAAGGAAGTCTCTATGTCTTGTGTGACTAAGAGCAGGAAGTCTTGAGCTTGTGTGCTTGATCAACTATTGTAATCCGTGTGATTATAGTGGAACTCTCTTGGAAACAAGGGGACTGGAGTACTCTCAATTTGTGAGGGGAACCAGTATAAATTGTTGTGTGTTCTTCTCTCTCTCACTCTCTCATTTACTCCTTCATCATTCATAACGTCATAAGTTAATTGTGTGAATAATCCGCTGTGCTTTAAAGACTCTGAAAAGATTTTAAATATCTTGGAAAGTTTTTAAAATATCCAAAACACGATTCAACCCCCCTTCTTGTGTTTTCTCCACGCACCTTCATGTTTGACCCCTGATGTGGAAGGATTTTGATTGTTGCTCAAATCTTCATTTAAGTTCAGTCCATCTTAAATTTCCTTGATAAGATCAGCAACTTGTTGATATAACTTTTGCTTCCAATCATCCATGTTTTGAGCCATGGTGTTTTTCTCCTTTGGATCTTGACTGTCTCACGGTTAAGTGATTTACCAACAGAACCAGAGCTCTGATACCAATTGAAGGTGCGTGGAGAAAACACAAGAAGTGGGGGTTGAATTGTGTTTTAGATATTTAAAAACTGTTCAAGATATTTAAATCTATTAGAGTCTTTAAGCACAGCGGAATTGTTCACACAATTAACTTAAGGCTAAGTGAATGATGAAGGAGTAAATGAGAGAGTGAGAGAGAGAAAGACACACAACAATTTATACTGGTTCCCCTCACAAATTGAGAGTACTCCAGTCCCCTTGCTTCCAAGGGAGTTCACTATAATCACTAAGATTACAATCAGATGCTCAAGCACACAAGCATGAGACTTCCTTGCTCAAGTCACACAAGACTTAAGACTTCCTGCTCTAAGTCACACAAGACAGAGAGACTTCCTTGCTCTAATCACACAAGATCAGAGACTTCCTTGCTCAAGCACACAAGCTTAAGACTTCCTGCTCTAAGTCACACAAGACAGAGAGACTTCCTTGCTCCTACACTCAGCAGAAGACTTCTTTGCTCTAATCACTAAGATTGAGACTTACTTGCTTCTACACTAAGAAGAAGACTTTCTTGCTTCTACACTAAGCAGAAGACTTACTTGCTTCTACACTAAGCAGAAGACTTACAATTACTCACGCAGGAGTAATACTAACTTCTAAGCTTAAACTTATTACAAACATAATAACTTCAGAGGCTTAAGCTAGTTTCTATTCTCACTTCGTTTGAGAAATATTTTCTATTACAATTCAAATTCTCACTTTATTCTGAGAGATGTTTTCTAATGAAGATCGTTAGTCATCAATTATTTCTTTTGCATATTTATATGAGTTGAGAAAGACATTGAGATGTTGGAGAAATTCCCGTTGTAAAATGGACAGCTGTAGTCTTTGAATATTCGTTGAGTAAAGCCACGTCTTCTTTTGCAGTGAAGCTTCACCTTTACTGTTTGTCCAAAGTACAGTAATAAGGTACAACTAGCTCCTAGAGAGAGTAGGATCACATCCTTTGTGACCGTTGTAATTAGTTGTCCTTAGAAGAAATCATCAGGCTTGATAAGAGTAGTTGATGTAGCCCTTCTGATGATTTGGGGAATTCCTTTGCTTCTGATGAACCTTTGATAACTTGGAGTCTGATTGGTCTTGAATGAATGGCCTCTGATAGTCCTTCATAATTCAGCTTCTGAACGTCTTCATCTTCTGAATAACTCATGACTAGCAGATAGCTTCTGAACTCTTGTAGGCATCTGAACATCTTTGAGCTTCTGAACTTCTCTGAGCTTCTGAACTCTTGCAAACATTCTGATCCTCTTTGAGCTTCTGAACTTTGTTTAGCTTCTGACCACGTTGTAGCTTCTGAACTCTTTCAGAGTGTAAAGATTTAGACTTCCATAGGTTTCATCAGAGTCTAAATTAAATGTGCTCTTGATATAACGTTGGATTCTCCTGCACACATAATTTAAACATTAGTAACATCAATTGTCCATTTAATACTTTGTTATCATCAAAACTTAAGGGTGTGTACTAACACATAGTTTGTTCCAACATATTTCTCTCATGTGTGTGTGAGGCCAGGACTACAAGAATCCTCTGCAGGCCTCTGATGAGTTTATCTTTCCAGAACAAGTGGCTAGGTGCTAGATTATTTTAGCCCAAAAATTTGCCAAAGGGGGTGATTGTTGAGTTTTGAAGATTGGCTTCATTTTTGGTAAAATAAGTCTGAGGCCAAATGTTGGTCCCAATGCAATAACATTGGGAATCACGGCCCGATAACGCGCCTTATCTATATCTTGATCTAGCGCATGGATATGTTTGAAGGATTGAAGAAACAAACTCGCACTTCCTTATTCAACAAGGAACAAGTTTGTTAGCTGAAGATTGAAGATCTACAGCTGGAATTTTAAAGGATAAAAACAAATCAAATATTATTTGTTTGGTCAAGAGGATCGATAATCTACAGCGGGAGATTTAAAAAGATAATACAAACAAATATTAATTGTTTGTGTAACAAATTATCTTTTTAGGCAAATGGATTTGAATCAAAGATTAGTTTGCAACAAACGATCCTATCCTTCATGAAGCCAAGGAGATTGAAGACTCTATATAAAGAAGTAAGCTTCATTCGTTGAAGAGTACCTGAAACCATTGAATATACAAACGCTATAGAGCGATTGAGAAGTTTTAGGCTTAGGATTAGTGTAATCCTTGTGATTCTTTCATGTATGAAGTTTGATACTTGAGAAGGATAATTTTGTTCACTCTAAAGCTTTTAAGCACAGAGTGTGAATTGTTGATAGAACAGAATTAAATCCATACAGGTTGTGTGGTTGAGGGAAGTGAGAGGGGTCTCATATCTAGGACGTTCTTAGGTAGAAATCTATACGGGTAGTTGCTAGGTGAGAAGCTGTAAACGGGGCGTTTGCGGAGAACTTTGAACTACTTTACCATAGTGGATTTCTTTTCTGGATTGGTATCCCCCAGAGTAGGTGAGTTTCACCGAACTGGGTTAACAATAACTTGTGTTATTTAAAATTCTGTCGTTTTATTTTTGTGTGTCCAGGAGGACCAGTGTTCCAACATCGTGCACCACATCGGTCCCTCACGTGCCAGAATTTCAAATATGCATAAAAACCTTATAGACCCGTGACATGACCGGTGAAATTGTGAATAGTACATTCCATACATGAATCATTATCTTACTATGAGAAGTATAACGCAAGTAACAATATGCTTTCAAATAATATGGATTATTTTAAAGAAATTTCAATATTTATTAGTGAATTATTTTGATCTATTTATAATCTTATAAATTCATCCATTTTATCACACATCTAGTTTGAACCCTGGACTAGGGTCTTGATATGCACTGCTTAGACTAATTGGTGGTAGAAAATACCATCTCTAAGTAGCTTATTTAGTAGTTTTTGTATTCTAAACCATATAGTAACCTTAAAAACCCTTTTTCAGCTTAATTAGATGTATCATTTTTCTCCCGATAACAATTTAATTTATGAATATATGATAATATATAGTTTTGTGATATTCACATTTTTACTTAACTAATGATGCCATTCATTTTATTTGATGGCTTATATATACATCCATGTATTTTTCATAATTAAAAATATTTATGATATATAATAATATAATATTGTCCTCATTAATCCAAATTCACAAACTGAAGTGATTATGACCCCGTTTGTTTTGGATTTTTTTTAAAATAGACTTTATAGTGTTAATAGTTTGTATAAAAAAATTTATAAAGAAATTTTTTATAAAAGCTTCAAATGAAATTTTTTTTTTGAATGGTTATTCTTAAAATGTTATTTTAGATATTTCATCATTTTATTGAAAAAAAATTTGGATATCAACATTTCAAATAGAACCCTGGTCATAATGTTCAACCTAACAATTTTGATATTTCTGTTAGTTAAACTAGATTTTGCGAACACATGGTAAAAATAAGAGAGAAGTTGGACATAGAAAGAATATCATTATCATGTTATCAACTATTACCTCTTATGACCGTCACTTAGTTTTATATATCAAAATCAAACAATTAAGATTTATAAGTCAATTGTAGTTGGAACTTGAAAGATGAGAATCCTAAAAGATTTACAAGTTAAACCAACAAGAAGTGAACAAACATCAACACTTCTTCAATTGACTGTTTTTAATTGGGTCAATTATCACCGACCCACAAAACAATTGGTCATAAATCATATTGGGCCATCCATTGTCACAAGAGCATAGTAAGACACATTCATAGCATCTTCCTAGTAATTGCTCAAATTACTTATCTTGAGAAATCATTAGGAAGACCATTTAGAAAATTAACTGGAAAATCTTGGTAGCGTGTTTTAGGAGATTTATAGAAATGCAGTCGGGCCGTTCCGATCAAATTGGAGGCCCAGCTCTAAGTTAATAATAGACTTCTAATAAAAAATTATTATCTTTTAAATTATAAATAACATCAATAACGTAAAAAATATTCATCCTTATAAATAACATATAAAAATCATTTTTAATCAATAAAAATCAATTATAGCTTCAATTTAATATAATTATCATCTTTTTACCTACTTAGAAATAGTTATCCTTCGTTTTATTGGTATTGCTCATATCTCTTACGATAACCCATTTTTCTTGAAAATCAGAGGTTAAAATAAATTAATCTCTCAAAATATATGCCTTTATATTCAAGTACATAATAAACTCTTGTTAATAATGAATTATTTAGGACAACCTACCTTGAAAATTTTGTCTTGAAAATTGTCCATTAAATGTTTTAAAAGTGTAAAAAGTTATATTGTCACTATTAATTTTGTCCATTATTTCCTTTTTTGGTATGCTTAACAAATGTCCCGGGGCACTGTTTAATTAACGATGGTTTTGAATAGGATGACTAAAAAAAAGGTAAACAAACAGATACAATTCAGTTTGACTCGATTCAATCGAACTCCAGTTCAAATGGAGATAGTAGTGATAGAAATTTTTAATATGAGCCATGGATTATTAGAGACAACATTATAGCATATTGATATTAATTAAATAGATCAGAGAAAGGAATTGTGTACCTGATATGACAGATTAGGTTTGAGAGCTCTTCTACCTCTCACTGATGAGCAATTACTGATTTTGTGTCAGAGTATGTAGTAACCTAACGGGATGGTTATTATATAGCTCATCAGTGGAGGCAGTGACCTCTCAACGGACCTACATATGAGAACAACTCAACCCATCACGGGTTATTCCCAATTACAGTCCAATTCATAAATATTCATTTATTTAAAGGTTAGTGCATACTTATAATTATAATTTAATAGTTGATGTAATCATTTATTATTTTAATTATTGATTAAGGTTAATCCATATAATAAAATCCAACAATCTCCCACTTGGATAACCTTAATCAATTATTAAAATATCAGAATAATGAATGGAAAATATCAACTATATATCAAAGCACTTGTTATTATTATAACAGTAATGGAATATTATTTTTGAAGGCCAAAAATCAAGGAACTACCGTGGCTGTTTGTGTGCTATATATATTGAAGACCATAGACCTTTTTAGGCAACTGAAACCATCGTGAAGAATATTATTCTTGTGTCTAGGGTTTTAGCGTGTCATTTGTTTACTTGTGAGCCTATCTTGTATCAACTTGATACTTGCTTAGGACTGTGTTCTTGAGTTGTATTCTTTTAATCTACTCCTAAGCTTTGAAGTACGGAGATAGGTATTGTTTGAAGTGTGTCTTCACCAAATTGTTTGTTTGCTTATGATCACGCTGGGTGCGTGGTTAAGAGGAGAAGGGACGGGGTCTCTGATCTAGGTGGGCCTAGGTTGACGAAAGCACGGGTAGTGACTAGGTGACGAAGTGTAAACGGGTCGTTTGCTGGAAGCTTCTAACTAGTATTATCATAGTGGATTCTCTCCTGGATTGGTATCCCCCAGAGTAGGTCGTGTTATACGCCGAACTGGGTTAACAAACACAGTGTGTTATTTTATTTCCAGTTATTTATCGTTTATTATTTATTGCTTCTGTTGTAACCAGTGTAGTGTCAAAGGTTGCCCCATCCGGTACCCCATTTGGACTACACCAGAATTTCAATTGGTATCAGAGCAGGCACCCTGTTCTGTTATTACGGTGAGCTCCAGGGAACGATTCTGGTCATTATGGAAGGGGAAGGAGGAGCTGTGACTAGGCCACCCCTGTTGGATGGTACTAACTATGATTACTGGAAATCACGCATGGAAGCATTCTTGAGATCAATGGATAGCAAGACATGGAAATCTGTGGTGAATGGATGGGAACATCCTACTGTCACTAACAAAGATGGTAATGTGTCCTTGAAGCCTGAAGGAAAATGGACGAAGGCTGAAGATGAACTTGCCCTTGGAAACCACAAAGCTTTGAACGCCTTGTACAATGGTGTTGATAAGAACATGTTCAGATTAATAAAGCGATGCACTGAGGCTAAAGAAGCTTGGGAGATATTGATAACTACTCAGGAAGGGACATCAAAAGTCAAGAACTCCAGACTACAAATGCTAACTACTAAATTTGAGAATCTCAGAATGAAGGAAGATGAGACGGTACATGATTTTCATATGACAATTCTTGATTATGCTAACACATTTGATTCCTTAGGTGAAAAACTTCTTGAAGAAAGAATGGTGAGAAAGATGTTGAGGTCGTTGCCCAAGAAGTTTGACATGAAGGTCACAGCAATTGAAGAGTTTAGGGATTTATCTGACATAAAATTGGATGAGTTGGTTGGATCCCTCCAAACTTATGAGATGTCTGCAAATGAACGTGCTGGAAACAAGAAAAAGAGCATAACCCTTGTTCCAAATGCTGAAAGTGATGATATACAAGAAGATCTAGATACTGATGCAAGCATTACTGAGGCAATGGTTCTTCTAGGAAGACAATTTAACAAAGTGCTAAGAGGAATGGATAGGCGTGGAAAGCTGAATGTGGAGCAGAATGTGCCACACATCTCACTCGACATCCACAAAAATTTCAACTCTCAAAGGATACCAAAGACTGAAGAGAGAGGAAGTCAAGGGAAAGGTGTACAATGTCGTGAATGTGAGGGGTATGGACATATAAGTGCTGAATGCCCAAATTATCTAAAGAAACAAAAGAAAGGCATGACTGCAACATGGTCAGAAGAAGATGATTATGATGATGATATTAAGAATGAGACTTCTAAACGCATCACTGCCTTAACTGGAACATGTACTTCAGACACAGAATCCAACACTGGAGATGTGACTTATGAAGAGCTAGCTGCATCCTATAGAGATCTATGTCAAAAAAGTGCAGAACTTTGTAGAAGTCAAGAAAATCAGAAGAGGCTCATACTGGAACTTCAATCTGAAAAGAACGAGCATCTGACCACAATTTCAGAACTGAATGATGAGGTAACATTACTAAACTCTAAACTTGAACATATGAAGAAGGAAGTTATAATGATGCATGGTGGCACGGCTACACTAGAAGAGTTAATTGAAACACAAGTTCCTGGAAAGAGGACAAAAGGGATTGGTTATGACTACAAAAATCTCAACAAACCTAAGCAATATGATCCAGAGCTTAAGTTTTTGCCCTTAGAAGGAAACAATAGGCCCCCAATGTTGAAGTAGAGGCTGCCCCATGTGCAACCCCATCCGAGAATCAAAAATAGGAAATCTCAACCATGGGTGTGTCATCATTGTGGTAGGAAAGGACATATAAGACCTTTTTGCTATAAGTTGTATGGGTATCCTTAAAAATCACTGAAGCAAAAACCTGAAGTTGAAGTGGTTAAGACCAAGAAAGAGTGGAAGCCCAAGGAGGAAGATGTAAGTTTAATAGCTCATACCTCTTTTAGATCATCATCTAAGAAGAATTGGTATTTTGATAGTGGTTGTTCCAGACATATGACTGGAGTAGAAAAATTCCTAATGGACTTAAAGTCTTATTCAACTAGCTCTGTGACATTTGGTGATGGAGTAAAAGGTGAGATCAGAGGTATATGAAGCCTAACCAATAGTGGTTTGCCAAGGCTTGATAATGTGCTTCTTGTGAAAGGATTGACTGCCAATCTAATCAGTATCAGTCAATTATGTGATCAAGGTATGAAAGTGAATTTCACCGAGTCTGGGTGTTTGATTACAAATGAGAAGGGTGATGTGTTGATGAGAGGTGTAAGGTCCAAAGATAATTGTTACTTGTGGGTTCCTATAGAAACATCTCGTTCATTGTTCAACAATATGAATTTATAGCAGTTATCGCTATGTGTGTGTGCAACCACTTTTGGCTCTTTATATTCTTTGCACGCTGATCAAGAAAGAGAGATTATAACTCAACATATTTTTTTTTCTTTGCGCCTTGATTATGTTCTTTTTGGATGGTTTGTCTTGGTGCTCAGGTTTTCTTCTCTCCTTTGATTTGTGGGCTATGTCCTGGATTTACTATGCACCTATGTGCACTCTACTATTGTGTGATCTACTATGCTATTCTGTGATCGTTTGGTGCTGCTTGTTGATCTTGTCAAATTTGATGGCTAAAAAGGGGGAGTACTGTAATGTGCGTAATAATATAACTGTGTGCTGCATGTGGTGGAAGATGTGTCTACATCTGGATCTACATATGATGTGTGTATGTGTTGATGAATATCCTATGATGTGATGGTCAGTAGTAGGTAGTTTGTGTGTGGTACTGTATGCATGATCTGATGTACCGTGTGTAGAGATAATGTACGTTGTGTTGAGGGGAAGTAACACTTATTCGCTATGTATGCCGTAAGGGGGCGTAATATGCACATGTTCAGGGGGAGTAAAAGTATCTGATGATTCCCTGACATGTATGTATTCAGGGGGAGTAAAATTTGTGATGATATCCTGATGTGTATTGATTGAGGGGGAGCAATTTACATTTTATCCCAGATGCTCTGCTGAATGCTGCCCCATCCTGGCTACCATCCAGTTTTTCTGATTCTGAGTATGTTTGTGTGCTATATAGCTGAGAATTTGTTTTTCTTAGTTGATTAGGAATTTATTTTTCCTATGTATCCCAGATGATGGACTCTGTTTTCCTGGTATGTTTGAGGGGGAACGATTGATACATGTGATGTATGTGATGAGGTGGTTGATGTTGCCCCATCCTGGATACCATCCAGAATCCTGGATACCATCCAAAATGTCTAAATGGAGAATTTATTTTTCTCTATTTAACTGGAATTTCTGTTAGTCTTCTGATATGAAGTGTGCTCTTTTTGAATACTTATTGTGTGAGAAACTTAGTCTTCTGATGTGAAGTGTGTTTTTTTTAAGACTTATTGTGTGAGAAACTTAATTTTCTCCAAGAATATGAATCCACTTAGAGAGTTTATTTCTCTCTGATGTTGTGCCCTATGAGACTAAATGTGTTTATTCTGCTGGTGCTAATCTCTGATGTTTCTCATATGATTTAACTCACTTGAAGTGAAGATGATATAATCTTGTGTTATATTCTCCTTTTTAGTTGTGTGTGTATGTTGACTTAAAGGAAGATTTGAACTGCATCTCTCCATAACTAGTCTGATATTGTTTTAGCCAAAATTTTCCAAAGGGGGAGATTGTTGGGTTTTTGAAATTGGCTACATTTTGTAAAAACAAGATCAAGTCAGAGGAGGGACAAGATGGGGCTACCTTTGGTACAACATCCTGAGGCCAAAATATGTGGAAAGTTTGTTACACAATATTAATGCGCCTATTTTCTGAAGTAAATCCATTAAGCGTTGTACTTGTTCCCCAAGACAAGTAACTAAGCTTATTTTCTGAGCATATCTTCTTTATGCATCGCCCCTAAAGATATTCCTTTATTTTAGGGTTTTGTTGGATTTATTTAAACATATATTTTACTATCGGATAAGTTACAATTATATATTATTTGTGAAGCCTAAAATCAAGGAACTAAGCTAATTTCCGGATCTTATCTTTTATGCATCGCCCCTAAAATATATACCTATATTTTAGGACTTTGTTGGATTTGTTTAATCAAATAGTGTGCTATCGGATATACTATGATGGAATATTATTTTTGAAGGCCAAAAATCAAGGAACTACCGTGGCTGTTTGTGTGCTATATATATTGAAGACCATAGACCTTTTTAGGCAACTGAAACCATCGTGAAGAATAGTATTCTTGTGTCTAGGGTTTTAGCGTGTCATTTGTTTACTTGTGAGCCTATCTTGTATCAACTTGATACTTGCTTAGGACTGTGTTCTTGAGTTGTATTCTTTTAATCTACTCCTAAGCTTTGAAGTACGGAGATAGGTATTGTTTGAAGTGTGTCTTCACCAAATTGTTTGTTTGCTTACGATCACGCTGGGTGCGTGGTTAAGAGGAGAAGGGACGGGGTCTCTGATCTAGGTTAGCCTAGGTTGACGAAAGCACGGGTAGTGACTAGGTGACGAAGTGTAAACGGGTCGTTTGCTGGAAGCTTCTAACTAGTATTATCATAGTGGATTCTCTCCTGGATTGGTATCCCCCAGAGTAGGTCGTGTTATACGCCGAACTGGGTTAACAAACACAGTGTGTTATTTTATTTCCAGTTATTTATCGTTTATTATTTATTGCTTCTACTGTAACCAGTGTAGTGTCAAAGGTTGCCCCATCCGGTACCCCATTTGGACTACACCAGAATTTCAGAATTAACATAAACACTTAGTTTAAAGAAAAATAGAATATGGATCAATGTGGCCACAAGAATGTCAATAATGAACAAATTATGATTATGCAATTCATAAGTACTTTACGAACACAACATCATACTCGATAGGAGTATTGATATCATACATAGTACTTATTATTTATGACCTTATAAAAATGTGTAATGTTGGTAAAAGAGAAACACAATATATTTGCATGCTAAGAGATTATTGTGCATTTTCCAACAAAATTGACTTACGCATCTAATTATGATGCTTACTGAGATTAAAGAATTTTTATATATGTCTCAGTATAACAGAATGAGACTGAAATTTAAAGTCTCTTAAGCTATGCCATATTTTATTTAGTGTGCAAAATTATATGACAATGATTATAAATTTAAGTTATGTGCTTATATCATTGTGTACATATTTTCATTGATCTCACATATATGAACAAGAGTGAGATTTCTAATTTGAGCTCATAGTATATAATATTATATACACACTCCCACCGATCCCACGTATATTAAATAAGAATAAGTGAAATTTTCATTAGTGATCACTGACATACAAATATTATTATCATGTAAATTGATAGTGGGATACTTATTTACTAGTGCAAAAAATTATTTGTATACATATATATGTGGTTATATCATTTTATTTTATTTCAATAATAGAGTGTCACAAACTCGGCCACATATTTTGCACATGAATATAGCAGAATTACTAATACAAGTGGTAACTCAATGATAATATGAAATCCAATATATATACATAACTTTTCAATGGCAGATTTTATTAAGACTTGGATTTCATGGTTAACCACATATTTTGCATTTAGAATTAAGGAGAATGTAAAGTTTTATTTAATAATTCATAATAAATAATCTCCTTATATTCTCAAAAGAATTTTTTATTTTTTTTTATAAATAAAGTAACTTCATATAAAAGAGTATGATGATTATATACAAAAGGTTTATCATCATATGAGTGAGATTGAGTCTCTAGTATTATAAAATAGGATATGAGACTGTATATAGAAAGGGTTTAATAACACACTCAAAAATCTCAAATGCTACAATTATAGACACACACATTTGAGAAATAGTTAGGTTACACGCAGCGGAAATACACGAGACTTACATTTTATTATTATTATTATTGAGGATATACGAGAAAATAGTCATTAATAACTTCCATAAGTGTTAAAGAATAGCAATAATATGAAATATGTCAAATATAGTGAAAATTGAAAATTAAATATCTCAAATGTACCATTTATCATTATTTAGAATAATGACATAAAATAAATAGAATTTTTCTTGATAGAATTGTTAAACATTTGTGTTTTTGACATATTACTTTTACAAAATGAGTTTACAAAAAAATATAGAATGATATGGACATTTGAGAGTTTGACATATTGTGTTTTTACAAAATGAGTTCTCAAAAAAAGAATGATATGGAAGTATATGATATAATTTATGAGAAAAGACTATAATTAATATCCTCAATATAAGTCTCTACGATAGTTTTATTTCTAGAATTATGAAACAAATAAATATATTTGTTTTCTAGCTATAGTTAATTTGCATGTAGAATTTTCCTCACTTGATAGAGAATGATAAAATGGTGAGATATTTTTCTTACACAAAGGATGATCATTTTAAGCAATGTCATACCGATAGGGTATGTCCATCATGTTACACAATACATAGTGAGGATTCTCCCACTTGATAGAGAATGATAGTTGAATTAAAAGTTTGAAAATATTTTAAATAAATATTCAACTAATTCTCTATCACAGAATGATCGTATTGAGTAACGTCACACCGATAGGGTATGTCCGCCACTTAATACAATACAAGGATAGTAGGAATCCAAAATAATTTTTTTTTTCAAAAATTTAAACAAGTCATTAATTAAACTTAGAATAATATTGGATTGCAAAATTGAGATAGTAGCTACATGCCCTTTTAGTATAGTATATTTAGTAAAAGATCTTATTTATTGTAATATCATTCAAGGATATTAAGAGTAATAAATAAGAACTATAACATTACAATGTACTCTTCTTATGTCACAACATTTTAATAGTGACAAAGTATTTGAAACATAAGTATATAAAATTAAAGTACATTGAATAATAACAACATTATATTAACAACAACACACCGATAGGGTATGATTGTCATCAATGTAATATTGAGGATACTTTGCATAATTGTATCCACGATAGGTGAGATTATAACTATACAAATCAATAATGTTTATGCTTAAAAGAAAATAATATCATGCATAAACAATCTATTTAATTTACTCAATATCAGTCACATTCAACTAATAGAAAGACATGCTTACCAGTGTTTTAAATTAGCACATCATAAATATGACTGTAGAATTCATATTTGTATATATAAATAACAAAGGTTAATATTTAAAATAAAAGTGTGTAAAATAATTTTGCATTTTATCCATAATAGAACTCTTAGAATTAATAAGGTTTTATATACTAACTTAGAATATAAATTAAAATGGAGTGTTATTTTAAGAAAATAATAAATAATAATAATTATAGAGTTCTATTTAGAATATTCTGGAAAAGGAATTTCACTTTTATATACATAATTGCACAACAAAAGAGAGGAAGAAATAAATTTCTTCATATGTGCAATAACAAATAATAAGTCACAAGAGGTTAAAGAATTTGATTAAATTGTGACTAACCTCGTAGAGTGTGACATTCATCCTTGTCATTAGAGTCATTGGCGTTTGATGACTTAACGAGAATACCACTTAATATCATCAGCTCAAAATATTCATGAGTAATGAACAAGCCGTTATATCAAAACATATTAGAGACTCTAATTATAAATCAATATGATTTATATAAATATTTGGTTGCAAGGATGATAATAGTTTTAAAATTGCCTCAATTTTAATAAACTTATTTTGATGATATTTAATTGATAAACAATAATGAGGCGTACAAATTTTAATTCATACTTAGAATTTTAGCATATATAAAGAAAATGCAAGATTGCATCATTCAATAAAATATATAGTTTACTATTAGCGTGATCCAAATATTTAATTGCTACAAAGTAGATAAATAACATAACTAGAGAGTTTATAATCTTTATCACAAATTAAGAACAATTAATTATGAGTCTAGATTGAAGAGTATAATAGAAAATAGAATGTATATCGAAGAGAAATATGCCAAAATTAAATTGACTTAATATAAATGGCATATATAATATACAATTTACTATACTTATTTAAATAAAATTACAGCTAAGACACCATAATTAATTTGTGACAAAGAAAAGAGATAAATGCATAAATTCATATTTGTTCGCAAAAGATCAATCAATTTTAAATATTTGGATCTTTATGCTAAAATAATGACAATATAATATAGTTGAAGAATTTAACTAATAGAGTAAATACACAATTATCCAGAATAGAACTCTCAAAAATAATTTGATTTTAGATACTCCCAAAATATATTTTAATTTTAAATTGAGTTAAATAACGAGAAATAAAATATTAGAGAGTTATAAATTTCAAAAAATATTATGGACAATAGTTACATTTTATGTATATAATTGCTCATTTTTCATTTTCTCAAAGGAGTATAGAATATTTAAACAAATTTCTCCTTATGTACAATTATATAACATAAGTCACAATATTTTAAAAGTAATCAGATTACAGTGACCTCGGAGATTGTGACTTTCATCCTTGTATGTAGAGTCATTAGCTCTTGATGACTTTAGGTAGATTCCAAGAAGTCTTTTACGACGTTATCTCAAGCGGTTCATGAAATAAACAAAGTAAAAACCGTTATATCAACTCATACAACACTATTTTAATATAATTACAATAAATCAATACAAGAATGTTAGAATTTAAATTGCCTTAAAGATTTACAAGTGGACATTTAAATAATAATAATAAGGCAACATATAAATTATAGAATATTTGGTGTCGGAATCAACAATATTGAGTCTATAATAATTTCAAATGTAACATTTTATTAAAATAATTTATATCGGTGACTGTTAAAAAAAATTTACACCGAATATTTAAGACTCAACTATCAAAAATATACTCTTATGTAAAATAGTGCACAATTCTCAATTTTAATTAACACCAAATATTTACATAAGGAATATATTTTCAGTCCCAAAATTATTTGATAAAATTAGACTAATGTTTTAAATAGCAATTAATTGACAAAATAAATGAAAGATTTTGGCATTTTAAGAATAGACACGTGCTCCCCAGAAAGTGTCATATATGCTCCTGGGTTGGTGCGCGCGTGATTCACGCGCCTGTAGTGCGAGCGGAAATCGCGGCACGTGCACGCCAGACGGTTTACCCTTTTTTATCTTCTTCGCCCGGGAAAAGAGAGAACGGGTTACGGCGACCCGCGATTTGACCCGGATAGTTCTCTTGTTCCACGCACAACAAAATTTTGCAGTAAGGGATAGGTTTCCATCGTGAATCATAAAATGAAGAAACCCCGAGAATATTTTAAGAATCATTAATTCAATCATTGATTTCAGAGATTGAATATATATAGGGTTCTTGGTAAAATCCCAGAATTTAAAACGATGGCTTTTGATATGTTACTCGTGAAACGTAGATGAAGTTAAACCCTTAAACAATTTCAAAAGAGCTTTCTCTTACGTTGGTGAACAGTTTCAAATGAAAACGGGTTTATCGCTGATATATCGATTTAAGGCACAATGAAATAGTAATAAATATAAGCATCACTGGAATGTCATACATTATGGTATTTGAAATTCAAAGAATGATCAAAGAAACCCAATTTTATTTTACAGTACATGAACTTAATAAAATCCCCAAAACAAATGTTCATTCAATCTTAATACAGTATGGTAAAATTTGATCAAGGGTCAAAACATATATTGGGATTCATACGATTTACACAATAGCTATAATATGTATTTAAGTGGCTCTGATACCAATTGATAGAAATTTTTAATACGAGCCATGGATTATCAGAGA
Source organism: Trifolium subterraneum (assembly GCA_951799995.1). Lineage (NCBI taxonomy): Eukaryota > Viridiplantae > Streptophyta > Magnoliopsida > Fabales > Fabaceae > Trifolium > Trifolium subterraneum. Next base: position 24,118,279 of record OX637462.1, read on the forward strand.
CAAGATTATAGCATATTGATATTAATTAAATAGATCAGAGAAAGGAATTGTGTAGAGATTAGGGTTGAGAGCTCTTCTACCTCTCACTGATGAGCAATTACTGATTTTGTGTCAGAGTATGTAGTAACCTAATGGGATGGTTATTATATAGCTCATCAGTGGAGGCAGGGACCTCTCAACGGGCCTACATATGAGAACAACCCAACCCATCACGGGTTATTCCCAATTACTGCCCAATTCATAAATATTCATTTATTTAAAGGTTAGTGCATACATATAATTAGAATTTAATAGTTGATGTAATCATTTATTATTTTAATTATTGATTAAGATTAATCCATATAATAAAATCCAACAAGTAGATATCAATGTGATTAATGTTGCGGGATTCTGATGACCGCAATTTTGCCTTAAAAAAACCTGTAGGGAATCATGGAGGAATACTAATTAAATATATGGGATAAGAGAAATATAATAATAAATGAAGTCATTCAAGTGTATAACAACTTTTTTATTTACATAACATCTAATGACCCCGATCAGAGTAGTTATTAAATTATGCTATAGATATGTTCTTAGCTATTTTTGAATATTTCATTGTATATAGAACAAACTCTTTTGTTTTCAATTCTATATTCTTTCTGTTCTCTCTTCCATGAATGTTTCATTAGAACATTTTATCGTTTTTTTAAGCAAATGAGGTGCAAATGATGAATCAATTGCAACCCCCTAAATATATATAGATAAATACAAACTAAAACAAAAAAGAAAGGGAGAAGAGGGACATCAACCAAAACATTCTCAAACACAAAAAGAGAAAGAGCATAAACAAAACAAAGAGAAACATTAAGAGTTACTATGGAATCCTACCCCTAGAATGGGTGTTATGCACCTGCATTGCGTTTTGCATATTCTTTTTCTTGGCCTTAGACACTACCTTTGTGAAAGAATCTTCCATTGAAGTAAAACGAGTTTTCAAGTAATTAAGAGTTGCTTAAATCTCTTTCTCGTTAGTGTAAACATTATGCTTAAAAGCATATTTTGCTTCCAAAAACCTCAATATTTTCAAGTCATTAAAATCATTGGGATTTAAAATATCATGAGAAATAATGATATTCGAAGAAGTCATACCACTCCAAGTTGAGGTGCCGTAATCCCGATCAATGACTGCATCTCTTCAGAAACCAACAATATGCATATTTGGAAATTTATTGCTCTGGTGGTCTTCCCTTTGTTTGTTGGCCAGATCAAAATCAACAACCTACACTTGTTGCTTAGGGACTATTTGATCAGGAAAACTAGGAATATCTTCCTCATAATTTAAGTCAAATCCCACAATCTCACTGTTACAATTTGTTTATACCTAATAATATCATCAATAAGATAAATTTGAAGTTGAACAATACCGATACCTCACACCAGTAGGATGTGAGATCGACACCATTTGAAATCCGTAGACAATTGACACATTAGATATGCTCATTGTATGAAAAACTATAACAAACTAATATGTGCTCACTGTGGTACTGTAGTTGGAGATGAAAGAACATGTCAACGTGCTAAGGAGGTTTAGACGTTGAAGACGAGAGTTTTGTGGTAGAAGTAGTGAATCTAGCACATGATTAAATTTATTTAGTTTAAAAGGGTATTTTGTTAGACTAATCACTTTAACCACTTTTTAATTTTTTTGATATAAAAAGCTTAAAGTATAAAATGTAAATGACTATTCACATTAATAGGAGGGTGGGGAAAGCACAAAAATTGAACCACAAAAATTGTTTGAAAGCGCACATAAAATTCTAAACTTTTTTATTTTTATTTGTAGGGGAAAAATGTCCATAACAACCTTTATCCCAATCTGCTTAATATATTAGGCCCTGACTGCTGCATCGACTGCTCCTACCAAATGCTACTGGGAGTTGTTAATAACACCCCTCCCAAGTTGTTATTCACGATCCCCTCTGTTTCATTAATATTTTATAGCTTTTTCTAAAAATAAATTGGTCAGGTAAGTTTTTCTATTTTTCTATCAAACATAAAAGATATATTTATTTGGTCTTTGGAAATTATATCTCTTTCTAAATTGATTCCGGAAAGCTAAAATCTCTTTTAGCTTCGTATGATAAAAGTTCAATTTGTAATATTATAGGATGAAGTTAAATGGTAATACGGGTATCATACATTACTAACAAGTGGTTCCTATAATGCCATGTAATATTTATGCAACACATATATATATTTTGCTCTATTGGTGATACCATTTTAGATATCATACATTACTAATAAGTGGTCCATTAATTTCTATATTTATTTTTTAAAATTTTTCTTAATAAAAAATATAATATTAAATTGATGATATATATAGTACCGTATCATCAATTTTGATATCTCTATGTCACGTCATAGAACTTCAATAAAAACAAAAGGCACGGATCATTAGTCAATGCAACTCTAGATGATACGCTTATTGGAGATGTTCTTAAACTATAGGAACAACGTTCATTCTCTACTTTGTGTATAAAAAATATGAGACTTTTTATATAGTGCGAAAGAAAAAATGCGAATGCATAATGAAACAGTCCACATTTAAAATAAATAAATGGTAAAAATTAGAGTAAATCAAAACCAGCCAACCCATGTTCCAAATATTATAAACATTTCGTTGCATTTAATGTTAAGTTTACCATTAGCTTTGATATATTTTGTAATAAACTAGCTTAAGTGTATTAGGTACAGAAGGTACAGGATAAAAGATGTATACACCTCATATGTACTATATATGCTTGATTGTAACCATTTTGTATTCAATTAATCAAAATGATAAGATTGATTCATTCCATCCTCTCTTCACTTTATACATTTAACATGGTATCTTCGCCATCTCCGATCCCTTAACCACTTCCGCTGCCGTAACCGTTTTATGTTAGACTTCTAACAACCTTTTCCGGCGACGATGCCGCCGCGTGTTGCTCCTCCGGAACCTTCTTCCGATCCCTCTTCTCCTTACTTCGTTCATCCTAGTGATGGACCGTCCTCTGTCAAAGTTTCTCCGATCCTCACCGGATCCAATTATCATTCGTGGTCACGATCGATGCGTCGTGCCCTAGGTGGAAAACTGAAGCTGGAATTCATCGACGGTAGTATTCCGGTTCCCGCCGATCAATTCGATCCTTCTTTCCGATCTTGGAATCGTTGCAACATGTTAGTTCATTCTTGGATTATGAATTCCGTTTCCGAATCTATTGCTCAATCTATCGTTTTCATGGAAAACGCGTTTGATGTTTGGAACGATTTGAAAGAACGCTTCGCTCAATCTGATCTTGTTCGAATCTCAGAATTGCAACAAGAAATCTATGCGCTTAAGCAAGAATCGCGTACTGTAACTGAATTCTACTCTGCTTTGAAATTGCTTTGGGAAGAACTTGAGATTTATCTTCCAATGCCGAATTGTAGTTGTTGAATTCGTTGTACTTGAGAAGCTATGCGTGCTGCTCGCGCAAATCATTCTCTTCTTCACATCGTTCGATTTCTCACTGGTTTGAACGATGAATTTTCTGTGGTGAAATCTCAGGTTCTGCTCATAGATCCATTGCCTCCGTTGAACAAAGTCTTCTCCATGGTTCTTCAACACGAGAGGCAAGGAAATTTCTATCCTTCTGATGAATCCAAGGCTCTTCTCAATGCTGCTAGGTCCAAAGGTTTTCCTTCTTCCAAAGCATCGGTTTGTATTTGCACTTTATGTGGAAAAGATAACCACATTGTTGAGAATTGTTTCAAGAAATACAGAATTCCTCCTCATATGAAACGCAATTCTAATGCTCACAATGCTGCAATTGAGGGAGGGATTGATGAACCAATTGCACAGGAAAACACACAAGGACCTCCTATTACTCAAGGTCAAGCTCTTCAGTTGATCTCTCTGCTTCAGAGTTCATTCTCCAATCCAAGTTCCAGTACTGCAACTTCTAATCAGGTTGGCTCTGTTGATCTCATTGGTCCTTCATCAATGAATCAAGGTACGAGTTCTAAATCCTTTCAAGCATGTAGTTTAGGAAACTGGATTGTTGATTCTGGTGCTAGCCACCACATGTGTAATTCTATTCAATGGTTTCACTCTTATAGTGAAATCACTCCTATCAAAATAAAATTGCCAAATGGAAATATAGTGTTAGCAAAGCACACAGGCATAGTAAAATTTTCCCCTAGTCTCATCATTACTGATGTGCTATATGTTCCTACTTTTTCTATTAATTTGGTCTCAGTATCTCAACTAAGTAGAGCACAAAATTACAGTGTCAATTTTAATGGTTCACATTGCTTGATTCAGGACCATCCTACCAAGAGGATGATTGGTTTTGCTGAAATGATAGATGGATTATACTACTTAAAGTTGACAAGTAAAGATGCACATGCTTATGCTGTTGATAGCAGTGACAAGTCTACTATACTTGAGCCAGCCCTGTGGCATTTTAGATTAGGACATATATCTCTAAATAGGATGCATTTGTTACATTCTCAGTTTCCTTTTATTACTCTTGACAATAAAGGTGTATGTGACATTTGTCACCTTGCTAGGCACAAGAAAATACCTTATAATACTAGTATGAATAAAGCTGCCTTTCCTTATGATGTTCTTCATTTTGATATATGGGGTCCTATTGCTACTAAGTCTTTACACAATCATTCTTATTTCTTAACTGCTGTAGATGATTATAGTAGATTTACATGGATAATCCTAATGAAACATAAGTCAGAGGCAAGGCAACATGTAATGGATTTAATAAAACTGATTGAAACTCAACACAATAGTAAAGTTAAAATTGTTAGGACTGATAATGGTGTTGAATTTTCCATGCCTCAATTTTATGCATCTAAAGGAATTATTCATCAAACTTCTTGTGTAGAGTCCCCTGAGCAAAATGGTAGGGCATAGAGGAAACACCAACATTTATTAAATGCAGGCAGAGCTCTTTTATATCAAGCAAATTTACCTAAAACATTTTGGTCATATGCTGTGCAACATGCCACTTTTCTAATAAATAGATTACCTTCTTCTGTTTTGAAAAATAAGTCACCCTATGAATTATTATTCAAAACACAGCCTGAACTTCAGTTTTTAAAGGTTTTTGGATCATTGGTGTATGCATCTACTTTACATGCTCATAGAACAAAACTTGCACCTAGAAGTAGAAAATGCATTTTCTTGGGTTATAAGCAAGGTGTCAAAGGCACTATCCTTTATGACTTGCACAGTAGGGAAGTTTTTATCTCAAGAAATGTGACCCATCATGATCATATTCTGCCCTACAAACCTTCAAATTCCCAAATCCCTTGGCATTATCATAGTTCATATGAGCCTGACCTTACCATTCCTTTGCCACAAGAGAACACAAACACAACACCAGATGATGGTAACATACACACTGAACCAGAACCAACATCTCCTATTATTGAAAATTTGAACCCAGTTTCCACAAATGACATACATGATACTCCTTCCCCACATCATCTTTCTTCTCCTGCATTATCCAATCATGACAATACTCTCATTCCATTGCAAGAAACCATTAGTCAGTCACCAAGTCATACTATCCCTGATCAACATGTTCCAACTCCTAGGCCTATCAGAGATAAGCATGCACCATCCTACTTGTCAGATTATGTTTGTAGTCACTCTATCACATCTTCAAATCATTCATCTTCAGGTATTCTATATCCTATTTCCAGTTTCCATTCTTTTAAACATTTGTCTCCTGTTCATCATGCATTCACTACATCTATCACACACAACACAGAGCCAAAATCTTATCTAGAAGCTTGTAAACTGGAATGCTGGAAAAGAGCTATGAATGATAAATTAGAGGCATTGGCTAAGACTGGCACTTGGGAAATAGTTGATTTGCCACCCCAAGTCAAGCCCATAGGTAGTAAATGGGTGTACAAAGTGAAATATAAATCTGATGGCACTATAGAGAGACATAAGGCCAGATTAGTTGCAAAGGGCTATAATCAAATAGAAGGTCTTGACTTCTTTGATACCTTCTCTCCAGTAGCTAAGTTGACTACTGTGAGATTGCTTCTTGCTACTGCAGCAGTAAAAGGGTGGTATTTGCATCAATTGGATGTAAATAATGCATTCTTGCATGGATATTTGCAAGAAAATGTATACATGAGTATCCCTGAAGGTGTTCATTCTTCTAAACCCAATCAGGTTTCCAAATTGCTCAAGAGTCTCTATGGGCTGAAACAGACAAGTAGAAAATGGTATGAAAAACTGACTTCCTTACTTCTTAAGGAAGGGTATTCTCAATCTACTGCTACTGCTGATTACTCCATGTTTACATTATAATCCAATTTTGATTTTACATCTCTTTTGGTATATGTGGATGATATCATATTGGCTGGTACTAGTTTGACAGAAATAGAGAGAATTAAAGGGATTTTAGATGCTCAGTTCAAGATCAAGGATCTTGGTACCTTGAAATACTTCTTGGGCTTAGAGGTGGCACAATCAAGGGAGGGAATCACCATTTCCCAAAGAAAATACTGCTTAGATTTGCTAAAGGACTCAGGTTTATTGGGTTCTAAACCTGCTTCCACTCCTTTAGATCCAGCTATTAAGCTTCACAATGATGATAGTAAACGTTATGAGGACATCTCTATGTATAGAAGACTTGTTGGCAAATTACTTTACTTAACTAATACCAGACCTGATATTAGTTTTTCCACACAACAACTTAGCCAATTCTTGCACAAACCAATTGTTAACCATTACAATGCAGCATGTAGGGTTATCAGGTACCTCAAACACAGTCTTGGAAGAGGCTTGCTATATCCTAGAACTTCTGATGTGCAGTTGCTGGGTTTTACAGATGCTGATTGGGCTGGTTGTTTTGACACCAGAAAGTCCACTAGTGGTTATTGTTTCTTCTTGGGTTCATCCCTTGTTTCATGGAAGGCAAAGAAACAAACTACAGTCTCAAGATCATCTTCAGAGGCAGAATACAGGGCATTATCTACTGCAACTTATGAGCTCATCTGGTTGTTATTTTTGCTAAGAGATTTAAACATCAAATGCAGCAAAATTCCAGTGATATACTGTGATAGCCAAAGTGCTATTCACATAGCATCAAACCCTATTTTTCATGAAAGAACAAAGCACTTAGAAATTGATTTCCATTTGGTGAGGGAAAAATTGCAACAAGGACTTCTCAGACTTCTTCCTATATCCACTGAGGATCAATTGGCAGATTGCTTAACAAAAGCTTTAGCAGCCCCAAAGTTCAATAATTTCATTTCCAAGCTTGGCTTACTTGATATATATAAGCCTTAGCTTGAGAGGGGATGTTAAGTTTACCATTAGCTTTGATATATTTTGTAATAAACTAGCTTAAGTGTATTAGGTACAGAAGGTACAAGATAAAAGATGTATACATCTCATCTGTACTATATATGCTTGATTGTAACCATTTTGTATTCAATTAATCAAAATGATAAGATTGATTGATTCCATCCTCTCTTCACTTTATACATTTAACATTTAACAAATGGATTAGTCATATAATTCAGCTTTTTCAAAAAATATTTTATTAGAAGAATAAAATCTATTTTGTATGCCCCACAAACTCTTCTCATTGTTAAATTAAAGTGAAAACTTCGCTCCTATAACATAGTAAAAAAGAAATAAATTGGACATATCCTTTCTTGGACAAAAAAGTCCAATTGATAAAAATAAAAAGGTACTCCTCGTCCTAAGCCGATAAAGAAAGAAGTTGTTTAGAAAATATCTCTAAGATTGATATAGTATTTTCTAGTTGGTTGGGCCTAGTGTAGGCTATGCCGAAGGATCCTCTTGGTCAAATTGTTTTTAGTCTTTCGACTAACCGAAAAAGCGAAGAACCATTCATTTTCTCCACAAAAGATCTAATAAAGGAGGAGGTTGTGGATTTGATCAAGACCTTGGGAGTGGATTTTGGCAAAACTTATTTTACCAATAGTTTACTAATTCAATGTATTGTATTTTAAGATAGTTTGTTTTTGGCCACATTTGCGTGCTTGTTTTTGGCTCGTTCTTGTGGAGTAAGTACCCCTTTTACTTCAACCCGACTTGTCAGTAAAGTAGTCTCTACACTTCCGTCCATTGAAATAAATATTTTTAATGTTCAAAAAAATAATAATACAGACAATAATATTTGAGTTAAAATCTTTTTTCCCTTTCTTCCTTATTTAAATATTTTTCTTAATTTTAGTAAAATTATTCAATTGGTCAATCATTTTAAATAGAAGAAAATATATTCAATAAATCTAAAAAGTAAAACATTAAGTATAGTACTCCCTCCGTCCCATAAAGAGTGAGCCAATTGACTGTTGTACTGCTTAACACCCTATTCATTCTATCCGAAAATTCAAAACTAAACCACGAAAATAATAAGTAAAAAGAATAGAATGCTACAATTACTCGTAAAATTTGCTCAATTAATCATACATTGAAAATAAAGTGATGCATGCATATAATAATTGAGAACAAAACGGAAGCGATTATCAACAAAGATATAATCCAACATCATCATAAATATAAATAGTTAAATCTCCAGATCATACATGTCTAGTAGCTCATAACATAGGATCAAGTCTCACACAAATCTCTAAATAGAAGTCATACGAAATAATGATAGAATAACACAAGTTCAATCGATCCCCCGACATAGGCGTTACACTATCAGAGCAAAAGACAACTACTAGAACTAAAGGAGTAGATAAATCCAACTCCTCACCCAAGTGGTACTACGCGAGTACAAAGCGCACGATCTCCTAATCACGTCCAATATCCTCCGCCGGAGAATCTGGATCACCCAACAATCCACAAACACACAAAACAAAGAGTTAGATATATATAACCAATAAATAATAAATGCAAGTAAATCACTAACATTTATCTCAACGAATGATAGTAGACGAAATACACAAATATAGTCTACTCATTTACTTTACACACAACCTATATCAACATTATCAATGGATACGATAGGAATATATATCAACTCAAGCACACGTAGGTCATTTATTAACAATTAGTGTTGGTGTAAGCCCTAGAGGCCAATTAATTATTGAATAATTTACTCATCAAATAAAAGACTTTTTCTTTATTATGTTTATGTGTTAAAATAATAAAAGTCCCTAGAATAGTTGATTCGTTAATGGAATGTTAAGTGTGACTTAAACGTGAGAATCCATTAAATCCGTAGTCAAGCTTTATAGTGAAATGGGATAACATTAAAGCATATAGACTATTATGTTGGTAGACTGATGATCGCGTCTCACTGATCATAGATAATGAGTTATCAAGTCTTCACATAGATATAAATGTTAAGGGTAACTTTATATCGGATTGACCCACCATGAGAATACTACATAGAATGTCATGAAATGTCATAAGTTTTTCTCATAGTGATAAAAGGTGCATTCCATCCTTCGACCTGAAACCACTGTGTACCCTAGATGTAGGAGTGTAATACCTTGTTGCCATTCAAACGTTATCCGTAACTGGATAACTATAAAGTTGGTTGATGGGTATCCCACAAATCATGCTGAGGGATATGAGTGACCTAGATGGGATTTGTCCCTCCTACATAACAGGAGATATGTTTATGGGCCCAATATTGAACTAGACAAGGATGACATACTATGCCTTGTGTTCAATATAGACATGAGGACAAAAGGGTAATTATGCACAAGATGTTTATCACAAAAAGGTTGGTTAGATCACTTGACATTCTTATAAATTGGGTAACAATGATGTGTTGCTAGATACCGCTCACTGTTTATAATATTAAGATAAATATTATTGCCAACGTTATAAGAACCTACAAGGTCACACACATAAGGACAGTTAAAACGGGAAAAATAAGTAAGACTTATTGCGGGAGTGCAATTAGTGAAAAACGAATATTGGGCTTAAGAAGTCCAAATTCGTGTGAATTGAAGCCCACATAAGAAACTCTATTAATAGAGCCTTATGAAGTTCAGTCTCACACACTTTTGGAAAAATTTTGAATTTCTCTAAACCCTAATTCGTATTTGAGAAATTCTGAATTTCTCTAAACCCTAATCCGCTCATGTTCCCTCATTCTTCATCCAAGAATGGCTAGCACCGAAGGTTGAAGGTTCCTGTTCGTGTGGACTAAGTGGAGGCTCTGCAATTGTGGTGCTCGTGATCGATTGAAGGTTCTTGTTCGTGATCATACGGTGTTTCTTGTTCATGATCGAAAGGCAGTTCGTGTTCGTGATCGTAAGCAGTTTCTGTTCGTGATCGAAAGCTCCTTGTTCGCGATAGAAAGCATCAGTTCTTCAAATGGTAACAATATATTCTTGACCATGATCTTTCACATGGATCCATTGAAGGAAAATAAAATTTTAAAATCCGCTGCATTTTATCTTTGATAAAATAGTTATGTTTTCCTTCAGTGGTATCAGAGCCACTTGTGAAACCATGGATCGGTTTTGATGTTTGTTACCGTTTATTAATATGATATGATTATGAATCTATATTAATAATAATAAGAACAAGAATTAATACGATGTGATTGATTAATCTTAATTTATATATGTGATATATAATTCTAATACGACGTTGATATATGTGATATACAGATTATATTGTTCATCAGAATATTTTGTGATTGGCGTGAATAATGGGTGATTGTGAGCATGTGCTTCGGAATCCGATACTGGTGAAGCATTCATGAGTCAATCATCTATAATGAACAACAATCTTGAAACGTTTTGATGATCAATCATGGTATTTTATTAACCGGGTAGCGGAACCCCCGACCGACTCTGCGTAAGGTGATCAATCATGGTATTTTATTAATTGGGCTAATTTAATAATAATAATGATTATGTGTTTATTGTTATTGTATTTGCATGATGCATGGTTATGGCCTTAGTCTTTTAATTTTTGTTTTGGTTTTGAAATACGGCCTGCGTGTCGTACCTCTCTTATATCATCTCATAATGTAATTCACTCGTATGTAACGCGAGTATTCTTGTAGTCATGTAATATAGGAGAAATAAACAAGAAAAGACGGACAACCATGAAGATCTAGACTTGGAGAAGTATAGGTCGTTCTTAGTTATAGCATAGGTTCTCTCATTGTTTTGAGGGAGCAATTACGCTAGGGGCCATAACCATGTCACTTTATTATATTGTGTATGTATGATGCATATTATGATTGGAGTGACGTTATTGCATGTAAGCCGTGGTAAGGTGAGATCTAATAAATTAACAAAACCCCTCAAAAGAACATATTAAGTTTTATGCTTTCCAAAGAATAGCACCCTTCAAGATCAATATCGATTAATGTAGGTTTTGCCAACGTAAAATGCATTGTCTATATTGATAAGTTGCGGTGAGATAACCAGTTTATCTGAGGGCTATTCTTTGGGTTAACTTAACTAAATAAATATAATATGATTATATGATTTTAGAAGCAAGCGTTGGGTTATTCCATATGATGGATTAAAAATAAGTGTTATTTACCCAACGGAAATGATATGAGAGTTGTATGAGATACAATTGGAAAGGAGTTTCCTACCTAAATAAACTAAGTTTTGTGTAATCAGCCCAACGCTGACTTAAAACAAAGTGAAATACGGATCTCATTCTCACTAGAAAATCTTCCAACGGGATTTTCGGAATCAAATGTCGAGGGTCATTTGTTTTGAGTAAAATAGTGGGAGCACATGTTTAATTAAAGACCTAATTAAATATTTCTTGAAATTATTTAATACTTATATCTTCACTTTTATAATGTAGATCACCATGACAAACAATAACACCTCAAACAGTATTATGAGAAGCATTCTTGACAAAGAAATATTGTTTGGGACAAATTTTCTTGATTGGCATCGTAACTTGAGGATTGTCCTCATGCACGAGAAAAAGCTGTATGCTATAGAGGAACCTCACCCTGACCCTGAGGAGGAACCTGCTGCCAATGCTCCTAAGGCTCAAAGATCATGCTTATCAGAAGCGTGTCGATGATGCCTTAGATGCAAAATGTCTCATGCTAGCTACCATGACCTCTGAGCTTCAGAAGCAACATGAGGAAATGAATGCGTTCGATATGATTGAACATCTGAAAAACGCTATACCAAGAGCAAGCTAGAATTGAGAGATTTGATATTTCCAGAACCCTTTTCCAAGACAAGCTATCTGAGGGATCTCCTGTAAGTCCACATGTACTCAAGATGATTGGGTACGTGGGGAACTTAGCAAGATTGGGATTTCCACTTGGGAATGAGCTTGCAACTGATCTGATCCTGCAATCGTTGCCGGAGAGTTTTAACCAGTTTGTTCTTAACTTCACCATGTCAGACATGGAGAAAACTCTGCCACAACTATTGGGCATGTTAAGACAAGCTCAAAAAAACATATGATCAAAAGGGAAGTCGAATCATGTCTTAATGATCGGCAATGGAAATCATAAGAAAGGCAAGCAAAGGGAAGGGCAAGGGCAAGGAAGTTGTCAAACCCAAACCTGCTACTCTAGCTTTGAAGCCCACTGGTGGCAATGCAAAGGAGGGTAAGTGCTTCCACTGTAACAAGACTGGACATTGGAAGAGGAACTGCCCAAAGTACCTGGAAGACAAGAAGAATGGAATAGAGAGTTCCAACTCAGCAGGTATCTTTGTTATTGAAATTAATTTATCTAATTCTTCTACATGGGTATTAGATACCGGATGTGGTTCTCACATTTGTACTAATGTGTAGGGGCTGCAAAGGAGTAGGGAATTGGCTAAAGGTGAAGTCGACCTACGAGTGGGAAATGGAGCAAGAGTTGCCGCATTAGCTGTAGGAGTTTATGATTTGACTTTACCTACTGGTTTAATAATACAGTTACAAAACTGTTTTTATGTACCTGCCATTAGTAGGAATATTATTTCTGTTTCTTGTTTGGATAAACTTGGCTTTTCATTTCTAATAAAGAACAATTGTTGCTCCATTTATTTAAATGATATCTTTTATGCCAATGCACAAATGAGTAATGGTTTATATATTCTTGATCTTGAAATGCCAATTTATAACATTGATACTAAAAGGAGGAAACCTAATGAGTTAAATCCTACATACCTTTGGCACTGTCGTTTAGGCCATATAAATGAGAAACGCATTTCCAACCTCCATAAGGATGGACTCTTGGATTCATTTGATTATGAATCATTTGAAACATGCAGGTCTTGTTTATTGGGAAAAATGACAAAGACCCCATTCACTGGTAAAGGTGAAAGGGCAAGTGATATTTTGGCTCTCATACATACTGATGTATGTGGACCACTGAACACACACATTTACTGATGATTACAGTAGATATGGATATGTGTATCTAATGAAGCACAAATCTGAATCCTTTGAAAAATTCAAAGAATTTAAAAATGAAGTACAAAACCATCTAGGGAATAAAATCAAAACCCTTCGATCCGATCGAGGTGGTGAGTATTTAAGTCTAGAATTTGATGACCATCTAAAAGAGTGTGGGATCCTATCCCAACTCACTCCTCCTAGAACACCACAATGGAATGGTGTGTCTGAGCGAGAGAAGAAACCGAACCTTGTTAGACATGGTATGGTCTATGATGAGTCACGCTGATCTTCCGAACTCCTTTTGGGGTCATGCTCTACTAACAGCAGCATACACACTTAACCGCGTTCCTTCTAAAACGGTTGACAAGACACCATATGAATTATGGAGTGGTAAGAAACCACACATGTCTTACTTGAAAATTTGGGGTTGTGAAGTTTATGTAAAATGTCAAATGTCTACTAAACATGAACCCAAATCTGACAAGTGTTTCTTTGTGGGATATCCTAAAGAAACAAAAGGATATTACTTTTACAATCCTTCCGAGGGCAAAGTGTTCGTCGCTCGAACTGGAGTATTCCTAGAAAAGGACTTTGTGTCCAAGGGAACCAGTGGGAGGAAAGTAGATCTTGAAGAAATTCATGATCCACAAAGTAATAATACACCAATGGAGGAACAAGAGCAGGACGCACAAAATGTTGTGATAGAGAATCCTACTCAAGTAACACAAGAACCACGTAGGTCTAGCAGGATACGTCTGGAACCTGAAAGATATGGATATCTCATATTAGAACAAGGTGATGTATTACTCATGGATCAAGATGAGCCTGCGACTTATCAAGAGGCCATAACAGGCCCCGAATCTGAGAAGTGGCTTGAAGCCATGAAATCTGAAATGGATTCCATGTACACAAACCAAGTTTGGAACTTGGTAGAAGCTCCTGATGGGGTCAAACCCATAGGATGCAAGCGGGTCTTCAAAAAGAAGACTGATATGGATGGAAAGGTGCAAACCTATAAAGCACGATTGGTTGCTAAAGGTTTCAAACAAATTCATGGCGTAGACTATGATGAAACCTTTTCGCCAGTTGCAATGATTAAATCCATTCAGATCTTACTTGCCATCGCTGCATATCATGATTATGAAATATGGCAGATGGATGTGAAGAATGCCTTCCTTAATGGAAGTCTTCTTGAGGATGTGTACATGACACAACCTGAAGGTTTTTGCATTCCAGATGAAGCTAAAAAGATATGCAAGTTACAGCGATCAATCTACGGATTGAAGCAAGCTTCCAGAAGTTGGAATCTTCGTTTTGATGAAACTGTAAAACAGTTTGAATTCATTAAAAATGAAGATGAACCATGTGTTTACAAGAAGGTTAGTGGGAGCATAGTCGTATTCCTAGTGTTGTATGTAGATGACATATTACTTATAGGAAACGACATCCCTACCTTGTTACAAGTTAAAACTTGGCTAGGGAAATGTTTTTCTATGAAAGATTTGGGTGAAGCAGCCTATATATTAGGGATTAAGATCTATAGAGTTAGATCACAGAAACTGCTTGGCTTAAGTCAGAGTACATACATAGACAAAGTGCTGAGACGCTTTAATATGCATGATTCCAAGAAAGGATTCATTCTTATGCAACATGGCTTGTGTCTTTCAAAAGCACAATCTCCCTCGTCTAAAGAAGAGAGGGATCGCATGAATAAAATCCCATATGCATCAGCTATTGGATCCATCATGTATGCCATGATATGTGCTCGCCCAGATGTATCATATGCCTTAAGTGCAACGAGTCGATACCAGTCTGATCCTGGTGAGGCTCATTGGGTTGCCGTCAAGAACATTCTTAAATATTTAAGAAGGACCAAAGATTCATTCCTAATCTATGGAGGTCAAGAAGAGCTAAATGTAATTGGTTACACTGATGCTAGCTTCCAGACAAATAGGGATGACTTTCGATCGCAGTCCGAATATGTGTTTTGCATAAATGGTGGCGCTGTGAGCTGGAAAAGTTCAAAGCAAGATACAGTTGCCGATTCTACAACCGAAGCTGAGTACATTGCCGCATCAAGTGCAGCAAAGGAAGCTGTTTGGATAAAGAAGTTCATCACTGAACTTGGCATTTTCCCTAGCATTGTGGATCCCAATGATTTATTTTGTGATAACAATGGTGTCATCGCACAAGCTAAGGAACCTAGATCTCACCAAAAGTCCAAACATATACTCAGGCGCTTTCATCTCATTCGAGAAATAATTGATAGAGGAGAAGTGAAGATATGCAAAGTACCAACACTTGACAATGTCGCTGACCCACTTACGAAACCTCTTGCTCAGCCGAAGCATGAGGGTCATACTAGAAACATAGGTATTAAGAGTATGCCTGATTGGCTCTAGTGCTAGTGGGAGATTGTTGGTGTAAGCCCTAGAGGCCAATTAATTATTGAATAATTTACTCATCAAATAAAAGGCTTTTTCTTTATTATGTTTATGTGTTAAAATAATAAAAGTCCCTAGAATAGTTGATTCGTTAATGGAACGTTAAGTGTGACTTAAACGTGAGAATCCATTAAATATAATAACACTATTCTTAAACGTATCCGTAGTCAAGCTTTATTGTGAAATGGGATAACATTAAAGCATAGAGACTATTATGTTGGTAGACTGATGATCGCGTCTCACTGATCATAGATAATGAGTTATCAAGTCTTCACATAGATATAAATGTTAAGGGTAACTTTATATCAGATTGACCCACCATGAGAATACTACATAGAATGTCATGAAATGTCATAAGTTATTCTCATAGTGATAAAAGGTGCATTCCATCCTTCGACCTGAAACCACTGTGTACCCTAGATGTAGGAGTGTAATACTTTGTTGCCATTCAAACGTTATCCGTAACTGGATAACTATAAAATTGGTTGATGGGTATCCCACGAATCATGCTGAGGGACATGAGTGACCTAGATGGGATTTTTTCCTCCTACATAACGGGAGATATGTCTATGGGCCCAATATTGAACTAGACAAGGATGACATACTATGCCTTGTGTTCAATATAGACATGAGGACAAAAGGGTAATTATGCACAAGATTTTTATCACAAAAAGGTTAGTCAGATCACATGACATTCTTATAACTTGGGTAACAGTGATATGTTGCTAGATACCGCTCACTTTTTATAATATTAAGATAAATATTATTGCCAACGTTATAAGAACCTACATGGTCACACACAAAAGTGAAGATGAAAAACACAAGAAGGGGGGTTGAATTGTGTTTTGAAAAATTGATTCTTTTGCTTTAAGAAATATAGAAATGCAGCGGATATGATAAACTAGACTAAACACAAAACACAAATAAAACAGTGAGAGAGAGAGAGAGAAAGAACACACAGAAGTTTTATACTGGTTCCTCTCACAAAACGACAGTAGTCCAGTCCCCTTGCACTTCCAAGGGATTTTACTATAATCACAAAGATTACACAACTAATGCTCAAGCACACAAGCAAGAAATTTCCTTGCTCTAAGTCACACAAGACAAAGAGACTTCCTTGCTCTAATCACACAAGATTAGAGACTTCCTTGCTTAAGCACACAAGCTTAAGACTTCCTTGCTCAAGTCACACAAGACTTAAGACTTCTTGCTCTAAGTCACACAAGACAAAGAGACTTCACAAACTAACTTAATACTTAGATTAAGTAGGACTGAAAGTTCTAAGCAAGACTCTCTAAACAATAAGCTCAGAGTCTGTAATATCAAAAGATATTTAACTTAGAATATTACACTAGAAAGAATAACACAGTACACAGCTTGAATATGATTTGAATCTTTCTAAGTTCAGATGATCTTCCAGTAGTCTTCTCTCTATCAGGATGTCTTCTATTTATACTCTAGGTATAAAGACGTTGAGAAAAGAACCGTTGGTTGTACACTCTCCTTTTTGTTGACAAGACGGTTGTACTCTTTGACAGGACCGTTGTACTATTGCATTGGTTATTAGCTGTCTTTCTTCAGAGAGAGTTCTTCAGGATCTGATGATATCGTTTCTTTGATCTTCTGAAGATGTACACACGCTTCAGACTGTGTTTCTTTCTTTGGCCTCTGAGGACTTCTACAGAGGCTCTGATGCTTCCAGTACTTTCAGAGCCTTAACACTTCAGACTGTGTCCTTCAGATGCCCAAATAATGATCTACGAGGATGATATTTTTACTTTGTTCCTGCACACTAGATCATTCATTAGTAATACCAATTGTCCATTTACCTTGTTATCATCAAAACTTAGGGTGTTTTATAATTAAAACTCATTTTGTTCCAACAATCTCCGCCTTTTTGATGATGACAAACATAGGTATTAAATACAATTGTTTGTTGATTAATTTAATTATGTCAACATCAGGTTGTTGAGGTTTGTAAGCTCCCCCTGAGTTTGATAAACCATTAGGGTTAAGTTTTCAAGCTCCCCCTAAGTTTTATCCATAATTAAGTTGAATCAGTATAAGAACAATTTGATAAACTTGATTGTATCTACATACTTGACTCTCAGAGTGTGAGGTTTGCAAGCTCAACTCCTGAGTCTGATAAAAATAATTAAGAGCACAATCTTAACTACCTTCATCTATGCAAACACAATTATGTTTATTAATTTTTTCCCCTTATCACTTAAGTTCATAAACATTTAGCAAGATAAAAGAATGAGATTCTTATTTCAAACAGTTTCAGATATTATGTGAGTAGAAATAAAAACTACTGACAATTGTACAGCTAAATAATACTCCCCCTTTTGTCATCAGCAAAAAGTTTTAAACAAATAGTGAAAAACAATAGGCGAAAAACAAAAGGTGAAAAACAAGAATCCTAAGGGTATCTGGAAAAACGGAGAGTGAGAAGCTGTTGAGCCATTCGTGCAGATGCCCCTGAGTATGCTACCAGCTCTAGCAGCTTATCTTCTTGTTCAGCAAGCATATTTCGTATTATGTGTAGAGCCGTTGTTATGAAGTCTGAATTATCTTCTCCTGGCTGTGCCACAGGTGGTGCAGATACTGATTGACTTGGACCACTAGGTAAGTGAGTCACATGATCAGTTGGTACATCAATTCTATCATTTATTGCAATTTCAGTATCTAAAAGCATCAGAGGTCATGAAGAGTTGTGAGAGTCTGATGGAATTGATTGAGATGGGTCAGATGATATGGCATTTGGTGGTTCAGAGGTTTCATGGATTGGAGAAACTCTAAAAGATGTTTCTTTCAGATTCTCTTCCTCAGTGAGAATTTTGGGTGATGACTGAGGGATAGAACTATTGGATGGCTCAGCTGTTTCCTCCTCAGGAATATGCTTAGCTTTGGAAGAGAATTGTGCAAAACTATCCATAAGGTCATCAAACGAGAAGTCAGAAGAATCTGACTCAGAGTCTGAAATTTGGACATATTCAGGTTCAGAGGATGTTGGATAGATGGTATTTAGGGATTGAACATGATCTAGAATAGATGCTTCAGATATTTGATTGCAATAATTAAAAGAATGAGTATTACCTGTATCTGATCTTTGTCTCTTCTGTCCCCTAGAGGTGCAATGCTTTGTGCGAGATCTTTTGAGAACTTTTGCACTTAGCAGGTCTTTTACAGTAGGTTCTACAGCCACCGGCTCTTCTTCAACCTCTGAATGATCATCCTCTGACCTATTTATAGAAGCCTCTATCATGGATGGTTCCTCAACCATTTCATCTTCTTCATAGTCACTGAACAACTCTTCCTTAACTGCTCTCATAATCTGTGCAAAAGTTGGGCAATCACCTCTTCCAATGTCCTTATGAGTGATTGGGGTTCCTCTTCCTTCATTAACCTCATGTATTCCAAAATGACTTCAGGAGGTTCATTATCAAAAATGAAGGCGTCACTGATTGGCTGAAATTTTGTCTTGTTTACCAGAAGAGGTTTTTGAGGATAAATGAGCTTGTCTGATCTCTTCAAACGCAGACTCACCAAGATTTTAGCATCAAGAAAGGGAGCTCTAACTTGTTCAAGGTCGTCAGCCACTCCAGCAAACATGAATCTATCAGGAAGACCAAGTTGCTCAAAGATGAAGCTTAGGAGCCTGGGATGAGAGATCAATTTGGAAGGATTTTCAAACTTTTGAGCCTCACAGATTGTCTCACATAGATGTTGAAAGATGTAAGCAGGTAGATTCATTTTCCTTTTGGTGGAGAGGAAGTAGATAAAGTGTCTCTGATCCATATTCAGAGAGTCACTGCCAGTATCCCTTGGTAGAAAAGATGAGAATAAAATCTTAGCAAAAACCGTTTCACGATCATTCAGATGACTAACCTTGTTGGACAGCTTCTGATCCTTGAAACAAAGTCTGGCAATATCATTTAGATACACTGACTTTCTTCCAGAAGCTGCAGTATAGAGTCTTATCATTCCAGTGTTGGGAAGATTTAGCATTTTGGCCAAATTGCTTCTTGTTAAAATGACTTGAAAGCCTCCAACACTAGAGCGAATTTCTGTTTCAGTGAATTTTCTCAGACCCAATTCTTCTCTTGATTTTCCTTTATTTTCACTTGGGTTCTGATTAATTAGACGTTGAAGTTCAGCATTAACATCTACCAAAGTCACAACTTCACTCTTTCTCCAGAAATCAAACACTAAATTGGAGTAGATAGGTCCATTAAGCATATCCAAGTAGTGCCCCCAGCCTTGTTCAGTGAAGAATTCCTTGTAGTCATGTCCATTGACTTTTAAGGCCTCAAAGTCTATTGGTCTTTCCATAACCAATTTACTTTCTTCAAACCTAAGATTCATAGTGGCATCTTTAAGATAAGAGTCCTGAGCATAGATGTTTATTGGAATGTCCTCTGGGAATCTTGGTACAGACGATGAACTTGCCATTGTTGAGGTTAGCGAACAGGGTTTTGCTAGTGAGGGAGAAAGAAAGTGCTATGGGTTTTAGAAGAGAAGGGCGAGATGTGAAAGTGAACTTGTGCGAGAAAGAAATAAAAAGATTTTGAAAAACTCTAGTAAAAACAATGATGGGGGAGTACATTCGTTGCAATAAAGAATTTCGTCATAAACTGCCTTTACACTAACCAATCACGGACTTAAGAGTAAAGACAAATTAATTGACACGTGTACTCCACATGGGTAAACACTTTAGAGTTTAAAAAGTTTCAGCGTCTGAAGACCTTCCAGAGTTCAGAGGCTGAATCCACAATTTTGTAAGTCAGAGCTTGATATCTTCAGAGACCAAAGTCATGTTCAGATGCTTTTTGATAAAATCTAGTCTTTCAACTGCTAAGGGTTTTGTAAATATATCAGCCCATTGTCTTTCAGTTTCAATGTATTGAATATTTAGACTACCCTTTTGAACAAGGTCTCTTATAAAATGGTGTTTAATTTCAATATGTTTAGCTCTTGAATGCAAAATTGTGTTTTTAGAAAGTTGAATAGCTGCAGTGTTATCACAGAAATGTGGAATATTGTGACTATTAACTTTGTAATCCTCTAACTGATATCTCATCCAGAGTAGTTGTGTACAACACTTGGCTGCTGATATGTATTCTGCTTCTGCTGTGGACAAAGCTATTGTAGTTTTTCTTTTGCTAGCCCAAGATATAAGATTTACACCCACAAATTGACAATTGCCACTTGTGGATTTTCTCTCTATCTTATCTCCAGCAAAGTTAGCATCACAGAATCCTATCAGCTTATAATCATTTGTTTTCTTATAAAATAATCCAAGATTTGTGGTTCCCTTCAGATATCTAAAGATTCTCTTTACAGCAGTAAGATGAGATTCTCTAGTATCTGATTGGAATCTAGCACACAAACATACACTAAACAAAATATCAGGCCTTGATGCAGTTAGGTAAAGTAAAGAACCTATCATACCTCTGTAGAGCTTCTGATCAACTTTGCCTTCTGAATCCTCCTTGCTGAGACTGCTTGTTGGATGCATTGGTGTCGTCATTGGTTTGCAGTCATCCATGTTGAATTTCTTCAGCAGCTCCTTTGTATACTTGGTTTGATGAATGTAGGTGCCATCTTTGTCTTGGTTGATTTGTATTCCCAGAAAGAATTTTATCTCCCCATCATGCTCATTTCAAATTCCTCCTGCATAATCTTAGAAAATTCCTTGCACAAAGATGAATTAGCAGATCCAAAAATAATATCATCAACATAAATTTGAATAATTAGAATGTCATTCTTAAATGTTTTGCTGAAGAGAGTATTGTCAACTTGACCTTTTTGAAAACCTTTTTCAACTAAGAAATTGCTTAGTCTTTCATACCAAGCTCTGGGAGCTTGTTTCAGACCATGAAGAGATTTCTTTAACTTAAAAACATGGTCAGGATGTGAAGTATCCTCAAAACCAGGAGGTTGTTTGACATATACTTCTTCAGAAATGTAGCCATTTAAGAATGCACTTTTAACATCCATTTGATACAAAATAATACTATGATAAGTAGCATAGGAAAGAAGTAGTCTGATAGCCTCAAGTCTAGCAACAGGAGCAAATGTTTCAGTGTAGTCAATCCCCTCTTGTTGACTATACCCTTGAGCTACCAGTCTTGCCTTATTACGAACAACTTCTCCTTGTTCATTTAACTTGTTTCTGTAGACCCATTTTGTTCCAATGATATTCTTCTTGGAAGGTTTGGGTACTAAGCTCCAGACTTCATTTCTTTCAAACTGGTTGAGCTCTTCTTGCATTGCAACAATCCATGCATCATCAGCTAGTGCTTCATTAGTTGAACTTGGTTCCACTAGGGAGATTAATCCAATTAACGAGTCTTCATTTCTGAAGCTTGATCTGGTTTTTCTTGGACTGTCCTTGTTTCCCAAGATTAGCTCTTCTGGATGAGAGGATTTGTATTTATTGTTTTGATTGCTCAATTCTGCTTGGACTGCTTCTGATAATTTCTGATGCTGGTTGATCTTCAGAGTCCAAGGTTTCAGGAGCTGAATTTGTTTCTTCAGAGGTTGGTTGAGTTGGTCCTGATGTCTCTTCAGGTTCTGATTCTTCATCATCTGATAGTTGAATATCTGCAAAGTTCTCAACTAGCTCTGACACTTTGTCAGGCTGCTTGTCATCAAATTTTATGTGCATACTTTCTTCCACTGTATGAGTTTCAGAATTATACACTCTGTATGCTTTTGAGTGTTCAGAGTATCTAATAAAGATACCCTTGTAAGCTTTAGCATCAAATTTCTTCAGATGAACTTTTGTATTCAGAATGTAACATGTACACCCGAATTGATGAAAGTAGGATACACTGGGTTTCTTTCCCTTAAATAGTTCATATGCTGTCTTATTCAAAATAGGTCTAATATAGATTCTATTTTGAACATAACACGCTGTGTTTACAGCCTCTGCCCACAGATACTTAGCAATGTTAGTCTCATGCATCATGGTTCTGGCCATTTCTTGCAGAGTTCTATTCTTTCTTTCTACAACTCCATTTTGCTGTGGAGTTCTAGGAGAAGAGAACTCATGTAAGATGCCATATTTTTCACAAAAATTTTCAAACATTTCATTTTCAAATTCACCACCATAATCACTTCTAACTTTCAAAATGTGTAAACCTTTTTCTTTTTGTATCTGTGTGCAGAAACTGCTAAAGACATCATATGCATCATCCTTATTTCTGAGGAATTTAACCCAAGTCCATCTACTGTAATCATCAACATTGACTAGTCCATATTTCTTCCCATTGATTGAGGCTGTACTCACAAGACCAAACAAATCAATGTGAAGCAGCTCTAAGGGATTGGAGGTAGAGACAACATGTTTTGGTTTAAAAGAAGTTTTCACACACTTTTCTATTTGGTAGGATCCACACAGAGCATCTGAGTGATAGTGTAGCTTAGGTAGGCCTCTGACAAGGTCAAGTTTGCTAAGCTTAGAGATTAACCTCTAGTTAGCATGACCTAACCTCTTATGCCAAACCCACTTTTCTTCACTCAGAGTTAGCAAGCATTTTACCTCTTGGTCTGTCAAATCAGAAAGGTTTACTTTAAAAACATTGCCTATTCTCTTACCTTTGAACACTATGGACTTGTCAGATTCTCTAATTACAGTACATAAACCTTTATCAAAGTTAACCACAAACCCATTGTCACAAAATTGACTGATGCTAAATAGGTTGTGTTTAAGTCCATCTACATACCAAACATTATTAATAGAAAGGGAGGAATTACCTACAGTACCTGTACCTTTGATTTTTCCTTTCTGATTTCCTCCAAAGTCGACTGTTCCACCATCTTCAAGTTTCAATGATGTGAACAATTTCTTATTACCAGTCATGTGCCTTGAACATCCACTATCCAGATACCATGATTGATTACTATTTTCTTTCAGTCTGGATAACTGTAGAATAAACAAGGTCAATCATTGTAATAATATCCTTTACATTCATTGTGAAGTTTTCTCCAATAATCATTTGCTTTGTCCACTTCAGCAGCTCTGGAAGTAAAGTAATGTTTTGGAACATAAGTTTTTCTTCCACAGCTGATCACTTGCTTCCATTCATCTGATTTGAAATGATTTTTCCTACAATGAAAATCTGAATAGGAGACAATTTTACATCTTGGTACCCATTGTTTTCTGGGTCCAGTTTGGTTAGTTCTATAAACTTTAGTTCTTCTTTGCCTCTGTGAAAAACTTTGTGGACTATTAAAGAATTTCCTTTGAAAATTTGGTCTTTGAAAATTGACCCTCTTAGTCCATTGATTTTGAAATCTAGGCTTTGATTGATAATCACTATAGGACTTGGATTGTTTTTCTAATCTAGGATTAGTTTTGCTTACCAGAGTCTTATGTTGATTATTAATCATCAGCTTAGTTTGTTTTAGAGTCTGATTGGATGAGCTTCTGAGTCCCAAAGTTTTCAGAGTCTTAGACTTGATAGTCTCAGATTCTGAACACTCAGGTCCTGAGTTGCTCTCTTTGAGGTTCTGAAAAACAGCCTCTGATGTAGCTTCAGAGCTTGTCTTGCAGATCCCAGAGATACCTTCAGAGTCTGAAACAATCATAGCTTTGCCTTTGTTTTTCTCAGGGACAAAGGTTGAATAAAGATTATCAGGAATATTATTTAAACTAATGTAAGGATTTTGTTTCCCATATGATTTACCATATGAGTAGCCAATTCCTTCACCTACATTTTTACAAACATTATAAATCATAGACGCCATTTTACTTTTGTTGACGTTCTGATGAACAAATTCCTGAAGAGCAACCTCATGCTCATCAGTAGGTTTGTTACATCTTGTGCATCCATTTTCAAGTTCTTCAATTTTGATTAAAGAATTTTTATATAGAGCTTGAAAATGTTCAGCTTTCTTTGCTAACTCATCCTTTTGTGTTTTTAAAAGTTTTAGTTTAGAGGATGATTTAGCAAACTTGCTTAAAGACATACCAAGGTAGGTTAAGAGTTGTTCTTTAGAATAGTTTAACAATACCTGTTCAGATTCATAAGAGTCTGATTCATCAGAGTCTGATCCTTCATAGTCTTCATCAGCTGTAGCCATCAGAGCCACATTTGCTTCTTCATCATCACTATCTGAGGATGCTTCCAGGTCTTCAAACGTTGCCATTAAGCTCTTCTGAAATCTCCTCTTGTAACTACTGAACTTCTTGTTCTTGTCCTTTGATGAAGCTTCAGGACATTCAGCAATGAAGTGTCCTGGTTTGTTGCACTTGAAGCAGTTCTTCTCTTCTCTGCTGGGAGTGCTCCTTGAACTATTTCCTTTACGACTTTTACTCATCCTTGTCCATTTTTGAAAGTTTCTGGTGAACATGGCAAGTTCTTCATCTTCTTCTTCTTCTTCTTGATCATCTGAGGAAGAATCCTCCTCAACCTCCAGAGTTTTTGCTTTGACAGCTTTTGAAGATTTCTTGATTGAAGTTAAGGCTACTGATCTTTCCTTCTTCTTCACTGCATCAGCATTCAATACCATCTCATGGCTCTTGAGATTGCTGATAAGTGATTCAAGAGAGATTTTCTAAAGATCCTTCGCTTCCTCAATAGCTGTGACATTGGGTCTCCATTTGTCAGTCAAGCTATTTAGGATCTTCCACACATGATCAGAGGTTGTATAACTTTTCTTCATAATCCTGAGGCTAGACACTAGAGTCTGAAATCTAGAAAACATGGTCTCAATGTCCTCATCAGGTTTCATGGTAAAAAGCTCATACTGCTGAACTAGTAGTCTTGCTTTGGCATTCTGAACTTGCCTATTACCATCATAGTTTGAGCATAGAGAGTCATACATAGCTTTAGCTGTAGATCTATCCATGATTTTGATATATTCATCATGAGATATTGCTGACATCATGATTTGTTTGACCTTGTTGTGTTTAGAAAAAATCTTCTTGTTTTCAGCAGATAGAGCTCTTTTTTGAGCTATGGTAATCTTACCATCAGAGCCTATTCCATCAATAGGTACTCCTTCTTCTATCAGGTCCCAAAGCTCATCATCAATTCCATTGACATAGTGGTAAATGCTATCTTTCCACCATTCAAATCTTAGAGCATCACCACTAAAGATTGGAACCTTTTTGTTGCTAAAATCATGATTAGACGCTGAAGAGGTAGAGGTCATGTTGTCGTAGTTGTATTGAACGTTGGATAGATCTGAATTAGAAGATGTAGGAATAGGTGCAGGTGTAGATGTTTCTTCCCCAGACATGCAGTGTTTTTCAAAGATCTTTTACTGTCTCACTGTAAAGTGATTAAAAGACAGAACCGGAGCTCTTGATACCAATTGAAGATGAAAAACACAAGAAGGGGGGTTGAATTGTGTTTTGAAAAATTGATTCTTTTGCTTTAAGAAATATAGAAATGCAGCGGATATGATAAACTAGACTAAACACAAAACACAAATAAAACAGTGAGAGAGAGAGAGAAAGAACACACAGAAGTTTTATACTGGTTCTTCTCACAAAACGAGAGTAGTCCAGTCCCCTTGCACTTCCAAGGGATTTTACTATAATCACAAAGATTACACAACTAATGCTCAAGCACACAAGCAAGAGACTTCCTTGCTCTAGGTCACACAAGACAAAGAGACTTCCTTGCTCTAATCACACAAGATCAGAGATTTCCTTGCTTAAGCACACAAGCTTAAGGCTTCCTTGCTCAAGTCACACAAGACTTAAGACTTCTTGCTCTAAGTCACACAAGACAGAGAGACTTCACAAACTAACTTAATACTCAGATTAAGTAGGACTGAAAGTTCTAAGCAAGACTCTCTAAACACTAAGCTCAGAGTCTGTAATATCAAAAGATATTTAACTTAGAATATTACACTAGAAAGAATAACACAGTACACAGCTTGAATATGATTTGAATCTTTCTAAGTTCAGATGATCTTCCAGTAGTCTTCTCTCTATCAGGATGTCTTCTATTTATACTTTAGGTATAAAGACGTTGAGAAAAGAACCGTTGGTTGTACACTCTCCTTTTTGTTGACAACACGGTTGTACTCTTTGACAGGACCGTTGTACTATTGCATTGGTTATTAGCTGTCTTTCTTCAGAGAGAGTTCTTCAGGATCTGATGATATCGTTTCTTTGATCTTCTGAAGATGTACACACGCTTCAGACTGTGTTTCTTTCTTTGGCCTCTGAGGACTTCTTCAGAGGCTCTGATGCTTCCAGTACTTTCAGAGCCTTAACACTTCAGACTGTGTCCTTCAGATGCCCAAATGATGATCTACGAGGATGATATTTTTACTTTGTTCCTGCACACTAGATCATTCATTAGTAATACCAATTGTCTATTTAATACCTTGTTATCATCAAAACTTAGGGTGTTTTATAATTAAAACTCATTTTGTTCCAACAATAAGGACAGTTAAAACGGGAAAAATAAGTAAGACTTATTGCGGGGGTGCAATTAGTGAAAAACGAATATTGGGCTTAAGAAGTCCAAATTCGTGTGAATTGAAGCCCACATAAGAAACTCTATAAATAGAGCCTTGTGAAGTTCAGTCTCACACACTTTTGGAAAAATTCTGAATTTCTCTAAACCCTAATTCCTATTTGAGAAATTCTGAATTTCTCTAAACCCTAATCCGCTCAAGTTCCCTTATTCTTCATCGAAGAACGGCTAGCACCGAAGGTTGAAGGTTCCTGTTCGTGTGGACTATGTGGAGGCGCTGCAATTGTGGTGCTCGTGATCGATTGAAGGTTCTTGTTCGTGATCATGCGGTGTTTCTTGTTCGTGATCGAAAGGCAGTTCGTGTTCGTGATCGTAAGCAGTTTATGTTCGTGATCAAAAGCTCCTTGTTCGCGAAAGAAAGCATCAGTTCTTCAAAGGTAACAATATATTCTTGACCATGATCTTTCACATGGATCCATTGAAGGAAAATAAAATTTTAAAATCCGTTGCGTTTTATCTTTGATAAACAGTTATGTTTTCCTTCAATTAGCACATATGACAATTAATGTACACCTTCCTAATGCAACTAATGTCATATTCGTTCAATGTCCTCTAGACTCTCTCTACATGCATCATCATCATCACATACTCATTCATACTTATTAATCATATTATAAGCATCATCATTAATCATATACATACAAAGGAACATCATAACGTATATATTGAACCATCATCAACATCATCACATCTGACTGTCCTCGCTACCCTCGCCTAGCGAGCACTTAGCGAACACAAGTCAGAAGCTTGCCTATCAGCTGGCGAGCTCTGGCGAGACCTAGCGAGCACCTCGCTACTCCTAGCCTAGCGACCTACTAGCAAGTGGAAGTCAGAAGCTTCAGACTTCCTGGCGAGCAGTGGCGAGTCTCCTCGCCCAGCGAACCAAGAACTCGCCCGGCGAGCTTGCCTAGAACTGGGTGCTCTGTTATAGGGTTATCACAAAATTCACCACAAATCATCCAAATCATGTTCCAGTTATAAAAAGATGATTCATTTAAGTTATAAACATACTCATACGCCTAAAAGTACAATTTATAACACTTAAAAACACTTCAATCATTAAGAATCAAGGATTTATCATGCTTTTTCTCAAAACTTCATAAGACACATAAATCAACACAAACACCCATAATTTCTCATTTTCAAAATCATCAACTTGTACTTTTAACATCATAACATATATAGAAAACGAAATATATGTAAAAGGTTGCATTTTGATTCATATTGATTCATAAAAATCATCTCTTTCCCAAAGAAAATGAGTGACAGGGTTTGGGTAAAGAGAAATTAGACATTCTCCCCCTCTTGATCACTCATGAGCTATATAAATCTACTCTCTTACCTTGTTTTCTTCAAGAATCCTCAATCTCTACCTCTTTCTCTAACTCTTCTCTTCTATGTTCTTCTCTTCTTCTAAGTTTCTCTCTCTACCTCTACAAAAGTCATGAAAAATGAATACTCTCTCTAAATTCAACCTTTATACCTAGGTTAAACCCTCACTCTTAATTTACCAAATTACCCTTACTCATACTAAGCCCAACTCTAATTTCTAACTACATCACTTAAAAACACTACTCTATTAAATACACCTCCACATCTAATGTCACGTAAATTAATTAAATAAAACAAACATGAGAATTCAATAAATAAACCCAATAAATAAAATACTAAAACCGGGCGTGACATACTGCACATATGCCAATATATAACTTTGACGATTAATATTTTTAATTGTATAATAGTAAAAATTATAAAATTTGATATTTTGAAAATACTTTTCGAAATAAATCTAACATCTTATATGCTAATATTTGATTTAATTTATTATTAGAAAAATAAGGTCAAAGATAGTGTCTGAAAATTGACTCACTCATTTTGGGGCAGAGGGAGTATTATGGACCGGAGAGAGAATGTATTTGAATTTTTCCCCTATGTGATAGGTCAAATTCTTCTCTGTTTCACTTATGCTTTTCCTTTTTTTGGAGAGAAAAGAGAAGTAGCTAGGTAACTACTAGCCACACTATAGTAACAGAATTAGAATTTAGACTATTATCCCAGGTTGTCTCTCTATAAATGTTCCAAACAAATGCTACAATGTTCTTTATGTTAGAGTAAATTCTTGTACTACATATATGAACACAAACCATCATTCATTCAATCAATACTTTTTCTCAGCAAACAAGTGTTTTCAATTTCAATTCTAATGAAAAACAACTCTGATTTGAATTCAATGCATGCATGTTACTCCTACTACATTAGTGATAAAACACACACAATTAATTCTCCTTGCATGCATTACCTTCTCCTCAATGTTTGTCAGCTTTTTCATGTTTGGTCCTTTTATCAAAAAGCACGTTGTGATGTTCCATTGATTAATTAAATAAATTGGTTTCATATAATTAATGAAAAAGGATGGTTCTGGTTTCTTAGCTAGGCTCTCATCAGCTATGCTAATGACCCTCAGGTATAGAATGTTGCTCTTTGGCTCCATTAGGAGTATATTCTTTTCATTGACCAATTATTATTGAATAATTTTGATACATTAACTTTTATTGATCAATTATTATCGAGTAGTAGTAGTAGTTTATTTTGTGATGTGAAAGGTTTTAATTAACGGTTGAAGTCGAAGTTGCGTTAAGGTTTTCACGATTTCGACTGTTTCATATGATGCGTCATGGATTGTGGTCGTCGCGGTTTCGTATGACCGTTTCGTATTTGTACTATCATATAATATATAATGTATAGTAACTTAATTTCTCATTGTTTTCTTCATGGTTTCATAATTGTAATTCATATTCATAACTTTTTAAAGAATTTGTTTCTTATAAAATACAAATTAACCAATAATAAATCTATCACATGGCCGTAATGTAGTTCGTCGTGGCGTAACAGTGTTTCGTTGCAGTTGATTCTGTTATTTTCAACCACTCTATTAAAATGGCAATGAACACTATCGATATTGTTTTGCCGCAGCCATTTTTGCATCAACACCATTTTTTAATAAAAATTTCCGGGTCACGGATATACACACTAGTAACAAAGATAAAATAAAGTTAAATTGTTTTTGTGTAAGGTGTAAAGTTGTTTTTATAAATTGTCACGGTAAACTTATGAAAATAAACTGAAAACAACCCTTTCGGTAAATAAGTTTAATAAGTTAATTCAAATATGTCTCAATGAGTTTGAATTGAAGTTCAAAAATAAATTGAGTGTTTTGTCTCTATAATTAAGTGTAATATCCACTTTATACCAAATAATTCTTCCATATAAGTTAAAATTGTCATTGGTCAAGTTGAATTGAAATCAATTAATGAGGTTTGGTAAAATTTTCTGACCAAATTGTGATGTATCAAGGTCTCTTTATCTTCATATCCGAGGTACCATAGTTAATGTCACACTATTCCTTTAATAACTCACTATTTTTCGAAACTCAACCCCTTATATCCTTTTCACTAATATCATCACCAATTCCTTCTACTCTGTCTCCACTCTCTTTTTTGCCTTATTTGTTTTGTGCTATATACTTCATTTTTTTTTGCTTGCTATTCTTTGAATCAAGTTTGGTACAATGAAATTATCCAAGTTGATATTGATAGTTATGTTGTTCCTTTTCTTTTCTTCTTATGTTGGTTCCAACATGATTGTTAGAAAATCTTTACTTGTTAGCAATTTGTTTGATGGTGCAAAGAAGAACAAGAAGACAAGTGATCAAACATTCCATGTCCACAAGTGCAACACAAAGAGACACAAATTTGGTCCTTATTTGTCATGCTATAAGAAGAACACAAATTCAGATGACAAGAGACTTGTTCCAACAGGTCCAAATCCATTACACAATAGGTAGTTTCATATTGGCTTAATTTGGAGGAAGAAACAATTCATAGCATGATTTTTTATTTTTGTTCCTTGAGTTAATTTATTTAATTTCTGTCTCTTTATTTTAAGTTTTTTTTATAGAAGAAATGTAATTATACACTTTCTTCTAAATTAGCTTATCAATTCAAAATTCTCCCCTTCATAATTACTTCTCTCTCTTATATTTTTATTTTTATGTGATTTGTATATTTCATTTACATGTTGAATAACAAGAAGTTAGTAGTACGTTACAAGCATATGCTCCCTCTATCCCAAAAAATAAAAGAAAATTGGTCAAAGAAAATTGATATATTTAGTTAAAAATTTAGATTCAATACATCAATTTTGTTTGACTAATTTTCCCTTTTATTTTAGGACATAGCTAGGAGTGTTTTTTTTATAGCAAGTTTACATGCATTTTGTTACACTAGTCTTATTCGAAGCACAGTTAGACATTAAATGCGAACACCCCTCTTAATATTAAAATTCAAATCTTAATTCAAATAGGAGAATAGCCCTCTTTGCTACACCCAAACATCATTGTTAGAGTAAGGTATTTGAGACATGTGATTAAACTCCAATAGGCAAAAAAATGTGTATAACCAAGATTTTAGTTCTAATTGCATTTGTTTTTACAAGTTATAATTACATTGAAAGGCTTATTAATGTAAAGCCAAACCTTTTGTTGAGTAATGTAATTAAAACCCAAATATTATCTTTTTCTTTTCTAAAATTATGAATTTCAAACCATATTATAAATT
Source organism: Trifolium subterraneum (assembly GCA_951799995.1). NCBI lineage: Eukaryota > Viridiplantae > Streptophyta > Magnoliopsida > Fabales > Fabaceae > Trifolium > Trifolium subterraneum. Next base: position 24,150,209 of record OX637462.1, read on the forward strand.
AAGGCATAGTTATTTAATTTGCTTCCACGTCACACAATACAACTAGTCAATATTCCAACCAATTAAAAAGAGTGTGTTGAAAAAAGTGTATTCGATTGTGGGTTGCTAACATAATTCTGACGTGCATATTTCGGTTGATGGTGAATTTATTCTGAGCATGATTTTTTTTTCTTTCTAAAACTAAACTTTACAAAATTTGAAAAAAGCTAACTAGTGCCCCCAGGACACTTGTTTAAGTATACCAAATATAATTTATTTTGTCGTGGAACTTGTGCAATTAATTTATTTAAAATATGAACAATGTTGTTTTCAATGCAAAATTTACGTTTTTAGGTTCCTTACGATTTAAAGACAACACTACCATAACTTTGCCAAAATCACCGAAATTCCAAATAAGCACTCTTTTTTAACCCACTGGTTCATAGGGTAAGTGGTCCTATAGTAGTTCAGAGTTCGATCGCGAGGTAAGTAAATTCTGAACAAGAAATTGTTCCACCCAAAACTCGAATACGAGTTTTCTCGAAATCCGTCATTTGGAGAAACTCTCTTTTCTAACTTAACATAATTGTCTTCAAGATGATTTTGTTTAGTGTTTTTAGCTTTATCTATTTTGTTTAGTCTCCTTTGTTGAACAAAACATATTATATATGTATTTTTTTGCCGTATTTTACTTGCTTCTCACCTTACATATTTCTCACCCGAACTCTAGATTACATGAACCTAGGGATCTTAATTTGCATCCTTCAGAGTGGATCCCCACACAGAGATTGCTCCATTCGGAGATTCGAAAACGGAGATTTTTTTCGTGGGAACGGGGATGGAGGCAAAAATTCCCCCGCGGAGATTTCGGGGCGGAGATCGGGGAAGCATCCACCCCCGCGGATTTTCCGAATCCGTCCATATATACTTATAGCTATATATTAATTATTACTGTTGTTATTATTATTATTATTATTATTATTATTATTATTATTATTATTATTATTATTATTATTTTGATAATTTATTATAAATAAATGAATTATAAGATATTTTGGCTATAAAATTTTGTATGATTATGCATATATTGTTATACATTATGGAATATTTTGTCTATTAATTTTTGTCTAATTATTAGTAGCTAAATACTATTGCATTGTTTTTGGGTTATGAAATGCATTGTGTTTGTTTTGATCATTAAAAAAAGAAAGATGCAAAATATTTGTTTTTTTAATAAAAAAGGAATAAATAACATCATACTACTGTCATAATTTTGTTCGAAAAATATAGAAATTTTATAATATTCCACTACAAGAAATATGGCATATTGCCAGGGCTTTTTTGACAGGGGCAGCACCCCTGGGAAATTAATGGTCTTTGTGAGGGGTTTACCCCTGGGAAAGTGAACTTTAGAAATTTGACACTATGACAGGGGTTTTACCCCTGGCAAAGTTGAAAGCGGGAAAAAAATATGGTTTGAAAATCAAAAAACTGACACATCATGTGGTGTTGTCCTCTCACGTTTTTATGCCAGGGGTTAAGGCCCTGGCAATGTGTTTTTGCCCCTGGCAAATATTTATGACAACTCTGAATTTTTCTGCACAGCAGGTGCATTGGAAAGAGGAGATTGACCAAAAGCAATTTGAAATTGTTGGAAACCTTTCCTTTTATTAATTCCAATACTTTTCATTTATTTTCTTACACCATCATCAAAATTTCTTTCATCTTATCACTTTTCTTCCACCAAAAATTATTTCTTTACACTCACCATCACTAAAAAAAATTCTTCATCTTCTTACTTCTCTTTCATCTAAAGTTTCTTGACAACCTCTTTTCACCACCACATAAATCTCTCATTCAAATTCATTGAAAAAATATTATTAATATTGTTAGTTATGCATTGTTATGTGTTGAAAATTTTCTTCACAACCTCTCTTCACTACCACCATTCTACTATATAGTTTGCCTCAATGTGAGTCATCTTATCTCCATTTTACTAGTTATGTTCTGTTTTGGTGTTTTTATTGTTAAAAAGATATTAATTTTTTTGAATTTTTAAGTTATTTATTGTTTCTATTTTTCAGAATTTTTTTTATTAAAAAAGTATAAGTTTGTTCTGTTTTTTTTTTTTTACGAAATTTTGTTCTTTTTGTATAAACAGTTTATATATTCTTTTTTGGTAAAAATAAGTATAACTTGTCCTTTTTTTATAAAATAGTTTATTAATTCTTTGAAAAAAATACTTAAAAAAAGTATAAAATTGTTTTTTATAAATAAAACAGTTTACAAAATTAATAGTATAGATATTTTTTTGAAATTTAATTTTTTTTAGGTAATTATTTTATACGATTTTTAAAATTTAAATTTTTATTAAACTTTATTATGTTTTTTTTTGACAGAAATTAAATTTTAGTTTATTAATTATCCTATGAACTATTTTTTAAAAATTCAAAAACTCTTTTTATAAGAAATTGTTAGAATTAAAATATAGTGTATTTTTATGTATATTTTTTTATTATTAAAAACAGTTTAAAAATTAGTAATATAAATGTTTTTAAAAAATGAAATTTTTTAGATTTTTCATTTTTTCCGATTTTTTTAAAAATCGGGAATCTTATTAAACTACAGTATTTTTTTTTGTGACATAAATTTAAGTTGTAGTATATTAATATTTTTTAAACTTCTTTTTTAAAAAAAAAGTCAAAAACTGTTTTTCAAAACCAGAATTGTTTCTCAGAATTAAAATTAGTGTATTGTTGTTGTTATTGTAGTGTTAATAATTATTAAAATATCTTTTGAATGTGTTAGTAATAACAAATTAGTGTTAGTTTTAAATGAGTTATTATTGATTAAAAGGTTAATTTTATGTCTTAGTAATATGTTGGATCTGAACATATGCTTGGATAATCATATATATGCGAATAATATATGCATCTGCTAAAATAATTTAATTTTAATTTGGTATTTTGAATGAATTTATTATGGGTTTTATTTTAATTATCATTGCATATTTTAATTTTTGTGGATTTTTAATTTTGATTTATATTTTATTAATAATTATTTTTTAATATATATATATATATATTAAATTTTGAATTATGATTTAACTTTTTATTTTTTTTTAAAAAGTATTTATGTTTCCGAGGGGCAAAACCCCTGGCATAACAACAACCAAACATGTCACATCAGTGCAGTCAGTCAAACAACTTATAGCAGACGTGACAGATGCAGCAGGCCTGCCAATTTGTTTGACAGGGGTAAGGCCCTGGGAAATTTGACAGGGGTAAAACCCCTGGCAAACCCCTGGCAAATGATTTGCGACGAGGTGCATTGCCAGCGCCCGCCCCTGGCAAAATCCCTGGTAAAAGTGCATTTCCCAGGGTTTTTAGGTTTCCCCAGGGGTTTTACCCCTGTCAAATGACCAATATTCTTGTAGTGTTCGATCTCCGTGGATCCCTACGGATGTCGTGGGAAACTGTGGGGATGGGAATGAGGACAAATATTCCCCCGCAAGGATGAGGACGGAGGTAAAAATTCTCCCGCAGACATTTCGATGCGGAAAACGGAGAAGTTTCCTCCACACATTTTCTGCCCTATTGATATCCCTACATGAACCTATTATTTTTCCAAGAACCAAAAATTATTAATAGAAAAAAAAATTATATATATGTAGTCGGTCACATAGTTAAGAAAGAAGTACAGAACATAGCAGTAGTAAATAAATAAATAAACGGCAATGAATGCATGTCGGGGAAGAATTGAATGTGATACCTATGCTATGGATATCTGCCATGCATGCATGCAGTACTATTTAAATCTAATGGCAAGGGTTTAAACATTTATAAGCTAAAATAACTATTTGCGCTGTGTTTAAAAAAATTAGTTAAATGTAGTTAATTTTCTTTATTTAATATAAAATATGAATAAATTTACTATATTATCCTTATTTTTCTTGAAAATCACATACACCTTTTAGATAGTAAGGTTATATTAGGAATAACAACATTAATTAATTTAAAAAAAATTAATTTTTCTTTATAATAGTGACCAAAATTTAAAGTGTTTTTTTACTTACAAATGTGAACAGAGGGAGTACATCCATTCATGCTGTCGTTTTGTGTTTGTCAACTACTTCTTTCTATTTGACCAAATCCTACCTTTTTGCATCAACCATTGTATTTTCCATTCTTGTCTTCAATCTCTTTCAATTGTTGTTATATATTTATAGGGACCAAAATGTTTTATTATTATTATTATTATTATTATTTTATTTTATTTTTATAAAGATTATTATTATTATCTACTCACTATTATTTAACTTTTTAGTTTTCAGTTTTTCATTGCCTAATTTATCTTTTCTAGATTTTTTTTAATGGAAAATCCTAAACAGTGCCCTCAAGCAATAGTTAAACATATTAAAAAGGAAATTATAATTATGTAAACGATACATAATTATAAACGATACATATTTAATAATTGTCATTATAATTTTGTATTTTGTAAGTTCATAATTTTTTTTTGGTCAAAATATATATACACAATTTTCTAGCCCCGTAAAAGAAAAAATTATGAATTTGCCACTGACAACACTGGACGGGAGAGATCTTCCTCAAGAATTTTAACTAATATACATGATCAAATTCATACAACTAATTAGTTTTTGATTAATTTCATATAATTTTTGAGGAGGGATCCGTTGACTTCAGGAGTAAGTCTCCATTGACTTACTCCGCTTAATAACTCACTACAAGAAAATTGTCATTTACCAACGGAGGTTTCTAGTGACAGCCGCATATGCCGTAGGTATAGCATCCCTATACCTACGGAAAAAAAATATTAAATGTGGGTAGAGATATGTTTCATTAAAAAAATTGAAAATTAAAAATTAGAAAATGATAAGTTTATACTTTTCTAGTTTATGCCATTCATATTTATTTTTTAATTGTGGGTATAGATTTGTTCATACTTTTATGTATAGATCCAATTTTTTTTTCTTTTTTTTCTTCTATTTTTATGTATAGATTCATTATATTCTTTCTATATTTTTTTTGTTTTTTATCTTATATTTTTTTCAATATTTTTTTATTAATAAATTTGGTGGTAATCATTTTTTTTGTTTACAATGTTGTCAATGAGGATTTAACCTAGGACCTCGTGCATATGCCTCACTACTTGGACCGGGAGTAAATGTAAATGATGTATTTAGCAAAAGCCCAAACATTAATTATTAACTTGAACAACGGCCCAATACAACGGCCCAATACATAAACGGGAATCAAACCCAATCCTCCCATAAGGGCGAGAACCAGAACGGCGAGTCTTCCATTCAGGGCGAGACATGGTCGCGTGGGCGAGATACCCACGATCCCATGATCCCCCCATCCTTCATTATAATTGTCATCTTCTCCACGATTTTGCACATTTATCTTCATCCTCCGTATGATTAAGAGTAGATTTTAAGAGGAACCATTGTATTCAAACCACGTTCCCCATGATCACCTTGCAAATAGGCATGTGATCAAATGTATAGCAGGACCGTGGGATAGGCCAACGAAGAAAAGGGGCAGGAAGAACTCTCTTCCTATACACTCTATAAATACTTGTAACATTGATGAAAAAGAGGACGGACTGAAAGACATTTGAGATCATATACTTGATTATTTGTTATTTTGACGATCCAATAATATTACTTTTCACACCCCTTTAAGTGTTCACCAGAACATTTTGGCACCCACCGTGGGGCTGCGGTAAAACGATTCCCATCTTATCACTTAGAGAGAGAGCAACTGTCATACCCCAATTTTTGACCTAAGATCCCACCTCATGTCCATATGTCATGCATTTTTGTCCGGGATTTACTTCGTTTTTTCAAACGAAATTTCGGCAGAGAGGTATTTTAAAATACCTCATTTTGTGTTCATTTATTATTTGTATATTTATATTATTATTATTATTATTATCTTGCTTTTTTTTTCATTTTTTATTATTCTATTTTATTATTCAGATTTTATTATTATTATTTATTTTTATTTATTCTTTATTAATTTTTTTCTTGTTTTAAAAAAAATTATTAATTAATTAAAAAATCAGAGAAATCAAAGTCACGTTTTGGTCACAGTCCCAGCAATGTCCAGATTGTCTTCTTCCCCAAACAGGAAGATGCTTTCAGCCCTAGCAAGGTGATCTCTGCCCTTTTCCTCAATTATCCAAAACCCTAAAATTTGCTGGGCTATAAAACAGATGAAAAAAACTCAAAAATTTTTCATCAGAGGCAGCCGCGAGACATCAAGAAAACAAAAAAATCACAAATAACAGAAACAAGAAATGGTGAAATAATCAAACAAAAATCAAAAACATTTCATCACCATCTTCCTCATCCAAAACCAGATCGTTCATCAACACCACCACAAAAAAATCAAAATCATAAACAAACCCAGAATCTTCCAAAACCAGAAATCCAACATCACCACATCCTCATTCAAAACCGAAACCCAGATCAAAGTTCAAAACCAAAACCATTTCAAAAATCCGAATCACAACATTACCAAATCTTCACCAACCCAGAATCAAAACAAAGATAAGAAAGAGAAGAAGAGAAACCATACTCCAAAAAATATAAAAACGAATCGAAAGGTTTTTTTTCCTTTCCCCTTTTTTTTTTTCGATCGATCCGGTCTTTTGGTTGCTTGTTTGTTTATTTTGAGTTTAGATTTAGGATTATGAGATGATTTTGTATAGGTTTGATGTTAGAAATTTTAAGAAATTTGGAGTTTGGGGTTGAGAGAGAAATGGCCGTGAGTGAGGGAGGAAGAAGGGATCACGGCGAAGAAGAAGAGAAAGAGAAGGAGATGAGTTTTTGTGATGTTTTTTAGGGTTTTCTCTTTTATACCCTTTTTCTGATCCTGTGCGCGCAGGTGCACAGCCTTATCGTGCACCTGCGCGCCTTTGCCCTCTTGATCTAAATCAAACGCCCATATTTGACTCCTCCTGTGATCAGATCAGGGACGTCGGATTAATCAGACGGCCCTGATCAAGCCCTTTACTTTTTGTGCAGTTGGGCCCTTTCTGGGCTGGGCCTTGCCTTTCTTTTGCTATCCCCACCCCCCTGGTTTTGCTATTAACACCCCCCAGCTTTGTTTATTTATTTATTTTTATTTACTTTTATTATTTTATTTATGTGTTCTATTATATTCAAATGTCATCCAACTTATTTATTTTTGTACATTATTTATGTGCTATATGCTATGTTTAAATATCAAAATGTCAAAAAATATGCTATGTTATTTGTCTCGTTTATTACTGCTTAAATATCAAAAATTCAAAAAGAATATTATTGTATGTTTTATTTGTTCAAGTCCAAAGGGAAAAGAGAAATGTTTCGTTAACCCTGTGTTACGATGTTTATTTGCGTTTTTACTTGTTCGCTATTTTTGACCTTTAAATAAAAAAAAATCATTTTTATTAATAAAAAAGAATGAAAAAAGGAGTGGTTTGGCGGATGACTTTTCACTCTCCGGTGACTTCGGATTTCCTGCCGGATGGCTTGCGATCCGAATAACCGACGTTCTAAAAAACAAATTTTTCTTAAAAAACAATAAAAAAAAAAGCAAAAAACATTCAAGTATTTTCAAAAAAAATAAGTCCTTTTTATAATAAACTTCGACTTTCGTCGAGAACCTTTTTTTTAAACTTTTTTCAATAAATGCTCTGACACACTTAAGCATATTTAAATATTTTCACAAAGACTAAAAAATACAAAACAATCCAAATATTTTGCCGCTTGGCTTTTCAAATTCAAACTTTTTCTCAAGAGAGTTTAGACGTGAGTCATCTCTAGTTGAAATTCATTTCCCCACGACATATGGCAGGAAAAGATATAAACTTTTCAGTATGTTCGTGGCGGATTTAAAAGGAGTTTAAACTTAAGATGACGACTCGTCTTTTCTCCTAAAATCAATCAAACAAATCACTTTACAAATTTTACCCCGAACTACGAGATTTTGATCCCTCGCGGGTACGTAGTGCAAAAGACCTTGTGTCTTCCCAATTCAAAATTAATAAAACTTTTTTCTTCTTTTCTTTTGAATATCCCAAAATTAATAAAAAAAATTTCTTTCATCGTTACCCAATCATTTATAAGCAAATTTTACAAGCAAAACATTTTAGCACAAAAATACATATTTCAAGAGGTTCCCGTAGAATACTACGGATACATAGGATGCTAATACCTTCCCTTTGTATAACTAACCCCCGAACCTTAAAATCTCTAATTTTTTATTATGGGTTTATTCGATCTTTTCCCCTTCCCTTGGATAAATTAAAGTTCGGTGGTGAATCATAATTTTTGAGAACCAAAGCTAACCAATAGCTTGGCGTCCGAAAATCACCGCGACAGAAATGGCGACTTCACTGGGGACTCCCCAAGAGGGTTGAGCCTAACTTGTATCTATGTTATATTTTGTGCTTTTATTTGTCTTGTATATTTTATATTGCTTTATTATGCCTATATGTTTGGGTTTGATATTTATGAGAGAAAAGTCCTCTACCCGGACTTGAGCAAAAACTTAGGATAAGTTAGTGGTCGAGTGTTGGCCTTCTTGGTGGATACCTTGTAGGGTTAACATGAAAACCACGCCTAGAGTAGACCCTCTTGAGAATATTGTTGTCTTGCGAGGATTTGCAATGGCGATGATATTTTCTCGTTGGATCCGTGACTCTAGGGACCTTTTAAACCAGTCTAGAACCTCGAAACGTGTTATTAGGGACCTCTGCTTAGAACCCTAATTGGTGGTTAAGTGTTGACCTTCTTGGTGGATGCCTCGTAGGGTTGACGCGAAAGCCACACCTAAAAGAGATCCCTTGGAAGTGTTACAGTCTTGCGAGGATTTGCAATGGCCGTGATACTTTCAAGTAAGATCAATGATTTTAGGAACCATTACGAAGCCTAGAATCCACATGTGAGGGGAGGTAGTTTGGAAAGCTTTTAAATTAGTACTATGTAACTAGTATTCAAAATATTCCGGATCATATCCTTCCATACCATAACATTTGCATTCATGAAAATAATTTTTGCATGTACATTTTGCTTTATAGGGGACTTGAGTGAACAATTGATTAAAGAGCAAAAAAAAGAGGGAAGAAATATGGCTTCAGCAAGAAGACACACACCCACACTCAAAGTCAAGAAACCACAAGTGGAAAGCCTCAAAGGGTTGAGTGAGGGGATGACGTCAATCGCCAAGAAAAGTTTTGAGTTAGATTATGGGTCGATACTCAATTTGCTGCATGTAGAGATAGACGATATGGCGCTAACCACCCTAGCTCATTTCTATGATCCACCACTCCGATGTTTCACCTTTCAAGACTTCCAGTTGGCCCCCACACTAGAAGAGTTCGCCAAGATTCTGGGTTGTAATCTAGAAGGCCATGGGCCTTATGTGGGTTTGGGAGAGGAACCTCCTATGAAGGAAATTGCCAAAGCTCTTCATCTTACAAGCGACGAGGTATCATCATGGCTAGAAGACAAGAAGAATGATAGAAAGGGAGTTTCCAAAGGATTCTCGAGAGGTGTATTAGAAATGAAAGCTCAAGCTCTGTTAGAAAAGAAGGATTGGAAACCATTCAATGCGGTGCTAGCTCTCTTGGTATACGGATTAGTGCTTTTTCCCGACGTTGAGAATTTTGTGGACTTTTCCGCCATCGGAGTATTCATAGCCGGGAACCCTGTCTCCGCCTTACTAGCCGATCTTTATTATTCCCTCCACATCAAATATGAAGGGCGAAGGAAGGGTATGTTATTCTGTTGTGTTCCCTTACTACAAGAGTGGCTAACGTCTCATCTACCAAGAAAAGATTCTTTTGTGTCAAATCCCGCCGGTTTAAAGTGGCATCAAAGGATGATGGCTCTCACCGAAAAAGATATTTTTTGGTATTCTCGAGAGTTAGATGGTACGGAAATCATCCTCAGTTGCGGCGACTTTCCCAACGTACCTCTTGTGGGAACTCGAGGGTGCATTAACTATAATCCCGTCCTCGCGTTTCGACAACTAGGGTATCCAATGGAGGATAAACCAGACAATAGTTTGTTGGAGGAATTTATCTTGAAAGAGGGAGAGGAAAACCCCGCATTGCTAAGGAAAATCCGAAGAGCTTGGGGGCAAATACACAAGAAACCTTGGACCAAAAAGAATTGCATAGCCAAGCCGCTCTACACTCAATGGGTGCGGGACAGAGTTGAAGCTAATCGATTACCTTTCGATATGGTAGTTAGACCTTTGTCACCCGAACCAGTCACCATGGTTCCTATTGAGGAAGTTGAAGAGTTGAAAGCCCAGATTTCCGAACTTCAAAAGAAAAACGAAGATTGGGAATCGAAGTATTTGCAAGTCGAGGGAAAAAGAGCAAGGCTAGAAAGAGATCTAAGGTACCAAGAAGGGGTCTTGCAAGAAAGTCAGAAAAGTTTAAAAGAGTCTGAGGATAAAAGAGAAAAGATCGGGGATGGTATGCTCAGCGCAAGAGAAAATCTCATTGCCAAGGATGAGGAAATAGAAAGGCTCAAGCAGTCCTATGGAAAAGTAAAAGAATTCGGACAGTCGGCCACTGCTTCTCAAAAGAAATGGAGATTAAGATACCTAGAGCAAGTTGAAGAGACCAAGAAGATTAAGAAACAATGGCGTCACGAGGGTAACCAAAGTCAAGAGTTTGAAGGACTATACACCCAAGAAAAGGCAAGGCGAGAGTACCTCCAAGCTAACATGGAAAGAGTCCTCGCCCAGAAAAACCAAGAGTTCGAAGAACAGCTACATTTAGAAGTTGGTCGAAAGCAAGAGTTTGAAAATCTTTACTTCCAAGAAAGAGGAAGGTGTGAACATATCCAAGCTGAAATCGAACACATTCTTAGGGTGTATGAAGAACGGGTTGCACGTTTGAATGAAGAACTTGAAGAGGTAAATACCAAGATGGCTCAACGTGGAATGGTACTTGAGTTGGTGTGGGGTGATTCAGATAGGTGGAGAGATGAATTTGCAAAATTGGCCGCTTTCTCAAACATGGTCATTGAAAATCTTCCAAAAAAGCTAGCAAAAGCCGAGATAGCCATGTCTTACTACGAAGCTCCTTCAGACATCAAAAAGTTCATGGAGTATTGCAAGGAAATGATGGAGTATTACAAGGAAGAATTGGCCGAGGCTAAGAAAGCATTTAATGTTGATTCGTGATTTGTAATGATTAAACTTTATGTCGAAAACTTGTAACGCATGTTTTGAATGTTTTGTTGAAACTCCATGAGAGGAAATTGTAATTTGTATTTCTAAGTATTTTGCGATCGAAGTTAAACTTTATGAAGGAATCTGTGCTTTGTATTTTGAGTATTATGAAATCAATGTTGAACCTTATCGGTGGATCTTATACTTTTGTTGCTTTATTTCTTTCAAAAAGCCTTTAATAATTGTTCGCTTATGTATTCCCCTCAAAGTAAAATACGAATAAAAACTTTCTTTTTATCATGCATACATATGTTCATATTTACATGCATACATGCATAAAGTTCAAAAAAACTAATTCCTGTCTTTCTCGAAAGGGAGTTTGTCGACCGGTCTCTTCCCAAAGTGGCCCGACTACCGCGTCCGAAACCAACTCGCGCGCACAATACTCGGCTAAGAAGAAAGAAGATGGACGCTTTGGAACAAGAGAACGCACAGCTTCACGAGCAAGTAACAACATTCAGGGCAGAATTGGATAGGGTGAATGCCTTGGTAGAAGCACTAGTGGCAGCGCAGAATAGACCACCGACTCCCCAAGCACCGGTGATCTCAGAAATTGTCTCAACCCCAATCCCAGCGACACATGGTAGCACGCCTCAACAGAATATGCCTGAAGGATATCCTTGGGGCATGCCTTTGAACTTCAATGGAGGAGGTCACCCGGGCGCTACCGAAATCCCGACCCCCACTATTCAACATGCAATTCCGGTGCCTCAATCAGGAACCCCACTCCCTCAAATGCATGTCCCTATCTCACAACCTACGACGGTTGTTACAAGCCCGTTGATTCATGTTACCCCACACAACAACGAACCCATCTACCATGCGGAGAACGTGAGGGGATATAATCAAATGGACGAGATCTTGGAGAAATTTGACGATATGCAGCGGGAAATCAAAGCTCTCCGGGGGAAGGACCTGTTTGGGAAGAACGCTCATGATTTATGTCTAGTGCCAAATGTCCAAATCCCAGCTAAGTTCAAGGTTCCTGATTTCGAGAAGTACAAAGGGAATACTTGTCCCCAAAGCCACCTTGTGATGTACGCTCGAAAAATGTCTACTCAGACCGACAACGATCAACTATTGATTCATTACTTTCAGGATAGTTTGACGGGTGCCGCCCTGAAGTGGTATATGAGCCTAGACGGTGTGAAGATTCGGACATTCAATGATTTGGGTGAAGCCTTTGTTCGCCAATACAAGTATAACTTGGATATGGCCCCGAATAGAGACCAACTCCAAGCCATGTCACAAAAAGATAAGGAATCCTTCAAAGAGTACGCGCAAAGATGGAGGGAAGTCGCTGCTCAAGTTAACTCACTCAAAGATGAGGATGAAATGGCCAGAATTTTTCTGAATACACTCGGCCCTTTTTACTATGAAAGAATGATTGCTAGCCCTACCAATGATTTCACCGAGTTGGTAAACATAGGCGTGCGCCTCGAAGAAGGAGTCCGACAAGGACGATTGGTTAAGGAGAATGTCCCAACTAGCACCGTGAAGAAGTTTGGGAATAACTTTCAAAGGAAAAAGGAACAGGAAGTCAGTATGGTGGCCCATGGGCGACCTCAGCAACGGTATGCAGGATACCAACATGTTGCCACTGTTTCCCAGAGTCCCGGTTATCGGCCCCAATTTCAGCAAAAACCTCAGCAACAATATCAACAACCATATCAGCAGCAATATCAACAACAAATCCCGCCACAGTATGCCCAGCAAAATCGTGCTCAGAGGCCACCACAACAATTTGATCCAATCCCTATGAAGTATGCAGAGTTACTTCCTGCCCTACTCGGGAAGAATTTGGTGCAAACTAGACCTCCTCCTCCAATTCCTGAAAGTTTACCACGGTGGTATAGAGCTGATCTCTCGTGTGCCTTTCACCAAGGAGCACCGGGTCACGACATTGAGCATTGCTTTGCTTTGAAATCTGAAGTCCAAAGGTTAATCCGAGCAAATGTCTTATCCTTCAAGGACGTAAATCCGAATGTCCAGGCCAATCCATTACCAAATCATGGGGCATCTGTCAACATGGTGTTTGGGTGTCCGGGAAAATTTCAGGTTTTTGACATTCGGCATATCCGAGAACCATTGGTCCAGACTCACAAGAATTTGTGTAAGTTGTTTTTCTTCAGACATGATCATGAGGCTTGTCCGATCTGCCCCAACAATCCACGAGGTTGTCAACAAGTGAGGACTGATATACAAGGTATGCTGGATAGAAGAGAGCTTCAAGTCACTTATAAAAGGAATGAGGATGAAAATCCAAATGATGGCAATGATGAGGTATTTGTTATAATACCAGAGTTCGATATTCCCGAGCATATAGAAGTGGCCTACAACAGTCAACGATCTATCGTCACTCCATTGGTGATTTCCTTACCGGGACCGATGCCTTACATTTCTGAAAAGGCTATACCTTACAAATACAACGCCACAATGATAGAAAATGGGTACGAGGTTCCCATACCTGCTTTGCCACCTTCGGTCAACATCGCCGAAGTGAGTAGAGTCACAAGAAGTGGCCGAGTATTTCCCTCAATGGTCCAGAAGAAGTCTGAAGATCTAGTGAGTAAGGAGGTGCGGGAAGAAGTTCGTGTTTCGAGTCCAGATTTGGATAAAGGCAAAGGTCAGTCCAGTGGGACTAGACCCGATTCAGATTTCAATGAGATCTTAGAGCTGATAAAGAAGAGCGAGTACAAGGTGGTTGACCAATTGTTGCAAACCCCTTCGAAAATATCTGTGTTATCTTTGCTGATGAATTCTGATGCCCATAGGGAAGCCTTGATGAAGGTTTTGGACCAAGCTTTCGTGGACCATGATGTGTCAGTTGGCCAGTTCGGTGGAATAGTGGGAAATATCACTGCTTGCAATAACTTGAGTTTCAGTGACGAAGAACTGCCGAAAGGAGGAAAGAATCACAACCTTGCCTTGCACATATCAATGAATTGTCATTCTGATGCATTGTCAAATGTGCTTGTAGACACCGGCTCGTCTCTAAACGTGATGCCTAAAGCGACTTTTGCTCGACTCTCTTACCAAGGGGCCCCGATGAGGCACAGTGGAGTAGTGGTTAAAGCTTTTGATGGCTCAAAGAAGCCTGTCATTGGAGAGGTCGACTTACCCATGATGATCGGGCCACACTTGTTCCAGATTACTTTTCAAGTGATGGATATCCAAGCCGCATACAGTTGTTTGTTGGGTCGGCCATGGATTCATGATGCAGGAGCAGTGACGTCTACGCTTCACCAAAAGTTGAAATTTGTGAAGAATGGAAAGTTGGTAATTGTAGGTGGTGAGCAAGCCTTGTTGGTGAGCCATTTGTCGTCTTTCTCTTTCATCAGTGCTAGTGATGTTGATGGAACGCAATTCCAAGGTCTCTCATTAGATGACATGAATACCAAGAAGAATGTGACATCCATTTCTTCCTTTAAAGACGCACAAGAGGTAGTTCAAACTGGGTTGTCTGCAGGTTGGGGACAAGTCGTGACTTTGCCAGAGAACAAGTATCGTGAAGGGGTGGGTTTCTCTCCTTCATCTACAAGGGCTCCCAAGCGGAATGTTGTCAACGGACCAATTGAAGATACTTTCTACAGTGCTGGGTTCATTCACCCTTCCTTACCAGAAGTTAATGTCATTATTGAAGATGTTTCTAATATCGGTGGAATGCATTCCCAAAGTCTCTCCTTAAATGATGAGCATGCCAAGAAGAATATGGCGTCAATTTCCTCCTTGAGAGACGCACAAGAAGTGGTTCGTGATAGGTTGTCTGCAGGTTGGGGACAAGTTGTGATTTTGCCAGAAAATAAGCATCGCGAAGGATTGGGTTTCTCTCTTTCACCTGCTAGGCCGAATGTCGTCATCAAACCAATTGAAGATACTTTCCACAGTGCAGGGTTCATTCACCCAGAAGCTAGTGCCATTATTAAAGATGATCTCGGTGTTGTTGAGACCCAATTTCAAAGTCTTTCTTTAGATGATGAGGGCGCCGAGAAGAATAAGGGACCCATGGCGTCATTAAAGGATGCACAAGAATTAGTTCAGAATGGTTCATCGACCGGTTGGGGGCAAGTTCTGACACTACCGGAAAACAAGTTTCGAGAAGGGTTGGGTTTCTCTCTACCATCTGCAAAAGCTGCCAACCCAAGTGCTGCCACCAAGCCAATTGAAGACATCTTCTATAGTGCCGGGTTCATCCACCTTCCATCTCCATAAGTCGATGCCATTACCGAAGACAGTACCGAGGAAGATTTGCCAAGCTTTATCACAAGAGGGGTGGTTTGCCACAATTGGATAGCTGTTGACGTTCCCTCCGTTACTCATTTGTCTAAGTAATGTGTTTGTTTGCCTTCTTTCAAAAAATCCTTTCATTCTGCCCAAGACGAAAGTGAACTTGTGTTAGGGCACCTTTTAAAATAATTCATCTTGCTCTGCCCAAGGCAAGAGTGAACCATGTGTAGGGCATTCCTGTTTCAAATATTATCATCAATAAAAATGTCGTTTTGACTCCCATTTCATCTGTTTTTTATTATTATTTTTTACTTCTGTGCTTTTTTCTGGAAAATGGTAAAAAAAAAAAAAAAAAAAAAAAAAAAAAAAAAAAAACACTAAAAAAGAACACAAAAAAAAAAGGAAGCCTTCCTTCTTTTTTCTAAAAAATATATAATAAATAAATAAATCTACATGTATTTATCATATGCATTCTAAAATCAAGCATAAATCACATGTGCAGATTAACCATCAATGACCCCATTGAACAAAATAACCCTATGCCCTCCCCCAACTTTGAGTTTCCTGTGTTTGAAGCCGAAGACGAGGGTGATGAAGGAATTCCAGATGAGATTTCTCGCTTACTTGAGCATGAAGAAAAAGTCATTCAGCCTCACGAAGAGCCATTGGAAACGATTAATTTGGGCTCTGAAGAGGATAAGAAGGAAGTCAGGATTGGGGCACTACTAGATGAGGAAGTCAAGAGCAGATTGACGGAGCTTCTCAAAGAATATGTCGACGTGTTTGCTTGGTCATATCAAGACATGCCAGGATTGGATACTGACATCGTGGAACATCACTTACCACTGAAGCCTGAATGCCTACCAGTCAAACAGAAGTTGAGAAGGACCCATCCCGACTTAGCGGTCAAGATCAAGGAGGAAGTCCAAAAGCAGATTGATGCAGGTTTTCTTGTTACAGCTGAATACCCTCAATGGTTGGCCAACATAGTACCAGTTCCAAAGAAGGATGGTAAGGTTAGGATGTGTGTCGATTACCGAGACCTAAACAAGGCCAGTCCGAAAGATGATTTCCCATTGCCGCATATTGATATGTTGGTCGACAATACGGCAAAGTTCAATGTTTTCTCCTTCATGGACGGATTCTCCGGATATAATCAAATCAAGATGGCACCCGAGGATAGAGAAAAGACGTCTTTCATCACACCATGGGGGACCTTTTGCTATAAGGTGATGCCGTTTGGATTGAAGAATGCGGGAGCTACTTATCAAAGAGCCATGACTACTCTCTTTCATGATATGATGCATAAAGAGATTGAGGTTTATGTGGATGATATGATCGCTAAGTCTAGAACTGAAGAGGAGCATGTCGGGCATCTCTTGAAATTGTTCTTGCGGTTGCGAAAGTATCGGCTTCGTTTGAACCCCAATAAGTGCACCTTCGGTGTCCGGTCAGGAAAACTTTTAGGCTTCATTATCAGCCAAAAAGGTATTGAAGTAGACCCAGACAAAGTCAGAGCTATTCGAGAGATGCCTGTTCCGAGGACCGAAAAACAAGTAAGAGGCTTTCTTGGACGATTGAATTACATCTCCAGATTTATCTCTCATATGACTGCTACTTGCGGGCCAATATTCAAACTTCTCCGCAAAGATCAAGGGATTACTTGGACCGAGGATTGTCAGAAAGCGTTCGACAATATCAAAGAATATTTGCTAGAGCCTCCAATCTTGGTCCCTCCAGTCGAGGGCAGACCACTAATCATGTACCTAACAGTGTTAGATGATTCAATGGGTTGTGTACTGGGACAGCAAGATGAAACCGGAAGAAAAGAGCATGCCATTTACTATTTGAGTAAGAAATTCACGGATTGTGAGTCTCGATACTCTATGCTTGAAAAGACCTGTTGCGCTTTAGCATGGGCTGCCAAACGCCTCCGCCAGTATATGATTAATCATACCACCTGGTTGATATCAAGAATGGATCCGATCAAATATATCTTCGAGAAGCCTGCTCTAACCGGAAGGATTGCCCGTTGGCAGATGTTGTTGTCCGAGTACGACATTGAGTACCGTACCCAAAAGGCAATCAAAGGAAGCATTATCGCTGATCACTTGGCTCACCAGCCCATTGACGATTATCAATCTATCAAGTTTGACTTTCCTGACGAAGAGATCATGTATTTAAAGATGAAAGACTGTGAGGAACCTTTACCTGAAGAGGGTCCGGACCCTGAATCCAGATGGGGTTTGATATTCGATGGAGCTGTTAACGCATATGGTAATGGAATAGGGGCAGTCATCATCACTCCCAAAGGCACCCACATCCCTTTTTCTGCTAGATTGCTATTCGATTGTACAAACAACATCGCAGAATATGAAGCTTGCATCATGGGGATTGAAGAAGCCATTGACCTAAGGATCAAAGTCCTCGACATATATGGAGATTCAGCCCTTGTGATTAACCAGATCAAAGGAGAATGGGAAACTCGTCATCAAGGCCTGGTCCCCTACAAAGACTATGCGAGGCGCCTCCTCACTTTCTTCAACAAGGTGGAACTGCATCACATCCCCCGGGAGGAAAACCAAATGGCAGATGCCTTAGCCACCCTATCTTCCATGTTTGAAGTGAGTCGTTGGAACGACATGCCCCGGATCAGCATTAGGCGTCTCGAAAGACCTGCTCATGTGTTTGCCATTGAAGAGGTCGCAGACGACAAGCCGTGGTTCCACGACATTAAGCAATTCCTTCAAAGTCAGGAGTATCCACTCGGGGCATCCAACAAAGATAAGAAGACCTTGAGAAGGTTATCTGGCAATTTCTTCCTAAATGAGGGCATATTGTACAAAAGAAACTTTGACATGGTCCTTCTCAGATGTGTGGATAAACTCGAAGCAGAAATGTTAATGAATGAAGTGCATGAAGGGTCTTTTGGCACTCATTCTAATGGACATGCAATGGCTAAGAAAATGTTAAGGGCCGGCTACTATTGGATGACAATGGAATCTGATTGCTGCAAACATGTAAGGGTATGTCACAAATGCCAGATTTACGCTGACAAGATACATGTGCCGCCAACTCTGCTCAATGTTCTCTCTTCTCCATGGCCCTTCTCTATGTGGGGTATCGACATGATTGGTATGATTGAGCCAAAAGCTTCAAACGGACACCGCTTCATCCTAGTGGCCATCGACTATTTCACCAAGTGGGTCGAAGCAGCATCATACGTGAATGTAACCAGACAAGTGGTAGTCAAGTTTATCAAGAATCAACTCATTTGCCGGTACGGCGTCCCAAGCAGGATCATCACGGACAATGGGTCAAACTTGAATAATAAGATGATGAAAGAATTGTGTGATGACTTCAAAATTGAACATCATAACTCTTCTCCATACAGACCTAAAATGAATGGCGCTGTTGAGGCTGCAAATAAGAATATCAAGAAGATCGTTCAGAAAATGGTTGTTACTTATAAGGATTGGCATGAGATGTTGCCATTTGCCTTGCATGGGTATCGCACTTCAGTCCGCACTTCAACAGGGGCAACCCCTTTCTCTCTCGTATATGGCATGGAAGCAGTGTTACCCGTAGAGGTCGAGATTCCGTCAATGAGAGTCCTGATGGAAGCCAAATTGTCTGAGGCTGAATGGTGTCAAAGTAGATATGACCAATTGAATCTAATTGAGGAGAAACGCATGACCGCCTTGTCCCATGGTCAGTTATATCAAAAAAGGATGAAACAAGCTTTTGATAGGAAGGTACGACCCCGTGAGTTCAAAGAAGGGGACCTCGTACTCAAAAAGATTCTATCTTTTCAACCAGATTCTAGGGGCAAGTGGACCCCTAACTATGAAGGCCCATACGTTGTTAAGAGAGCTTTCTCCGGTGGCGCTATGACACTTGCAACTATGGATGGTGATGAGCTCCCACGCCCTGTGAATGCCGATGCAGTCAAGAAATATTTTGTCTAATAATAAAGAAAAGCTCGTTAAGTCGAAAACCCGAAAGGGCGGCTTAAGCAAAAATGAGCGTCTCGGTGGACCGAAAACCCGAAAGGGCGGCCCAGGCAAAAATTAGAGACATATAAAAATAAAAGATTATCCTGGTAGATTGAAAACCTGAAAAGGCAATCTAGGCAAAAGTTAAGGATTCCGACAAAATAGCTGCATCAGTTTAAACTTGTTTGCTTGGGGCATTCGATATAGCTACTAAAGAGTCAGCAATCTTCAATCTGAAAAGCTCAAAACACAGTTGGAACCCAAAGTTGCTAGAGAGAATAGTGGTTATCGTGTAACAATGTAGCCTTTTCCATGTATTTACCATTTTCCAGCTTTTTGTAATGATCCATGGGGCACACTTTTTGCAAGCTACCATTCAATTAATGAAATTTGAGCCTTTCTTATTCATTTAGAATTCTTGTTTATTTTGCATAACCTCTTTTTATAATGATAATGTTTGGAACAAAAGTCTTAAAAAAAATGTACACAATATTTTCACTCTTTTAAAAAAAGGGGGGAAAGGGGAAATTACAAACACATTTTCTTCAAATGATGAAAACAAAAGGGGATATGTACAGTTAAAAGGAATTTCCTCACCTAGTTCCAAATGGTGACTTCAGACCAATATCAGGTCTTTCCCCTGTAAGACTTGTCCTCCCTAAAAAGGTTTGAGTTTCATAATCAGACTTCTTCAATCAGTGTTTCTGGTCCATCTCAAGTGATGTATACACCTTGTTAAGTCTGGCCGAGTATTTGAACGTACTGCGATGTTGGTTTACCCTCAGTCGTGTTTGTCCAATTAGTTTTGTCAGCACACCCATACATAACATGCATACAAACATAACACATATATATTCCCATAATACATGCATGGCTACTACTCATATCAGTTGTCTCTTCATTCGTCACTTGTCTTTATTAAGCTATCCAGGCGATAGTAGACAGTGTCTCTTCATTTGTCACTCGTCTTTTTTAAGCTATCCAGGCGATAGTAGACAGTGCCTCTTTATTCGTCACTTGTCTTTTTTTTAAGCTATCCATGCGATAGTAGGCAGTGTCTCTTCATTTGTCACTTGTCTTTATTAAGCTATCCAGGCGATAGTAGACAGTGCTTCATTATTCGTCACTCGTCTTTTATTAAGCTATCCAGGCGATAGTAGACAGTGTCTCTTCATTCGTCACTTGTCTTTTATTAAGCTATCCAGGCGATAGTAGACAGTGTCTCTTCATTCGTCACTTGTCTTTATTAAGCTATCCAGGCGATAGTAGACAGTGCTTCTTTATTCGTCACTTGTCTTTTTTAAGCTATCCAGGCGATAGTAGGCAGTGTCTCATTATTCGTCACTCGTCTTTTTTAAGCTATCCAGGCGATAGTAGACAGTGCCTCTTTATTCGTGACTTGTCTTTTTTTAAGCTATCCAGGCAATAGTAGACAGTGTCTCATCCTTTTCCATCTACCTTTTGTTAAACTATCCATATGATGGAAAGTAACTTATCCCAGTAAAACTACATTGTTTCACAAGTGGAGTTGGATCATTTTCTTCTCTCTATTATTGTTTCCCTCCCTCAGTCGGGTCACTTTTTGTTGCTCACCTGTAATTGTCTCTGTTCCCCAGTAATAAAAGCTTGCCTCTTGTGATTCCACTTTCTCAAAAGATTCAAAGTCTCATACTTGCATTTGCATTTGCATCATAAGCATTCTCGACATCTTAGGTCCAAAATTGTATATTTTGTATTTAAGCTCCTTCCTCTCGTCAAGATAAAGATTTCAATCTTCATCTCTCCAGATGAAGAAACTTAAATAGGGGCATCTGTCATACCCCAATTTTTGACCTAAGATCCCACCTCATGTCCATATGTCATGCATTTTTGTCCGGGATTTACTTCGTTTTTTCAAACGAAATTTCGGCAGAGAGGTATTTTAAAATACCTCATTTTGTGTTCATTTATTATTTGTATATTTATATTATTATTATTATTATTATCTTGCTTTTTTTTTCATTTTTTATTATTCTATTTTATTATTCAGATTTTATTATTATTATTTATTTTTATTTATTCTTTATTAATTTTTTTCTTGTTTTAAAAAAAATTATTAATTAATTAAAAAATCAGAGAAATCAAAGTCACGTTTTGGTCACAGTCCCAGCAATGTCCAGATTGTCTTCTTCCCCAAACAGGAAGATGCTTTCAGCCCTAGCAAGGTGATCTCTGCCCTTTTCCTCAATTATCCAAAACCCTAAAATTTGCTGGGCTATAAAACAGATGAAAAAAACTCAAAAATTTTTCATCAGAGGCAGCCGCGAGACATCAAGAAAACAAAAAAATCACAAATAACAGAAACAAGAAATGGTGAAATAATCAAACAAAAATCAAAAACATTTCATCACCATCTTCCTCATCCAAAACCAGATCGTTCATCAACACCACCACAAAAAAATCAAAATCATAAACAAACCCAGAATCTTCCAAAACCAGAAATCCAACATCACCACATCCTCATTCAAAACCGAAACCCAGATCAAAGTTCAAAACCAAAACCATTTCAAAAATCCGAATCACAACATTACCAAATCTTCACCAACCCAGAATCAAAACAAAGATAAGAAAGAGAAGAAGAGAAACCATACTCCAAAAAATATAAAAACGAATCGAAAGGTTTTTTTTCCTTTCCCCTTTTTTTTTTTCGATCGATCCGGTCTTTTGGTTGCTTGTTTGTTTATTTTGAGTTTAGATTTAGGATTATGAGATGATTTTGTATAGGTTTGATGTTAGAAATTTTAAGAAATTTGGAGTTTGGGGTTGAGAGAGAAATGGCCGTGAGTGAGGGAGGAAGAAGGGATCACGGCGAAGAAGAAGAGAAAGAGAAGGAGATGAGTTTTTGTGATGTTTTTTAGGGTTTTCTCTTTTATACCCTTTTTCTGATCCTGTGCGCGCAGGTGCACAGCCTTATCGTGCACCTGCGCGCCTTTGCCCTCTTGATCTAAATCAAACGCCCATATTTGACTCCTCCTGTGATCAGATCAGGGACGTCGGATTAATCAGACGGCCCTGATCAAGCCCTTTACTTTTTGTGCAGTTGGGCCCTTTCTGGGCTGGGCCTTGCCTTTCTTTTGCTATCCCCACCCCCCTGGTTTTGCTATTAACACCCCCCAGCTTTGTTTATTTATTTATTTTTATTTACTTTTATTATTTTATTTATGTGTTCTATTATATTCAAATGTCATCCAACTTATTTATTTTTGTACATTATTTATGTGCTATATGCTATGTTTAAATATCAAAATGTCAAAAAATATGCTATGTTATTTGTCTCGTTTATTACTGCTTAAATATCAAAAATGCAAAAAGAATATTATTGTATGTTTTATTTGTTCAAGTCCAAAGGGAAAAGAGAAATGTTTCGTTAACCCTGTGTTACGATGTTTATTTGCGTTTTTACTTGTTCGCTATTTTTGACCTTTAAATAAAAAAAAATCATTTTTATTAATAAAAAAGAATGAAAAAAGGAGTGGTTTGGCGGATGACTTTTCACTCTCCGGTGACTTCGGATTTCCTGCCGGATGGCTTGCGATCCGAATAACCGACGTTCTAAAAAACAAATTTTTCTTAAAAAACAATAAAAAAAAAAGCAAAAAACATTCAAGTATTTTCAAAAAAAATAAGTCCTTTTTATAATAAACTTCGACTTTCGTCGAGAACCTTTTTTTTAAACTTTTTTCAATAAATGCTCTGACACACTTAAGCATATTTAAATATTTTCACAAAGACTAAAAAATACAAAACAATCCAAATATTTTGCCGCTTGGCTTTTCAAATTCAAACTTTTTCTCAAGAGAGTTTAGACGTGAGTCATCTCTAGTTGAAATTCATTTCCCCACGACATATGGCAGGAAAAGATATAAACTTTTCAGTATGTTCGTGGCGGATTTAAAAGGAGTTTAAACTTAAGATGACGACTCGTCTTTTCTCCTAAAATCAATCAAACAAATCACTTTACAAATTTTACCCCGAACTACGAGATTTTGATCCCTCGCGGGTACGTAGTGCAAAAGACCTTGTGTCTTCCCAATTCAAAATTAATAAAACTTTTTTCTTCTTTTCTTTTGAATATCCCAAAATTAATAAAAAAAATTTCTTTCATCGTTACCCAATCATTTATAAGCAAATTTTACAAGCAAAACATTTTAGCACAAAAATACATATTTCAAGAGGTTCCCGTAGAATACTACGGATACATAGGATGCTAATACCTTCCCTTTGTATAACTAACCACCGAACCTTAAAATCTCTAATTTTTTATTATGGGTTTATTCGATCTTTTCCCCTTCCCTTGGATAAATTAAAGTTCGGTGGTGAATCATAATTTTTGAGAACCAAAGCTAACCAATAGCTTGGCGTCCGAAAATCACCGCGACAGCAACGCTGCAAGCAGAGATAAAACCATGGCTGCCAATCATGGAAATAGTCCTTCAATCAAGGTCGCAATGGAAGAAATCAGAAGCTTGCAGAAGAAAGTTACTACAATGGAAAAAGAAAGGGCTGAGCAAAATGTAGATTCTGAAGATGAGAGTCTTATTGAATCTCAGCCCCTTCGTCAATCACTCTGGGATTCCAAAGTCCCAGATATCTTCAAATCACCCCACTTACCAACCTTTGATGGTAAGACAGACCCTGTGGAGCATCTGATGGCTGTGGGAACTCAAACTGCCATCATTGGAGCACCAGAGCACTTGAGGTGCAAACTCCTGTCAGGGACTTTGAAAGATGCTGCACTACGTTGGTACATGAACTTGCCCAACAATTCCATTGAAAGTTATGCTGACTTTCATAAGAAGTTCATACATCAATTCTCCGGAACTAAGCATGTCAAAGTTACGGCAACCAGTCTTTTCACAATCCGACAAAATTATGCTGAAACTCTTCGAGAATATCTTGCTCGATTCAGTGAAGCAACGATCACGGTGTCAAACCCGAACAAGGAGATGTTCGTTGCAGCTTTTCACAATGGATTGAAGGCTGGACACTTCAATGAATCTTTGGCACATAAGCCCGCCACCTCGATGCAAGAGGTAATCAAAAGAGCAAGTTGCTACATTAAGGGTGACGAGAGCAACGCAGAGAAGCGCTCCAGAGATGTCAAAAAAAAAGATTCAGGGAACAGCAACGACAAAGGATCAAATTCGCAACCACAGGGAAATTGGCAGAACCACGATACTCACAAATAGGGGTATCGTGCCAAGCCCTACCACCCTCCTAACTCGGCTGGGGGAATGGGTTGTCCACACTACAGGCGATACCCAGCGGATAGAGAGTATACACCGCTAAACAGGACTAGAGTGCATGTGCTGCATGGGATCCTACAAGCAGGCCTTGCACCCTTACCTCCTCCCAAGATGCACAACACCATCATGGGACCAGACACTGAGGCGTGGTGCGCTTACCATAGGCGCAAAGGTCACGAGACTGAAAGGTGTTTTCGTTTGAGAGATTTAATTGAGGATCTGATCAGAAGCGGCCATTTGAGGAAATTCCTTGAAGACGCCGCCAAGGGCCAAATCGCCCTCCCAAAACAAGCGCCTAACCAAAAGAAGGGCGAGTGCGATGGCAGAAACAAAGGTTAGAAGCAACGGGTAGCGGTTAACACCATATCCGGTGGATTCGCAGGAGGAGGCGAGTCCGTCTCGGCCAGAAAACGTTATGACAGGAAGTCAAGGTTTGAAATATGCTCGGTGAGAAGTTTAAACCTTCCCCGCACTCCAGAAATCTCGTTCAACCCGGAGGACGCACGAGATATCCTCCCACACGATGACGATCCTCTGGTGATACAAGTGCAAATTCTTAATTGCGATGTCAAACGAGTCCTCATTGACTCAGGTAGTTCAGCAGACATCCTATACTGGGATGCTTACAAGGCGATGCACCTGTCTGATGAGCAGTTGAATCCCTACTCCGGCACGTTAATAGGGTTTTCCGGCGAGCAAGTAGACGTCATGGGTCACATCACGTTGTACACTACATTCGGTGAGGATGAAAATGCCATGACAATCAAGGTTAGATATTTGGTGGTTAAAACACTCTTCACTTCATACAATATTATCATCGGGAGATCGGCGTTCAATGCATTAGGCGCGGTCATGTCCACTTTATACTTATCCATCAAATACCCTCTGAACAATGGCAAAGTCGGAGTGGTTAAAGGCGATCGAGTCCTAGCCAGGAAGTGCTATGAGTCAAGTCTCAAAATCCGGCACAGACCATCCAAGCCTGTCTCGCCCCCAGTCAGTGGAGAGCGAACTAACGGGATAAACATGGTCAATGTCACGGATCTAGATCCAAGGGACAAATTCCAAGACAGTAGAATCAGTCCAATTGAAGATCTGGAGCAAGTCCAAATTGGCGAGCACTCACATCAGACAACCAATATTGGAACAAGCCTCCAACCAAAGGAAAGAGAAAGAATCGTCACCCTGCTGCGCAGCAATAGGGATTTGTTCGCGTGGCAGCCATCAGACATGTCGGGGATTGACGAGAGCGTAATCACGCATAAACTGTCCATCTCGGCCGTCAACAAACCAGTGGTTCAACGAAAGAGGAAAGTTGGAGAAGAGCGAAGGGCAACCATCACTGAGGAGGTGGCCAAACTGAAAGAGGCGGGGTTCAGGGAACAACAAGGGATCAAGGCTCCTTTGCCCTTGTTAGCGGCGCTAGAGCCACCCTCACCAGAACCAAGGGTCGTCAGACCTCTACCCTTTGACCTCCTGGGCTTGAGGGGCTCGTCATCGCCCTCATCCTCTTCCTGGCCAGCCACAATGACCTTCACTTTCTTAATCTCAACGGGAATTCTCCCGGACCCATCCGAATTCTTCCTTTTGGTGCTCGTAACACCACTTTCTTCTACCACCAGCTGCGACATAGCATCTGCAGAGGCGGCAGCACGTTCTGCCTCAACCTTCTGGGCCCTCGCCTTCATCACCAAGGCCGCCCTCTGTTGTGCTGAGATAGTAGACATTGAACCTACAAGAAACCAAAGGCGAGATTAGTAAATCTAGAAATAAAGACAAAGATAACTACAACATAATAAAATCCACTCACCCATATACTCTCCAAGAGCTTGAGGTTTATCCTCCCTAGAGATAAGCTCAACAGAACTCAACACCTGAAATTTTCTAAGTGCTGAGACTGCCAACCGCTCATACTCATTAAGGGTATCAGGGCGAGTTCCCTTAATGAGACGAGGAGAAGAAGACCAATAGAAGGGAAATAGGCGATCTCCAGAAGCATCAAACATAAGCTCTAGAGACCCCGCCCCACAGCGAAAACGGACAAAAGTGTCCCGGTAGTTTTTAAAATTAGAGGCATACAAGGAGAAACGCCCTTTATTGGGCTGACTACTGATAGAAATCAGAGAATGAGGAGAGACATTCTTGACATGAAAAAAGAAAAAAAAAACCCAGCAGTGGGGACTAGATCTAAACCTTCACAGGCGACCTGAAAGGCTTTTAAAAACGCCCAACTGTTGGGATGAAGCTGACAGGGGGCGACATTCATAACCCTTAGAATTTGACACTCAAAAAAGTTAAATGGGAGCCAAAGATGTAGGGTTTGTAGGACATGAGTATACATGTAAAAGTAATGGGGTTCTTGTTCGTTGACAGTGGTCACGAAGTCACCCACGGCGACAGGGTCAATCACAACTCTATTCTCGCCACCTTCACCGGAGACTTGAACAGCCTGTCCAAAAGTAGAGACAAACTCATCAGTAGTAAACCTAGAAGAAATTTCCATCGAAGTAGAAATCGTTGCGACGGAGTCTGCAACAATTAAAGAGCGATTGTTAGGGTTTTTAGAACTAAACTCAGACGGAGAAATAATAACACAATCGCTATCATTTCCACTACTATCACTATCACTAGACCCATACTCGAAATCACTACACTTAACAGTAAACTCAAACATTTCAGAATAGTAACCGTCAATGTTTAGGGTTCCATCAGCCCTAGTATAATGGGCATGCACTTGACGTTCCCAATCGGAACCCATAGGGTGAATAACCGCGGGATAATCTTTCGCGTCATCGAGTTCGCGTAAAAGAACCATGACTAAAACGAAAATAGAAATCAATCAAATGGACAGAAATGAAAAATAATAAGTACCTTTTTAGTATTTCGCGGTTGAAAAGCGGAGAAAGTAGTTAGATTGTTACGAAACGTGAACAAAGAGAGGAAAGAAATCAAATTTATTAAAATGCAGAAAAACTATGAACTATGGAGTTGAGAAGTTGAGAAGTTGGGAAAAAGTATTGAAGAAGGAGAATGAGGTATTTATAAACGCAATAACTGTGAGCGAAGTGGAAACGTTCAGTTACCCATTGGTTAAACCCACGGCTCGAAACGCGTGTGAGCGTGGGAAACACGATTGACTGTTGTCAATTCAAAATTAAAGCTGAAGAAGAACCGTTTTGGTATCCCATCTATGGCGTGACAAAGTCGCCTAAGTCTATGGTGATCTCGCCCTAGGAAGGCGAGACATCTCATATTATTCTTACTTTTATTATTATGTGCTAACATTTATATGAGCAGAAACTTGAGAAAGGAATTGCATTTCATTACTTGGAAAGGGAAAATTACATAAGGGGAATTACAAAACGGAAATTGCAAAAGGTAAATTACTGAAAGAAAGGCAACAATTGAAATTACATCAAAGCAAGGAAACTACATTTAAACATCAGGGATGACGTCTATCGCCATGGTCTGTATATCCTCCAGGGCACGTTTATACTTCTTAGATGTTGCCAGATCATCATTGATTTTCTTGAGACTCTCTCCTAGAGTCTTCGTCTTAATCTCTAGACGAGCCAGTTCACGACGTTTGAACAACAAAGCAGAAATTTCATCCTTCTTACTCACACAAAGTTCCTCTTTCTTTTTGGCCAACATCTTCAGTTCCTCTTCCAAGACCTTCATGTGATGTGTCACTGCTTCCTCTTCAGTAAAGGCCAGGTTCATGAGCTCTTCATGAACCCTCATGCTCTCCTTCAAACGCCAAGTCTTATCAAACAAATCAGAAACCAGCTCGTGATGGAGATGATGTTCATCCTCAGCATTCTCGATGAAGTAACCATCTTCTATCAGGCCATCCTTGAGAAACATCACCCTCTCAAGGAATTTCAGCTCAGCGTTGGTCAACCTCCAAGAGTTCGACCTAAGGTCTTCAGCAAATTCAGAGAAGTCATCAACTTGATCAATCAATTCATCTATGTCATTGCAAAGTATTCTTTCCAAAGTTTTGATAATCCTAGCTACTGGGGATTCGAGAACAGAGTTGGGAGAATCCATGATTGAATTAAGGCAAGGAAGGAAAAAGTTTTTAAGATGATTAATTTCATCCAAGCTCTTCTATTTTTATAGCAGTCACTGGCATTGGAGGGCATTACACCACGTACCGCATATGGAGTCCGAGAAATTCGCCACATACAATACTTTATATAAAAAATATAAAATAAATAAAAAGAGAGAGAAAGGAACACTCAAAGCAGGATACGTAACATAAAAAAAACGCAGGATATAACATCGCGACTCATCAATCTCTCAATTTCTCTCTCGAACTCTCGCATGAATCCCTTTCTTTAATTCTCTTCTTTCGATTTCTATCTACGGCTAATCGTTTTGATTTTGATTAGATTTTGATTTCTCAGTGAAAGGTGTTTTAGAGGATAAGATCAACACTCCCCTCTCTAACCTCTACGTTTGATTTTGGGTAAGGTTTCTATTCCACACTTTTCTTCTTCAATTTTGTTGGGGTTTTTCTTTGTCATGTGTGTACTTTTGTTATTTGATGTCTTCGATGCTAGTATTTGGAATTCTCGTTGACCGTAAAAAACATTATGAACTCTTTACTCATAATGTAAAAGTTTCTTGATGCCTTCGATGCAATATCGATATGAATTGAATTTTATTTATTCATAATATATGGGGATGGATTATTAGATGCCTCAATGACCCGAAGGAATCAAATAATATTATTTGTTATATAAATTGTTGCTAGTATTTGGATGCTTCCTTGACCGTAAAGAAAAAACATTATGAACACTTTACTCATAATGTAAAAGTTTCTTGATGTCTTTGATGTGATATTGATATGAATTGAATTAGATTCGTTCATAATATAAGCGATGAATTATTCGATACCTCAATGACCTGAAAGGAATCAATGAATATTATTTGTTATATAAATTGTTGATAGTATTTGGATGCCTCATTGACTATAAAAAAATATTATGAACTCTACTCATAATGTAAAAGTTGTTTGATGACTTCGATGTGATATTGATATGAATTAAATTTGATTCTTCCATAATATAAGAGATGGACTATTGGATGCATCAATGACCCAGAAGAAATCAATTAATATTATTTATTATATAAATTATTGATAGTATTGGCAAGATTCTCAAACCCAAAAAATTGAAAGCTTCTTTCTCTCTGAAAATAAAGAGTTGCGCGATAAACTTAAGCAAATGGAAAATCAAGATAGTACAAATGCGGTGTTGGCAAATATGTTGTCATTAATGCTTTGTTGGAGAAGATGTGAATGACATTTTACAGGTATATTTTATTTTACTCTTCGTGTTCATATTTTGAATATTATGAAAACATCAATTAACTTGAGTTTGTAATTTGATCTCTTTTATTTTCTATAGGTTACAGATGCTTCTAGTGCCCCCGACCAAACGGATTCTCAAAGTCCATACACTGACGAAGATTAAAGAGAGAGATTAGAAATAAACAATGTAAATTGTTGTTGTTTATTGCTTGGTAGGAATGTCATGTACTATGTTGTGGGCTCTGTAAGCCGTTTGAGTTTATTGTTTGGTAGGGATGTCATACATATGTATGTTTTTAGAGTTGTAATTTTGGGATGGATTTGATTAGAAGTAACTAGTAGTTTATTTGGTGCAATTTCAATTTTGGAAGATTTAGCTAGGTGACATTGTTTTGGTGTTTTAATGTACTCCTTTAGTTTGTAAGCCTTATTAGTTTTTTTTAATCAATATAATGGAAATTCTCTTTTATAATTATAGTTGACTTGGTGTGTGGAAAAAAATAAGATGCAAAAAAAAATTCAAACCTATACTAACGAACAAATTCGTGGGTAAAACGATTTACAATAGTTCATAATGTCCGTCGGTATAGCTCCTAGGCTAGTCCAACGCCAAAAAATGTTGTTGCTATAGGCTATAGCAACGGCAAATTGCCATGGGTATAGCGAGATAAAGTAGACGGAACAAAACGCCCGTGGGTATAGGTTTTATGGCCTGTACCCACGGATTTTGGACCTTTAGCAACAACATTTCGCCGTAGCTATATGTCAAGTTTCTTGTAGTGACTTGATATCGACATTATATTTCTTCAATCCAATCGTTGAATTCAAAGATCTCATTGAGTAGATCAACTCTACAAATTTTTATAAAAATCCAAAAAATGTAGTTATGTAATCAGACTATTGAAATTCAACGGGTTTTTTAAAAGTTTGTCGCACGTTCAATTGAAGTTATTAGAAAAAGTATCAAACGGTTTTCATTTTTTATAAAAATTTGTGGAGTTGATCTACTCAATGAGATCTTTGAATTCAACGGTTGGATTGAAGTAATATAATGTCAATATCGAGTTATTAAGCGGAGTAAGTCAATGGAGACTTACTCCTGGAGTCAATGGATCCCTCCTCATAATTTTTTTATGAAATAAAAACAGGTGGTTTCTAAGGTGAGATCTCAACTATTTCCCTCATCGACAGTGGCAAAGCCAGAAATAATATTAAACCTGGGCACAATTTTAACCGCAAATATGCAAATGTTTATTGGTTTAAGGTTTTCGGATCGAGTTTTAACTGGATCATACCGTTATACCTAATAATATGTATGTATGTATGTATGTATATATATTAATATTCTTTATATACTGAAATTATAATAAAAGTAATTAATTTTAAGAATTTAATCTAAATATTTGATTCATAATAGCTACATAAGTAAAAGTCATAAACAGGAAGCAACATATTTTTAGTATTTTTGATAAAGAAAACAAAGAAATATATATTTTTGGAATTTTTAGATGTTTTTGATGTTTTTAATAATGTATATAGACAAATAAAAGAAAATGAAGTAAAAAAAATAAAAAGGTAACAAATAAAATTCAAATCTTGTAAGTTGCAATTTTATAATATATTTTGTATAGGAAAGTCCCTAATATGGATCCTTAAGAAAAAGGACCACTAGTGAAGGTTAACATTGATATAAATAATCTGCAATTGAATTTGAAATTGTTTCAAACACCATTGCACATCCAAAGGTTTAATTTGGTTTAAAATATAACTAAAATGGCAAAAACGTAGGCAAAGAGAATCCTACACGCTCCCTTTCCAAAAGAGGAGCGCCTCCCAGCCAATGTGCTACGTCAAATAATTAGTAAAGTTTTGCAATATTTAATAGATATAATATATCTATGTAACAAAAAATTATGTATATACATATAAAAAAAATTATCCGCCTGAACCTGGGCACGTGCCTAGGCAGGCCGGACCTTGGATCCACCAATGATCTCACCACATTATCATTGGCTATATTGATATACATACATTGCTAAAATAGTTTAATCATTGTATATAAATCCAAGTCAAATGCAACCTCAACTCCAATATGAGGCGTTTGACTTGGATCCGCCAATGATCTCAACACATTGTCGTTAGCTATATTGATAAGTCATATGACTAGTACATGTTAGCACAGTAGTGGCCTCCCACTTACTGTTTAATTAATAAAAATGTTTGTCAACCCAAATTTGTACATCACACCATAGTTACGATTCAAGGGCTATGGCCCCAGAATTATACTAATCCTCAACAAATAAATTGCATCCTTCCTGACAAAACTGGGAAAATTACGGTGGTAGATGAAGTGAGTATGATTTTTAAATATTTGTAACGTTATCAATATTTTCTTTATTACTATATATTATCATTCGAATATAAAATGATCTTGTTTAATTTATTTATTTTTCATAGTTCTATTCCCAACAATTTGAGGGCTACACTTCACCTTGAATGACCCAATTTAAAACAATTCTCGAAGGAGACAGACGGTAGTTTTTGGAGTAAAGAATGAGGTTCTCACGGGACATGTTCATCAGAAGCAATGAATCCATCAGGTTATTTAACCCTTGCTATTGATATTCAGAGCAAGATAGGACTCACACAAATGTTTACAAATGCTAATTTTTTTGCGAATAAGACAAAAATGTATATCAAAAAAGTGAGTTCAATAATACAGTATTTCAAAATATTAAAGCATATCCTCATCTTACTTTTGAAAAAATGGGTAAAAGATACCACCTTTTATAGAGGTGGCAGTTTGCTTAGACTAAATAGGAAAAAATTACATAAATTCAGTGGCGGAGCCAGGAGTAATATTAAGCTCGGGCACAATTTTAACCGCAAATGCACAAATGTTTATTGGTTTAAAGTTTTCGGATCAAGGTTTAACTGGATCAGACCATTTTACCTAATAATATATATGTATGTATGTATATGTATGTATTCTTTATATATTGAAATTATATTAAAAGTAATTAATTTTAAGAATTTAATCTAAATATTTGATTCATAATAACTATATAAGTAAAAGTCATAAAAAGGAATTTTTGGAATTTTTGATAAAGAAAACAAAGAAATATATATTTTTGGAATTTTTAGATATTTTTTATGTTTTTAATAATGTATATAAACAAATAAAAGAAAACGAGGTAAAAACTAAATAAAAAGGTAACAAATAAAGTTCAAATCTTGTAAGTTGCAATTTTATAATATATTTTGTTTAGGAAAGTCCCTCATATGGACCCTTGAGAAAAAGGACCAGTGAAGGTTGAAATTGATATAAATAATCTGCAATTGAATTTGAAATTGTCTCAAACAACATTGCCCATCCAAAAGTTTAATTTGGTTTTAAATATAACTAAAATGACAAAAACGTAGGCAATGGGAATCCTAGACGCCCCCTTTCCACAAGAGGAGCACCTCCCAGCAAATGTGCTACGTCAAACAATTAGTAAAGTTTTGCAATATTTAATAGATATAATATATCTATGTAATAAAATATTATGTATATACCAATAGAAAAAATTATCTGCCCGAGCCCGGGCACGTGCCTAGGCAGGCCGGGCCTTGGATCTGCCAATGATCTCACCACATTGTTATTGGCTATATTGATATACATACATTGCTAAAATAATTTTGATTAGATTGTATATAAATCTAAGTGAAACGCAACCTCAACTCCAATATGAGGCGTTTGACTTGGATCCGCCAATGATATTACCACATTGTCATTGGCTATATTAGTAACTCATATGACTACTACAAGTTAGCACAACAGTGGCCTCCCACTTACTGTATAATTAATAAAAATGTTTGCCAACCCAAATTTGTACATGACACCATATTTACGATTCACGGGCTATGGCCCCAGAATTATACTAATCCTCATCCATTAAATTGCATCCTTCCTGGCAAAACTGGGAAAATTATGATGGTAGATGAAGTGAGTACGATTTTTAAATATTTGTAACGTTATCAATATTTTATCTACTACTATATATTATCACTTGAATATAAAATGATCTTGTTTAATTTATTTATTTTTCAGAGTTCTATTCCCATCAATTTGAGGGCTACACTTCACCTTGAATTACCCAATTTTAAAAAATTCTTGAAGGAGACTGACTATGCTTTTTGGAGTAATGAATGAGATTCTCACGAGACATGTTCATCAGAAGCAATTAATCCATCGGGTTATTTAACCCTTGTTATTGACATTCAGAGCAAGATAGGACTCACACAAATGTTTACAAATGCTAAATTTTTTGCGGATAAGACAAAAACGTATATGAAAAGTGAGTTCAATAATACAGTATTTCAAAATCTTAAAGCATATCCTCGTCATACTTGTGAAAAAATGGGTAAAAAATACCACCTTTTAGAGGTGGCAGTTTGCTTAGACAAAATTAGAAAAAAATTACATAAATTCAGTGGCTGAGCCTGGAATAATATTAAGCCCGGGCAAAATTTTAACCGCAAACGCAGAAATGTTTATTGGTTTAAGGTTTTCGGACCGATGTTTAACTGGTTCAGACCGTTTTACCTAATAATATGTATGTATGTATGTATGTATGTATGTTTATATTCTTTATATACTGAAATTACAATAAAAGTAATTTATTTTAAGAATTTAATTTAAATATTTGATTCATAATAACTACATAAATAAAAGTCATTAAAAGGAAACAACATATTTTTAGTATTTTTGATAAAGAAAACAAAGAAATATATAGTTTTGGAATTTTTAGATATTTTTGATGTTTCTAATAATGTATATAAACAAATAAAAGAAAATGAAGGAAAAAAAAATAAAAAGGTTACAAATAAAGTTCAAATCTTGTAAGTTGCAATTTTATAATATATTTTGTTTAGGAAAGTCCCTAATATGGACCCTTAAGAAAAAGGACCGCTAGTGATGGTTGAAATTGATATAAATAATCTGCAATTGAATTTGAAATTGTCTCAAACACCATTGCCCATGCAGAAGTTTAATTTGGTTTAAAATATAACTAAAATGGCAAAAACGTATGCAATGGGAATCCTACACGCCCCCTTTCCACAGGAGGAACGCCTCCCAGCTGTTGTGAATTCGGTTAAATCACACCAATAACCTTAGTGTGTGGAGCAATTCGATTAAAGCAATCAAAATAAGTGAGAATAAGTAATATCAATAATCAACAAGAATAAACCGCGAAAACGTAAAGAACACAATCACAATTGTTTACCCAGTTCGGTGTTAATGAACCTACTCCGAGGGGGAGGGCAGCCCTCTCCGTTCCACTATCAATAGAATACTTGATTACAATGAAATTCACCACAAGAGTTACAAGAATTAAAAATTCCCTAATTCTACCCAAGTCCCGAATGTCTTCCCGTGACCAAGAAATTCAATCAAGAAGTGTTTCCCAAGGTGATAGAATGTTTCTCCAACCCTAGAGTCTTCCCAAGATGTTACTCTATTAACCCTAGTCTTTTGTTGGCCTCAGAAACCCTAAAAACACACCCCGTTCCCAAGAAAACGCAAAACATCAATATATAGGCAAGCGCGCCCGCGCCCCGCGCCAACCACCAGAAGCCAACAAAAAATTGGCACAGCATTGGCGCCCCGCGCAGCCTGTTCATCAACAACACCAAATTCTGCTTTTTTCATCCAATTTCAAGGCAAACTCCAACAATCTCCACCTTGCCTTTAAATTGATGATGGTGCGAACTTCCCACCAACCACCATGTCGCTTTCACATGATTAACACCACACCCTCTTCGGCCCCCGGAGTCTACCTCTCCGTACTCCCGAAAGGTTGTCTTCCATTGCCCTTGGATTTTTAGGACAATCCACAAGTTACACCGTACCATCTTCAGCCTCCGGAGTAGCTAAGTCCGTCCTCCTGAAGAAACGCTTGCTCCCAACTATCATCGGAGTTTTAGATAGTCCAACAAGCTCCACCATACCCTCTTCGAACCCCGGAATGTCTCCCGTACTGTCGAAGAATTTGCTTGCCTCTCAACCTAACCTTGGAATTTCAGGTAAGTTCCACAAGCCACCCACAAGGTCTCCATAGCTATACACTTCTTTGGTCCAGCAATATCACTCTCTTCCCTATCTCCTAGATAGCCAAGAGCTATTGTTGATTGTTTGTCTTCCTCTAGTAACACTAGTAACAAACTCCACCTCAAACCGAGATTCCTCCACCAAAGACTCAAAGCAGTATTTCCACTATCACTCTCACCTTGTAACTCAATATTTTTCCACTACTTCGAAACACAATTCAACTCATGTCACCCATAAGTTTCATCCTAAGTTTCACAACTTTGCCATATCATGAGAATTTCCACTAGTAACAAAATGCATGACCACATTAAGGTTAGGAATATACCTCACATCATGTAAAAGAACCTCACCATACCTTGAACCTTACAAGTTTTCCCGTCTTCAAGATGAATGAATCCACCTTCAACTAGCTCTAGGACTTCAAAATATTTATTCTTCAAACACATGTGACAGGAGCATCCAAAGTCCACGACTCAAAGCTCCACTGATTCCCAACTTCCATTAGCATCTTCACACCTCATAATATCGTTGTTGTTTCAGTAGTAACCGAAGTATTCTTATCACCGCCTCTCCAGGCTAATGTTGAGTATTATTTCACCGCCTCTCCATGCCGAGCCTGAGTATTCTTATCACCGTCTCTCCAGCTGATGTTGAGTATTATTCCACCGCCTCTCCAGGCCGAATAGTCATCTATGGTTCCAAGCTTGTGACTATGATTGCTCCCGCACTCTCATAGCCTTCCTCATAGGCTTCATCGCACTTTTGTTGAGTTAAAATTGCCTTGACCTTCACTTTCCACAACCCAAAGTCGTTACTCCCGGTGAACTTCTCAATCTCCCACTTAGAACCCATGATACTTTAATCGTTTGATCCTTGCCCCACGGTGGGTTCCAATTGTAACACCCAAACCCGTTATTTAAATATTTCTACCTTTATTAAAATCTTTTCAAAATACGCAACTGAAAATTTACGATTTAATTATAAAATGTTTGGTTAAGGTATTACAACCGTCAACATACTAAACTATTTGATTAATTAGCCTAAACATTAACTATAAAATCATTCTTTATAAAATATACATTTTTCGAAATAAATACATTAAGTCATAAAGGACCCTATATCCTAAATACAACCCTTTCCCCGTGTCACACTCAGAGCGGAGCTTCACCAAACACTTGGGCATCAACAAATACATAACCTGTAAACCTGGACCACCCAACGGTCCAGAAGTACACAAAACAGAGAGTTAGTAAATCATAACCAATAAAATACAAGTGTAAGCAATATCCTTAACACTTCATCATATTATCATGCATAATCTAACTCACATACATATTCTCAATCTTAAATCAAACATAAGAATATTCACGTATACATTGAAACACAATTTGGAAAACAATGCTTATCACCAATATTCAATCAAGCAACTCACACAACTTACACAAACCACACAATGTCACATATCAAATCATCAAATCATATGCACATCTTCCTAATGCAATCTAATGTCACAACTCATGCTATGTCACCCTAGACATATCTAATGCATGTGGTACCAATCGTCTTTATTAGAGTATCTCACCTCTAATATCCGTCTTTATCGAATAAATATAATTCGATATCCGTCTTTATTAGAATATCGATTCTAATATCCCTAACTCAATACATGAATGCATGAATGATTCATGTACAACCACAAACACTTAATATAACACAATATTAAGTTCTACACTATGATATGGAACACTATCCATATCCGTCTTTATTAAGATATATCACAAATCTTAATATCCGTCTTTATCGAACAAAATCCGATATCCTTCTTTCTTAAGATAACACAATACCTTAATATACTTCTTTATTAGAATAACACAATTCTAATATTCTTCATTCATATACATACATATCATACATTCATCAATAACATCAACAAATCATTATTAATTAAAACATCCTCAACAATTTTAAAGGTATAGGAAGTATACAAAAATATAAGAAAACTTCATAAATTAAGCCTCATCTTGTAAAACTAACTTCGGAATCGGAATCTACGCGAAAAATCGAGTTAAATAGGTTCCGGGTGCATAAACCGTCAAAAAGTCAACCAAAAGTCAACACAGGTCAACCCTGGTCAACAGACTCCTGCGCGCGGCGCGGACCATCCGGCGCGCGGCGCCGAATAACAGAAACCAAATACTGTCAACAAAGAAAAGCTGCGCGCGGCGCGGGAAATCCGGCGCGCGGCGCGGCATAGCAGAGGTAAATCTGTCAAACGCGTTTTTGTACGAAAATCACTTATTTGACCCAAAATCACTTATTGTTCAGTTCCAGAAATTATACCAAGCATGGGTTATGTTCATACATGTTCAAAACACATTAAAAGCAACTTATTAACACAAATAATCACTTATTGATCATGGATCTGACATATTTGTAAAAACTCATAAACATTTACAAATCTTAACAAACATCTACAAATACCCATTTTTACCCATTAAAATTGTTCATACATCATGTTAAGAGTATATTAAACATACTATGAACATGAGTTTTCACTTTCATTAAGAAAAATCATCCCAAAAAGCCCACGAAAATGAGTGGAGAAAGTTTGGGTTCGGAGAAATTGACATTCTCCCCTTTCTCTAGCCACTCACAATTATGAAAACTATCTCTCTTACCTTAGATCGACGATTCCACGCGATTGCTCTTCAAATCTCCTCAAGAGCTTCTTGCCCTAGCTCTCCTCTTCTCTTGCTCTTCCTTCTCTCTTCTTTCTCTCCAAAAAGACACAAATGTGACTTCTCTCTCTAACTCAAGCTATATATAGTCCTCCCCATTTTACCACTAAAGCCCATTAGTCCAAAAACCCACTAATTGCTAATGTCTCACAAACTCGTATAATTAATTAATACTCTCGCTTATTAATTAATCGCCACAAAAGAAAATAATAATAATAATAATAATAATAAGCCACATCAATATATAAATATACACATATATACAAATAACGAATAAATGAAAATCGGGTCGTTACAACTCTCCCCAACTTAAAAGATTTTCGCCCTCGAAAATTACACTACTAAAACAACTCCGGACAAAACTCCTTCATCCAATTCTCCAATAAAACATTTAAAACTCTTCACATTACTAAGTTTGACAAAATTAGTCTATCCCAATCAACACAATCTCGTCTACTATCAACAAGAGATCAAGGACGGCCAGTTCCTCAATTTGTCAATAGATAGACAACAATCATGATGGTGGCACAAACCATTCTTACCAAACTACAATAATGGTTTCCTTAAACACCAAAACTTCTGTCAAGTATCATTCCATAGTTCTCACAATACTACTACTACTAGACTACCAATTCCTCTTATTCCGAAAAGATACCTTCGTTGAATACTTCACAACTCCTTGAATCCATAAATCTTTAATTCTCTCTTATCACTTAACTACGCCAAATTGCTCATTCATATATAAATCTTTTTCCAACCATTCCTTCGATAACATGATCTCAACATCCATCTGATAACCAACTCCCCAAATTTTCTTGACACATACCAAAATTAACCATCTCTAACCGTTAAATTTCTTTTTCTCGCATATCTCAAATCACTGCGCCCAATTCCAACATAACTACTCTCTTTCCAATTAGTTTCTAGCCAACCTCTGGATTTCTTAACACAAGCATTTCCAATACTACTCCTTCCGTCGACATAATCTCATCCAAAATGCATCTTAAGTCATTCATCGAATCACTATTGTTCCACCGTCCGTGATGAAAAGATCTAAAATCCTTTACTTCTTTATCACACTATATGAGCATACTATACCAACATACACGATGCGTCCAACATTACTAGTCTATACCGACTTTTCTATTCCATAATCAACTTTTCCAATACGTAATTTCTAATCTCACTCTTATCTTCCGAATGCTACAAAAAAAAAAAAAAAAAAAAAACACCCTCCGATACTTACTCTAGGCCTCGCCTTCAAATTCTTAATATATACTCACAAACACAATATCCACTTTCATGTGAAATAACTTCTTTCGTGAACTCTCTCTTGACATAAGTCACTTTCCATCTCTCTTTCTAGTACTCGTTCCCAACACATGTCCAAACGGCTAACTTTCTTATTTATAATCATCCATAAGTGATACTTCGCTCTTAG
The DNA here is from genome assembly GCA_951799995.1 of Trifolium subterraneum. Classification (NCBI taxonomy): domain Eukaryota; kingdom Viridiplantae; phylum Streptophyta; class Magnoliopsida; order Fabales; family Fabaceae; genus Trifolium; species Trifolium subterraneum. The sequence continues at coordinate 24,190,552 of OX637462.1, forward strand.
CTTCATCTCAAAATCTCATTCAACTTCAATACTAATTGTCCGATCATTATTCAAATTCAATTATTCTTTCCTCGACAAGTCTCTCACAAAATTCATCGAAATATTATCCTACTTCCATCTTTGAATAAATTCAACTATCTTATACAATCCTCTACAACCGACAACTTAACGAGTATACAAATCATGTCACTGTATTCCCTTACTTCATTCTCCTCCACTTTAAAATCCGCTTATTTTCCTTAATTAATTAACACCAACGATTCATTAATCTCCACATCTATTTTCTAAGCTTCTCAAACCTCTTCAAGAAATAACAAATCATATCTAACATTCTCAACCTCATTCTTCTAGAAATTACCTTGTATAGTAAAATTAGAACTCTGAATTGTTCGATCAAATTCAACTTCTTACCATAAGTACTAACATATCCACAACCTTCTTTAATCAAGTATCCGCTACAACACTAGACTCGCTCGAACAATAACTTAATTCGAAATCATCATTCTCCCAAGAATCCTAATCACCTCCTCTACGTCATATTCAATTTCCTTTTACTCAAACAAGCACTACAACTTAAATCCACACAACAATATTTCCATACTTTCAATACAACGTACAAACTCCAACCATTTCCGGATACTCTTCTTCCTACTTAATCAATCTCACTGACGTCCCCATGACGAAACTCGTCTAACAACTTTTCCTCTAGCAATTTCCACAATTGTTGCTCGAATTCACTTGCTCCGAACAAACGTCACTAGATCTTGAACACTTCGCTTCAATAACACCTTCACCTATCCTCACTTCTCACGTTCGAAAAATCTCGGAGGAATATAACCTACTCCCCCACTTATCTCAAACCTACCGTACTCATCTACCAGAACTCCTAGTGCTCACACCTAGTCATTCTATCATTTCTAAACTCATCCTTCCCTAGAAGAAACTAGTACCGACAACGTTTACACGTATGTCGCATACAAAGGGTAAAACACCAAAACACGATACTCAAACATCTACATAAAATCATGCAAGCATATTCAAGTAAGAAAATTATTTAACTCGAGTCAAACTCGTATACCGCATCTACTCACTTCATTCTTAAAGAAAATAATATAGTTATCTACTACTACTCACAAATACAAGTAGACAATTCAACACAAGAAAATATGAATATTGCTTAACAACAATTCATATTCATATACGCATGTCATGCAAGAAAATATTTAGCTTAACATGAGAATTAACAAGATACTATAAGATAGTCAAAACATGTGCAAAACATTTACCAAGTTCATCTAAAGAACATAACATAATCATTCACAATATCACATGGATAACAAAACGACGAGTCAATTTTCATGGTAATTAATCTAGTACATATCATATAAGACAAACACATGTCATGCATATTTTGGAATCTACTTTTCACCATCAATTTTCTATTCCTAGAAAATAGCATAGTCATTTACTATAACTTACAAAGAACAAATCAAGTCCTTAGTAATAATCTACTACATGTTATAAACAAAACATATATCAAATACATACTAGAATATACTTAACTTTCTTACTAATTCCACTCTTCCTACTTCATGAAAAAGAATTGGTTTTTCACTTACTCAAAAGAAAATAACTTACATTTTCAACGAAGTCCACATAATCAAGAATTAACATCAATTCTAAAATTATATCATGCCATAAGGATCTACACATAAAGATACACATAAAGACATACATAAGAATACACATGTAAACATACATAATAATTCCCATAAACTTTTCCACAATTAGTTAAATTAAACTATTAACTCTATTATTCACATATGGATTCATGTAGCACAAAATAGTTTTCAACATCCTACACGATTTCAATTACAAATTTCATGTTGAATTTAATCATAATCTCACACAAGGAAAACAAGAATTTCAATTCAAGTAACTTAGGACAAAATACCATGTATCATTAATCAACAAGGATACAATCACATCAAGTGCTCACCAAAAGAATTAGAAATCACATAATCCAATTCACATACTCAAAATAAATTACCTTTCTATTCTCAACAAAATCTTCATCATTAAGAAATAATATTAGTTTTAAAATTATTTCAAATAATCACCATGTAGTTTTATATCATGCCGGGTCATCACATGCAGTTTTATATCATGCCGGATCATCAACAATTAGAAACAAACATCAACTAACCAAGTTTAAATTACACAAGGTTAAAACTTAAAGCATATACAACTATTATAAACATAGAAGTATAACATTCACATAATTACTCAACAAAAGAATGGATCACTTAATCCAATTCACCACACTTATAGTTCATGAATAAACGCACCATGTAAATTCATAAAACAAACACTTCACAATTCATAGACAAACACGACTGACACACGACGCTCACTCGGTCTGAATGCACAGACCTGCTCTAATTGACACATAACCCACACAGTCCGAAGACAACGGGGCTCTGATACCACTTTGTAACACCCAAACCCGTTATTTAAATATTTCTACCTTTATTAAAATCTTTTCAAAATACGCAACGGAAAATTTACGATTTAATTATAAAATGTTTGGTTAAGGTATTACAACCGTCAACATACTAAACTATTTGATTAATTAGCCTAAACATTAACTATAAAATCATTCTTTATAAAATATACATTTTTCGAAATAAATACATTAAGTCATAAAGGACCCTATATCCTAAATACAACCCTTTCCCCGTGTCACACTCAGAGCGGAGCTTCACCAAACACTTGGGCATCAACAAATACATAACCTGTAAACCTGGACCACCCAACGGTCCAGAAGTACACAAAACAGAGAGTTAGTAAATCATAACCAATAAAATACAAGTGTAAGCAATATCCTTAACACTTCATCATATTATCATGCATAATCTAACTCACATACATATTCTCAATCTTAAATCAAACATAAGAATATTCACGTATACATTGAAACACAATTTGGAAAACAATGCTTATCACCAATATTCAATCAAGCAACTCACACAACTTACACAAACCACACAATGTCACATATCAAATCATCAAATCATATGCACATCTTCCTAATGCAATCTAATGTCACAACTCATGCTATGTCACCCTAGACATATCTAATGCATGTGGTACCAATCGTCTTTATTAGAGTATCTCACCTCTAATATCCGTCTTTATCGAATAAATATAATTCGATATCCGTCTTTATTAGAATATCGATTCTAATATCCCTAACTCAATACATGAATGCATGAATGATTCATGTACAACCACAAACACTTAATATAACACAATATTAAGTTCTACACTATGATATGGAACACTATCCATATCCGTCTTTATTAAGATATATCACAAATCTTAATATCCGTCTTTATCGAACAAAATCCGATATCCTTCTTTCTTAAGATAACACAATACCTTAATATACTTCTTTATTAGAATAACACAATTCTAATATTCTTCATTCATATACATACATATCATACATTCATCAATAACATCAACAAATCATTATTAATTAAAACATCCTCAACAATTTTAAAGGTATAGGAAGTATACAAAAATATAAGAAAACTTCATAAATTAAGCCTCATCTTGTAAAACTAACTTCGGAATCGGAATCTACGCGAAAAATCGAGTTAAATAGGTTCCGGGTGCATAAACCGTCAAAAAGTCAACCAAAAGTCAACACAGGTCAACCCTGGTCAACAGACTCCTGCGCGCGGCGCGGACCATCCGGCGCGCGGCGCCGAATAACAGAAACCAAATACTGTCAACAAAGAAAAGCTGCGCGCGGCGCGGGAAATCCGGCGCGCGGCGCGGCATAGCAGAGGTAAATCTGTCAAACGCGTTTTTGTACGAAAATCACTTATTTGACCCAAAATCACTTATTGTTCAGTTCCAGAAATTATACCAAGCATGGGTTATGTTCATACATGTTCAAAACACATTAAAAGCAACTTATTAACACAAATAATCACTTATTGATCATGGATCTGACATATTTGTAAAAACTCATAAACATTTACAAATCTTAACAAACATCTACAAATACCCATTTTTACCCATTAAAATTGTTCATACATCATGTTAAGAGTATATTAAACATACTATGAACATGAGTTTTCACTTTCATTAAGAAAAATCATCCCAAAAAGCCCACGAAAATGAGTGGAGAAAGTTTGGGTTCGGAGAAATTGACATTCTCCCCTTTCTCTAGCCACTCACAATTATGAAAACTATCTCTCTTACCTTAGATCGACGATTCCACGCGATTGCTCTTCAAATCTCCTCAAGAGCTTCTTGCCCTAGCTCTCCTCTTCTCTTGCTCTTCCTTCTCTCTTCTTTCTCTCCAAAAAGACACAAATGTGACTTCTCTCTCTAACTCAAGCTATATATAGTCCTCCCCATTTTACCACTAAAGCCCATTAGTCCAAAAACCCACTAATTGCTAATGTCTCACAAACTCGTATAATTAATTAATACTCTCGCTTATTAATTAATCGCCACAAAAGAAAATAATAATAATAATAATAATAATAAGCCACATCAATATATAAATATACACATATATACAAATAACGAATAAATGAAAATCGGGTCGTTACAACTCTCCCCAACTTAAAAGATTTTCGCCCTCGAAAATTACACTACTAAAACAACTCCGGACAAAACTCCTTCATCCAATTCTCCAATAAAACATTTAAAACTCTTCACATTACTAAGTTTGACAAAATTAGTCTATCCCAATCAACACAATCTCGTCTACTATCAACAAGAGATCAAGGACGGCCAGTTCCTCAATTTGTCAATAGATAGACAACAATCATGATGGTGGCACAAACCATTCTTACCAAACTACAATAATGGTTTCCTTAAACACCAAAACTTCTGTCAAGTATCATTCCATAGTTCTCACAATACTACTACTACTAGACTACCAATTCCTCTTATTCCGAAAAGATACCTTCGTTGAATACTTCACAACTCCTTGAATCCATAAATCTTTAATTCTCTCTTATCACTTAACTACGCCAAATTGCTCATTCATATATAAATCTTTTTCCAACCATTCCTTCGATAACATGATCTCAACATCCATCTGATAACCAACTCCCCAAATTTTCTTGACACATACCAAAATTAACCATCTCTAACCGTTAAATTTCTTTTTCTCGCATATCTCAAATCACTGCGCCCAATTCCAACATAACTACTCTCTTTCCAATTAGTTTCTAGCCAACCTCTGGATTTCTTAACACAAGCATTTCCAATACTACTCCTTCCGTCGACATAATCTCATCCAAAATGCATCTTAAGTCATTCATCGAATCACTATTGTTCCACCGTCCGTGATGAAAAGATCTAAAATCCTTTACTTCTTTATCACACTATATGAGCATACTATACCAACATACACGATGCGTCCAACATTACTAGTCTATACCGACTTTTCTATTCCATAATCAACTTTTCCAATACGTAATTTCTAATCTCACTCTTATCTTCCGAATGCTACAAAAAAAAAAAAAAAAAAAAAACACCCTCCGATACTTACTCTAGGCCTCGCCTTCAAATTCTTAATATATACTCACAAACACAATATCCACTTTCATGTGAAATAACTTCTTTCGTGAACTCTCTCTTGACATAAGTCACTTTCCATCTCTCTTTCTAGTACTCGTTCCCAACACATGTCCAAACGGCTAACTTTCTTATTTATAATCATCCATAAGTGATACTTCGCTCTTAGCTTCATCTCAAAATCTCATTCAACTTCAATACTAATTGTCCGATCATTATTCAAATTCAATTATTCTTTCCTCGACAAGTCTCTCACAAAATTCATCGAAATATTATCCTACTTCCATCTTTGAATAAATTCAACTATCTTATACAATCCTCTACAACCGACAACTTAACGAGTATACAAATCATGTCACTGTATTCCCTTACTTCATTCTCCTCCACTTTAAAATCCGCTTATTTTCCTTAATTAATTAACACCAACGATTCATTAATCTCCACATCTATTTTCTAAGCTTCTCAAACCTCTTCAAGAAATAACAAATCATATCTAACATTCTCAACCTCATTCTTCTAGAAATTACCTTGTATAGTAAAATTAGAACTCTGAATTGTTCGATCAAATTCAACTTCTTACCATAAGTACTAACATATCCACAACCTTCTTTAATCAAGTATCCGCTACAACACTAGACTCGCTCGAACAATAACTTAATTCGAAATCATCATTCTCCCAAGAATCCTAATCACCTCCTCTACGTCATATTCAATTTCCTTTTACTCAAACAAGCACTACAACTTAAATCCACACAACAATATTTCCATACTTTCAATACAACGTACAAACTCCAACCATTTCCGGATACTCTTCTTCCTACTTAATCAATCTCACTGACGTCCCCATGACGAAACTCGTCTAACAACTTTTCCTCTAGCAATTTCCACAATTGTTGCTCGAATTCACTTGCTCCGAACAAACGTCACTAGATCTTGAACACTTCGCTTCAATAACACCTTCACCTATCCTCACTTCTCACGTTCGAAAAATCTCGGAGGAATATAACCTACTCCCCCACTTATCTCAAACCTACCGTACTCATCTACCAGAACTCCTAGTGCTCACACCTAGTCATTCTATCATTTCTAAACTCATCCTTCCCTAGAAGAAACTAGTACCGACAACGTTTACACGTATGTCGCATACAAAGGGTAAAACACCAAAACACGATACTCAAACATCTACATAAAATCATGCAAGCATATTCAAGTAAGAAAATTATTTAACTCGAGTCAAACTCGTATACCGCATCTACTCACTTCATTCTTAAAGAAAATAATATAGTTATCTACTACTACTCACAAATACAAGTAGACAATTCAACACAAGAAAATATGAATATTGCTTAACAACAATTCATATTCATATACGCATGTCATGCAAGAAAATATTTAGCTTAACATGAGAATTAACAAGATACTATAAGATAGTCAAAACATGTGCAAAACATTTACCAAGTTCATCTAAAGAACATAACATAATCATTCACAATATCACATGGATAACAAAACGACGAGTCAATTTTCATGGTAATTAATCTAGTACATATCATATAAGACAAACACATGTCATGCATATTTTGGAATCTACTTTTCACCATCAATTTTCTATTCCTAGAAAATAGCATAGTCATTTACTATAACTTACAAAGAACAAATCAAGTCCTTAGTAATAATCTACTACATGTTATAAACAAAACATATATCAAATACATACTAGAATATACTTAACTTTCTTACTAATTCCACTCTTCCTACTTCATGAAAAAGAATTGGTTTTTCACTTACTCAAAAGAAAATAACTTACATTTTCAACGAAGTCCACATAATCAAGAATTAACATCAATTCTAAAATTATATCATGCCATAAGGATCTACACATAAAGATACACATAAAGACATACATAAGAATACACATGTAAACATACATAATAATTCCCATAAACTTTTCCACAATTAGTTAAATTAAACTATTAACTCTATTATTCACATATGGATTCATGTAGCACAAAATAGTTTTCAACATCCTACACGATTTCAATTACAAATTTCATGTTGAATTTAATCATAATCTCACACAAGGAAAACAAGAATTTCAATTCAAGTAACTTAGGACAAAATACCATGTATCATTAATCAACAAGGATACAATCACATCAAGTGCTCACCAAAAGAATTAGAAATCACATAATCCAATTCACATACTCAAAATAAATTACCTTTCTATTCTCAACAAAATCTTCATCATTAAGAAATAATATTAGTTTTAAAATTATTTCAAATAATCACCATGTAGTTTTATATCATGCCGGGTCATCACATGCAGTTTTATATCATGCCGGATCATCAACAATTAGAAACAAACATCAACTAACCAAGTTTAAATTACACAAGGTTAAAACTTAAAGCATATACAACTATTATAAACATAGAAGTATAACATTCACATAATTACTCAACAAAAGAATGGATCACTTAATCCAATTCACCACACTTATAGTTCATGAATAAACGCACCATGTAAATTCATAAAACAAACACTTCACAATTCATAGACAAACACGACTGACACACGACGCTCACTCGGTCTGAATGCACAGACCTGCTCTAATTGACACATAACCCACACAGTCCGAAGACAACGGGGCTCTGATACCACTTTGTAACACCCAAACCCGTTATTTAAATATTTCTACCTTTATTAAAATCTTTTCAAAATACGCAACGGAAAATTTACGATTTAATTATAAAATGTTTGGTTAAGGTATTACAACCGTCAACATACTAAACTATTTGATTAATTAGCCTAAACATTAACTATAAAATCATTCTTTATAAAATATACATTTTTCGAAATAAATACATTAAGTCATAAAGGACCCTATATCCTAAATACAACCCTTTCCCCGTGTCACACTCAGAGCGGAGCTTCACCAAACACTTGGGCATCAACAAATACATAACCTGTAAACCTGGACCACCCAACGGTCCAGAAGTACACAAAACAGAGAGTTAGTAAATCATAACCAATAAAATACAAGTGTAAGCAATATCCTTAACACTTCATCATATTATCATGCATAATCTAACTCACATACATATTCTCAATCTTAAATCAAACATAAGAATATTCACGTATACATTGAAACACAATTTGGAAAACAATGCTTATCACCAATATTCAATCAAGCAACTCACACAACTTACACAAACCACACAATGTCACATATCAAATCATCAAATCATATGCACATCTTTCTAATGCAATCTAATGTCACAACTCATGCTATGTCACCCTAGACATATCTAATGCATGTGGTACCAATCGTCTTTATTAGAGTATCTCACCTCTAATATCCGTCTTTATCGAATAAATATAATTCGATATCCGTCTTTATTAGAATATCGATTCTAATATCCCTAACTCAATACATGAATGCATGAATGATTCATGTACAACCACAAACACTTAATATAACACAATATTAAGTTCTACACTATGATATGGAACACTATCCATATCCGTCTTTATTAAGATATATCACAAATCTTAATATCCGTCTTTATCGAACAAAATCCGATATCCTTCTTTCTTAAGATAACACAATACCTTAATATACTTCTTTATTAGAATAACACAATTCTAATATTCTTCATTCATATACATACATATCATACATTCATCAATAACATCAACAAATCATTATTAATTAAAACATCCTCAACAATTTTAAAGGTATAGGAAGTATACAAAAATATAAGAAAACTTCATAAATTAAGCCTCATCTTGTAAAACTAACTTCGGAATCGGAATCTACGCGAAAAATCGAGTTAAATAGGTTCCGGGTGCATAAACCGTCAAAAAGTCAACCAAAAGTCAACACAGGTCAACCCTGGTCAACAGACTCCTGCGCGCGGCGCGGACCATCCGGCGCGCGGCGCCGAATAACAGAAACCAAATACTGTCAACAAAGAAAAGCTGCGCGCGGCGCGGGAAATCCGGCGCGCGGCGCGGCATAGCAGAGGTAAATCTGTCAAACGCGTTTTTGTACGAAAATCACTTATTTGACCCAAAATCACTTATTGTTCAGTTCCAGAAATTATACCAAGCATGGGTTATGTTCATACATGTTCAAAACACATTAAAAGCAACTTATTAACACAAATAATCACTTATTGATCATGGATCTGACATATTTGTAAAAACTCATAAACATTTACAAATCTTAACAAACATCTACAAATACCCATTTTTACCCATTAAAATTGTTCATACATCATGTTAAGAGTATATTAAACATACTATGAACATGAGTTTTCACTTTCATTAAGAAAAATCATCCCAAAAAGCCCACGAAAATGAGTGGAGAAAGTTTGGGTTCGGAGAAATTGACATTCTCCCCTTTCTCTAGCCACTCACAATTATGAAAACTATCTCTCTTACCTTAGATCGACGATTCCACGCGATTGCTCTTCAAATCTCCTCAAGAGCTTCTTGCCCTAGCTCTCCTCTTCTCTTGCTCTTCCTTCTCTCTTCTTTCTCTCCAAAAAGACACAAATGTGACTTCTCTCTCTAACTCAAGCTATATATAGTCCTCCCCATTTTACCACTAAAGCCCATTAGTCCAAAAACCCACTAATTGCTAATGTCTCACAAACTCGTATAATTAATTAATACTCTCGCTTATTAATTAATCGCCACAAAAGAAAATAATAATAATAATAAGCCACATCAATATATAAATATACACATATATACAAATAACGAATAAATGAAAATCGGGTCGTTACACCAATTGTTGTAAATTCGGTTAAATCACACCAATAACCTTAGTGTGTGGAGCAATTCGATTAAAGCAATCAAAATAAGTGAGAATAAGCAATATCAATAATCAACAAGAATAAACCGAAAACGTAAAGAAGACAATCACAATTGTTTACCCAGTTCGGTGTTAATGAACCTACTCTGGGGGGTAGGGAAGCCCTCTCCATTCCACTATCAATAGAATACTTGATTACAATGAAATTCACCACAAGATTTACAAGAATTAGAAATTCCCTAATTCTACCCAAGTCCCGAATGTCTTCCCGTGACCAAGAAATTCAATCAAGAAGTGTTTTCCAAGGTGATAGATATTTCTCCAACCCTAGAGTCTTCCCAAGATGTTACTCTATTAACCCTAGTCTTTTGTTGGCCTCAGAAACCCTAAAAACACACCCCGTTCCCAAGAAAACGCAAAACAACAATATATAGGCGAGCGCGCCCGCGCCCCTCGCAGGAGGCCTGCGCCCCGCGCCAACCACCAGAAGCCAACCAAAAATTGGCCCAGCATTGGCGCCCCGTGCAGGAGAGCTGCGCCCCGCGCAGCTTGTTCATCAGCAACACCAAATTCTGCTTTTTTCATCCAATTTCAAGGCAAACTCCAACACCAGCCAATGCGCTAAGTTAAACAATTAGTAAAGTTTTTCAATATTTAATAGATATAATATATCTGTCGCGGTGATTTTCGGACGCCAAGCTATTGGTTAGCTTTGGTTCTCAAAAATTATGATTCACCACCGAACTTTAATTTATCCAAGGGAAGGGGAAAGATCGAATAAACCCATAATAAAAAATTAGAGATTTTAAGGTTCGGGGGTTAGTTATACAAAGGGAAGGTATTAGCATCCTATGTATCCGTAGTACTCTACGGGAACCTCTTGAAATATGTATTTTTGTGCTAAAAATGTTTAGCTTGTAAAATTTGCTTATAAATGATTGGGTAACGATGAGAGAATTTTTTTTATTAATTTTGGGATATTCAAAAGAAAAGAAGAAAAAAAAGTTTTATTAATTTTGAATTGGGAAGACACGAGGTCTTTTGCACTACATACCCGCGAGGGATCAAAATCTCGTAGTTCGGGGTAAAATTTGTAAAGTGATTTGTTTGATTGATTTTAGGAGAAACGACGAGTCGTCATCTTAAGTTTAAACTCCTTTTAAATCCGCCACGAACATACTGAAAAGTTTATATCTTTTCCTGCCATATGTCGTGGGAAAATGAATTTCAACTAGAGATGACTCACGTCTAAACTCTCTTGAGAAAAAGTTTGAATTTGAAAAGCCAAGCGGCAAAAGATTTGGATTGTTTTGTATTTTTTAGTCTTTGTGAAAATATTTAAATATGCTTAAGTGTGTTAGAGCATTTATTGAAGAAAGTTTGAAAAAAGGTTTCTCGACGAAAGTCGAAGTTTATTATAAAAAGACTTCTTTTTTGAAAATATTTGAATGTTTTTTTTTGTTTTTATTATTTTAAGAAAAAATTGTATTTTTAGAACGTCGGTTATTCGGACCGCAAGCCATCCGGCAGGAAATCCGAAGTCACCGGAGAGTGAAAAGTCATCCGCCAAACCACTCCTTTTTTCATTCTTTTTTATTTAAATAAAAATGATTTTTTATTCAAGGTCAAAAATAGCGAACAAGCAAAAGCGCAAAAAATACATCGTCACACGGGGTTAACGAAACATTTCCCTTTTCCCTTTGGACTTGAACAAAATAAAACACACAATAATATTTTTTTGCATTTTTGATATTTAAGCAATAATAAACGAAACAAATAACATGATATATTTTTTTGACGTTTTTGATATTTAAACATAGCATATAATATATAAATAATGTACAAAAATAAATAAATTAAATGACATTTGAATATAATAGAACACATAAATAAAATAAAATAAAAATAAATAAATAAAATAAATAAATAAATAGAGCTGGGGGTGCAAACAGCAAGATATGGGGGTGTGGATAGCAAAACCTGGACTAGGCCCAGTCCACAAGGCCCATAGGCGCGGCGTTTTTGTCCAAAAGAGGGAAAACGGAATCTGGGCCGTCTGATTGATCAGACGTCCCTGATCTGATCATGAGGAAGCTGTGATGGAGTACCTAGGAGCGTTTGATCAGATCAGACGGTTCTAGGTGCGCGGTTGCATCGTAAGGCCATAGAATGGCACACACAGGATCGGTCCAGGATATATATACCCCAAAAACTCAAAAAAAATCATTTTTCCATTTTTCTCTTCTCTCTTCCTCGGTTGCCCTCTCCCTCTGCTAGGGTTCATCCTTGGTGATGAACAAGGGATGAATCTTCATCCCTTCCGGCAAGACGCCACCACGCCGGAGCGATTCCGGCGGCGGCTCCGCCGGCCAACAACCCAAAAATTTTCAAAAAATCAATTTTTTTTTTAAACCAAAACCTTCTATTTCTTATTCTAAACCCAAATCCAAAATCAAAAATATTTAAATCCTAACCAAACAGCATAGATCGAAAAAAAAAACAAAGGAAGGCAAAAAAATCAACCTTTGGTGTTGATTCAGTTCTGATTCTTCTTCTCTCCTCTGTTTTTTCGTTTTTTCGTATTTCTTGGATCTGGAAAAAAAGAAAGGCAAGTACTCTTTTTCTGTTTTGTTTTCTTAATCCGAAAAAAAAAAGAATGAGATTTGATGAATGTTTTGGTTTTGATTTGGAAAGATGGTTTGGTTGTTTTGTGTTCTGTTTTGTTGGAAAAAACGAAAAAAAGATGAAGATCTTTGATGTTTTTTTTTATTGTATATGATTCTGATTTGATTGGATTTGATTTTTTTTGTTGAGAAAAAAAAAAGGTTAGGGTTTGATGTGTTTGTGTTGCTTCTGCGGCTGAGTATCCCCCCAAAATCCCCCTCAGTTCTGATTTTCACCTTCTGCTATATACCCAAAAAATTAGGGTTTATGTATCCAATGGATTTTGCTTGATTCTGGACAATATCAAAGTTTGCTGGACAAAGATAAATTTTGAGACAAAAGGACAACAACTTTGCAGAAAGTTGCAGAAAGTTGTTTGACAAACTACTTTTTTTTTTATTTTTTAATAAAATAAAAAAAACATAAATAAATAAAATAAAACAAAAAAAACAAAAAGGAGGGGGGAAGAAAGCAGCACGCTGCTTCTTCTTCTTTTTTTAATATTTTTTGTTTTTAATTATATAAGGAAAATAAAATAATATTATAATAATAATAATAAAGGAAAGAAAATAATAATAGTAATAATAAAAAGATTGACTCAAGAAAAGCAAAAAAAGATTCCTTATTATATATATTTTTTTATTTTTTTCTTAGTAAAGAACAAAGATATTAAAACAAAATAAACCAAATTTTTAACATATATATTTTTGCATTTTATAACAAAGATACTAAAAAAAATAAAATTAAATAAATTGACATATTTTTAGATTTTTCGTTATTTATGCATAAAATGCAATAATGAGAATATGAGGTGGGATCTTAGGTCAAAAATTGGGGTATGACAATATCCATGTAACAAAAAATTATGTATATACCTATAAAAAAAAATTATCCGCCCGAGCCTGGGTACATGCCTAGGAAGGCCAGGCCTTGGATCCGCCAATGATTCTCACCACATTGTCATTGGCTATATTGATATACATGCATTGCTAAAATAGTTTTGATTAGATTGTATATAAATCAAACTCAAACGCTTGACATGAGAGATACCATGTTTGGAGGGTTTGAGATGGGGATATATGAGAGCATAGCAGCGTGAGAGTGTTGTGTTGTTTGTGTAGTATTGAGAGATGAGAGTGAGGTGAAAACTGTGAGCAGCGTGAAGTTTTGTTGAGGCTGTGACTATGAGGGAGAGAGAGTCTGAGAGTTTCTAAGTTAGAGTTTGTATTGTGATGTGAGTGATCAAGATTTCTTTTTTTTTTACAAGTAATTGTGTCTGTTTTATTTTTTAATAGATGTGAGGTGCGCAAAAAAATATTATCTTAATAATATATATTTCGTAAAAACAAAGCTTAATAATATATATTGGTTTGGATTGGTTTGTTCATCGGTTCTTAAAATTCGATACGAGAACCGAACCAAACCACATCAGTTTTCAATCGGTTCAGTCGGTTTTTTATCTGAACCATAAAAATCGGTTTTTTTCCGGTTTAAATTGATTTGATCGTCGGTTCAATTGAATTTTTTTTATTCCCTTACACCCCTACCTAAAATATAAACACCATTTAGAAATAACTTCCTTACACAAATGTTAAATGGTAACAGCCATTGTGCCTACCTATATGATATCATTATACCATTGAGACTAAGACCCTTCTTACATGACACATTTTAAAATGTAGTGACCTTATTTAGCCCATGAGTGGTCTTTAACAAATAGAACGTAAGAATTATTAATTTATTTATAGTGGTAAAAGCCTCTTGAGTGGTTAATTTATTTATAGTGGTAAAGGCATGTTGAGTGGTTAAAATAAAACGTAAGATTTTCAGATTTTAATGTTAGACTTATGAAAATGATAAACAAAATTATAACTAATCATGCTAAAGTTCATAACTTTTGAAGACATATTTACATTGTGTTTGTATTATCTTATAAATAATTTTTATTATTAAAAATGTTTAATACATTAATAGTGTAGTATTTCTAAACATTTATATATGGGGGTATGAGACGTGGTGGGTACAAAGGTACTCATACCCACACTCTTACCCGCTTATTTTGAGGACAATTACCTATATCCATATCGAAATACAGGTTTCTACTCTTTTTATTATAGAGTTTTACTTTTAGCACCCCCTGATATTCATCCACCACCTCTTGAAATGACCAAATTACCCATCTCTCATTCTAGGGACCGAACAACGTTTGCTTTCTAGAATGCGAGCGTGTAAAAAAATGAGAGTTTAGAATCATTACACCCCCAGGTAAATTTGAAATTAACATGCTCGCTTACCAGAGAGAAAAACCTCACTAAAGGTTCGCTGACTAGAAAGTGAACACACCTTATATATAAAGCGTGTGTCACCTTCTTGCCCCATTTCTGCAGTTACAAAAAAACGAAAAAAAAAACTTAAAAACCCCTTCAAAAATCTCATTACTTGGAAAAATTGTCCAAAACGGCTGATTTTTACTCCTTTGCCATCAAAATCATCAAGGAAGTGGATATTAACATAAGATAATCCCTCATTTTCTCATTTTCTGCATGTTTATATATATATATATATATATATATATATATATATATATATATTTTGCGATTGGTCGTTCACCTTCTGGTTGGCGAGTGTTTTGTGATATGTTCACCTTCCAGAAAGCGAACGCTGCTGCTGCAGGTTGATTTTTTATTTTGGTTGATGATGCTAATGCTCTTTAAAAAAAAAATAATGTACGTATAGATATGGAATCTACATCTCAGGAGGGAGATAAATATAAACAACCAACTAAAGTGTATGCATGACTGCATCTGAGAGGAGGAAGAGGGCGGCTGAGAACCCTCATAAAAAGCGACAAAACAAGAAGCCTCATTCTCAGGCTCAGGATCAGGCTGCTTCTGATGAGACTGCTCACCATGCACTCGAGCATCATGAGGGTGACCCTGCTGAGGTTGTGTTTTCTCAGGGTGATGCTATGGAGGAGGGACATCCCGACGATGATGATGACAATATCGTCCATGAGATAGAGGAGGACGAGAGGGCGCTTGAGGAAGGTGATGGTGATGGTGGTCCTGCTAAGGTTAGACATCCAACTTGGGTAATTCCTTATGACGGTATCCCTGAGCCTAAGGTATTTCTGGGGGGCCGTCCGATAAGACGGTATTGATTGACTATAGATCGAGGTTGCACATTGCTAGATGTGTGTACGACGACTTTGTAAGTAAAAATTTACTTTTATTATTCCTATTTATTAATTAGTTGATTATTGTGATTTAATTTATTAATTAGTTGATTGTTTGATTTATTAATTAGTTGATTGTGTGATTTAATTTATTAATTAGTTGATTGTTTGATTTATTAATTCGTAGGATTGTGAGTTGATTGGGGTTGCCAACAACTTGGGGGAGTTATTTGATTGTGGTACTAATGTCAACGGGTTGAAGTGGTGCGAAGCAACCTTGAAGGACATAAGATTATACGAATTGGCCCAAACAAGGTACTCATTCCTTCATCTAGGTTTTCTGGCGACTTTTGTTGAGAGGTGGCAGGGGGAGACCAACAGCTTCCATATGCCGAATGAGGAGATGACAATCACGCTGGATTACGTGCGCTGTCTTCTGCATCTCCCTATTCAGGGACGGCTATTGGATCATACAAGTATCCCGACACAGACAGACGGTCACAAGTAGAAAAAACACTTTTTACATCTGCCCAAAAACACTTTTTACATCTAACGGGGGGATAGATGTAGACGCACGAGATGTAGAAAGAATACACTTTTTACACCTGCTTTGCGACAGATGTAAAACAACACTTTTTACATCTGACTTAAGTCCACCAGATGTAGTAAGCATACACATTTCAATTTTTTTTCAATTAAATTGGACATTTTACATCTGACCAAGTCCACCAGATGTCAAATATTTACTTAATTTAATTTTTTTTTAAACCCTACGTTTTTTTTTAAAATTTTAAAAATCTCAAAATACCACTACAATTCAACATTCAACCCTTACAACATATAATAAAATGTTTCAACGTTAAACAAACACATCAAATGTCATTATAATATCAAATATCATTACAATTCAAATTAACCAAAATACAAATCAAAGCATCGTCATACTTAATATTAATCCATTGTATCATCCTAATTAATACTAATCAAAACACAAACATAATTAGCTCCTAAGCTTCCTCAGCGGCATCATCATGATCTACCTTAGGATTAAAAAGGTCAAGAAAACAAGTTGCCCAGCGGTTTCGCAAATCATACATCTTGTCATCTGTTAATGACGTGGGATCATTGAACACCTACAATATATAAATATACAATTAATTATTACGAAAAAAAATCCATCCAATTCTTGAACTAGCAGAGACAATATATATTTTGATAGAAATGCATTTTAACATATATGTTAAGCATAAGCAGTCCGCTAAACATCAAGAGAGGTTAAAGAAATATATAATACCTCCATCCAATTCTTTGTAATACTAGCAGAGACAATGTCAAGCATATTCTTCATTACATAATATCTACAGTCATTGTCGTTAGGCTGTACCCTTGTCTACATATAAACGACATTTAGTTAATACATATATTTGGAAAAAAAATAAAAATCAATCATGTGTTATGAACGTAAATAAATATTAAAATTTACACCACACTTACTTTGGGAAAAATCCATGTAGCCTTCTTTCTATTACCAAAAGTTTCTAATTGATGAACTTTAAAAGCACTAGAAAAATTTAAAAATCAACAAAGTTTTAATAGGCAGTAAATGGATGAACAAAGACAAACTAAAGGCAAAACTAAATAAAATAATAACTTACTCTGCAAAAAGACTCATCGCTGGTTCAGGTACCTTACGGTGCAACGAACAAAGGAAAACTATGACATTCTCTTTAGGACACATAATTATTAATTGCCAACGCCCGTTGTACACATGAAAGAACAATTATTAGTGACTATGCTATAAAAATAAATAAGAAAATACATGTAGCTTATTAATGAATATGCTATAAATATATACTCACTCCCAAAGATGTGGTGCTAAGTAGCACACTTTGTTCAGATCACGCAAATGATTTTGTATGTATTGTTTACCCGCCTTTTGAATTGTGACTGGCTTTGATGCAAAATTCAATTGACATGGGTCCAAAAATGCAAACAGATCTTAGTTTTTTGTGTCTATGGAAGACGATGCATATACCTGAATAGTAAAGAGAGTAAAAAACATAAGACTTTTTAATATACTTTGGCGACATCTTAAAGTTGTAGAATTGATAGCAGTAACAAAAATGTACTTACGTGCACCAAAGCTGTAGAATTGAAAAGTCAAGCCAATTATCGCCCACCAATAAGTCTTTCATATACTTTGGCGACATCTTAAAGTTTGAGACAAACTTATCATGTTATAATCGTATGGGCAAATATGTTTTCCTTTTCACAATCATGCATAACAATTTTTTAACCGAGTCTGTGTCATTATCTAAGTCCTCCTTAATGTTTGCTGGTGCAACAGAACAACTAGCTTTCATACTGTCATAGTTCCCTGCAACATGTTTTGGAGAACAATCGTCAACCACTTGCTTTGTTGGGGAGACATTTTGCGAGAAAGCGACAGACTTAAGTGTCTCCATCATTGTCTTTCGCATTATTTGACGCTCTTCAACAATCTTCTCTTCAAATTCAGCTCTCATTCTTGCTTCTAGTTGTGAGAGTTGCTCGTTGATATTTGGTGATGAACGTGAAGCCCTTCCAAAACAATTAGTAAATGTATCACCTCGTCCTCCAACACCACGAACTTTGCCACCATGCTCAGCTTTTCCATGGGCATTTTTTAGAATATCATTACGTCCCTTTGGAACAAAGTTGCCCTTGTCCGTCACATCAACTAGAGAATCCAATAAAATGCAAAGCGAATTATATGTGAGGTCATCTTCCTCTAAATTGTACACGTACTGATTAAAGCTTGAACAAATAGAAGTTTATTACTTACAATTTTCTCGGCAACAGCTTGTGTAGTCGTTGATGTGTACGAACCATCTTTTGTTTGTCGTGCCCTCTTCCATGACTCATGACGTGGGGGTGGAGATGGATCACGATCATTGTACTCTCCCAACAAACTATTTTCAGCCAGTATAGTCTCCGTAAGCAATTCATACCCTCCACGTGATAATTTATGTGGGTGGCAATTGTTGGCCACTTTTTCCTTACCCTTTCGACTCTTTTCCTATTATAATGTCAAATCATTACTATTAGTAAATGATACCTAACACCGGAACAAAGAACATTACTACTAACATTCCTATTATAATTGGTAATGCATGGGCTGAGGTTATATTGTTGGTTCTGAGTTGAAAATGCAGGAAAAACATAATTGTAGCAGAGTAAATCGATTTACCATCAGGGAAATCGATTTACCATGTGTATGGAAGAGGAAAAACTTGTTTTTTTACTTTCTGCTTTACCATGTGTCTGGAATAGGAAAAACTTGTTTTTTTTACTTTCTACTATGAGGTAAATCGATTTACCCATGTCTCTGGAAGAGGAAACTAACCAGAAAGCATTGAGCAAGGGAATCCAATGTATATGTTCCTAGAGATAACCAGAAACATCAGAAGGTTACATATTCTTTTTCTAATTTTCTACTCAGAAACATCACAACAAGTGTTCAAATGATAACCAATATATTTAGGGGTGTTTCGGGACGCCAATCATAACAGAAATACAGTACAAAAATACACAATCATAACAGGAAAAAAAAAGCCAACTACCCCCAATACAAAAATATAGTACTAACCTTAAATTCAGGGGTGTTTTGGGACGCGAAAAACTGTAACACCAATTAAAGTATTGGTTTCGTACCCGATGGGAATATATCCTAATCTTATATTGTGTTAACTTTACCACTATATAGCAGACAAAAAAATCACAGATTTCCACCAAAACAATTGCATAAAAACAGGGGCGGATGCATTATGAGAACCAAACAATACTTTATGAGAACAATTGCATAAAGCCACACCAGATTTTATGAGAACCAAACAATACTTTATGAGAACAAAAAATTAGTAACATTGTATGAACCTGTAACATTTAGAAACAGCAGAAAAGTAAAGTTCTATGAAGTATTGTTCCTGTTTTTAACAAACCAAATAAACAAGTAAATTTAGAAACAAGTAACAGCAGAAAAAACAACATTAATGAACCTGTAAAACTTAGAACTTTTTTCTAGAACTTTTTTCTATTGTTCCTGTATGTTTCTAAATTTTAAGAAGTAAAACAGGATAAAAAAAAAAAGTTCTATGAACATGTAAAATTTAGAAACAGCAGAAAAACAAACCAAATAAAAAACCTAAATCAATTGGTATGAACCTGTAACATTAATGTCTAATAACAAATTAACAAGTAGAAAAACAGCAGGAAAAAAAAGTTCTATGAACCTGTAAAAATTAGAAACAGCAGAAAAACAAACCAATTAAAAAACCTAAATCAATTGCAGTAGAAACAGTTCTAAGAGCTAAAACCAAGTAACAAACCACAAAAACAATGAAACCAGATGAAAAATATACAGAAAAAGCTTCGATTTTGTGATTTGGGATTAGGGTTCAAGAATAGTACCTGATTTTGCAATTTGGGAATAGCTATGAGAGTGAGAGAGAGAGAACGACAGTGAGAGTGAGAGAGGACGACGGTGAGAGTGAGATTGAACGACGGTGAGGACGACGGTGGTACTTCGCGAGTGAGAGAGCAGATCGACGGTGGTTCGCGAGTAGCAGTATCGCGAGAGAGAGGTGTTCGTTGAAGTTCTATTCTTTGATTCCAAAAACACGTTTTTTTTATTTCTTTATTAATATTGATTCAAAAAAACTAATTTTTATTTTATTTTATTCAAGCTGCCTTATTACATCTGATTTTATATATGCAAGATATAAATTTAAATTAGATACTTTTCGTCATAATTACAAGACTGCCACCGCGTTCAGTTTTGTATCTGGTATATTGATATCAGATGTAAAAAGTGTTGTCCATATATTTTTCACTTCTGTGGCTATTGAAACCAGATGTAAACACCACTCATATAGCTTTTCACATCTGACATATCTTAGACAGATGTAAAAACGTTATGTAATATGTCATATTTCTACTAGTGGTGTTCAGATGATGATGCAATACCTAAGATCAACCATTGAAGAAGTTAAGTATGAGGTTAAGATAACCAAAGGAGCACATGCGAGGTTTCTTTATTTGAGATCGATAATTAAAAAATATGTCCCAATTGTCACATAGGCATACCTGATGTTATTGGTCGGAACCACCATCTTCTCCAACAAGGCCTAGTACTATGCGGACATCACATACCTAAAGTTTTTCATGGACTTAGATCGGGTTGACAGTTATTCGTGGGGCACTGCTGCACTAACATTCCTCTATCGGGAATTAACAAACGCCATTGTCCCCGACTACAAATATGTGGCTGGATACATGACACTGCTGCAGGTAACTTTTATGTTATTTACTTTACTTAATTCTATTTAATTTGATTTATTTATGAATTTTTAAACCATGGTATTTTTGCAGGCTTGGGCCTATGACCAATTTGAGGACATTAGCCGGACGTAGTACAAGAAGTATAAGGAGGAAATACCCCACACATGCAAATATGAGCCGACAAACTAGTTGGCAATGCAGAAGATGGTATCACATGGACTCCTTATGAGGACCACCGGGCTGTCTGCCTATTTGATGATATTGCTCTGTACTGCGGCTGGATAAGATGTGGACCCATCAGGGTGAGGTATCTGTCTGAGCGTGTGTTACGGCAGTTTGGGTTCGTGCAGACCATTCTGCGCCATCCACACACCGTTGCGAATCCATTGTTCACTGTGGACCATATTGATCAGCACTTGATCCAACACATGGATCGTATCCTGACTTCTGAGATGTTTGGCAACCGTGCTCCCCATCCTTCAGACACTGCTCTCGGATACATGACTTGTTACTGCAGGATCTCTCGTCCGCACATCATACCATTTCCTGTTGGTTATCATGTTCTTTACTTGATGCTATTGTTGATGCCGCTGCTGCTATTGTGGAGATCCCAGTCCCGACCGAGAGCAAAAAGATTCATCAATTGCTTCGTAGATTGAACATCGTCCGGGACTTGGTAAAGGATCTGATTAAAAGTGATGAGTTTGCAAATGATTATCGTGTTTACAAAGTACTCCAGGATGTTATGACGGTGACTAGGAGTATTACTTATGTTCGGGATAGTGGTGGTTCGAGTAGTCAGCCTTAGTATTTTTGGTTATGTTTAATAATATTTAGATATGGTTTACGTTAATGTTTTTTAAATTTGGATAATTGATGACTTTTGGTTATGCAAATAATTATTTTGAATATTATCAAGTTTATTTTGATTAATTTGTGTTTACATGTGTTTCATTATTTTATGAATGGTTCTAAAAAAAAATTTATGCACGTTTGGTAGGTACACAAACAAGTTGAGTAACACCAACAACAAAACACGCATTTCTGTTATGTTACTGTCATATTTCGCTTTCTAACATGCGAACACCATATTTTCTCGCTCTCTACTATGGGAACACCCCCTTTGCTCGCTGTCTACAGTACGAGCAAATACATTAGCCCCAAAATTGTGTGGCCACCAACACACCAGACTTTTGTGTGGTGTAAAATTTATCAACGCTTGTATAAATTCAGGACCAACTCAAGATATGAAACTAGAATATTTAGAATATAAACCTATCACTCACTTAGCTATAGTCTACTACAATTCGGGTAAAACAATTGTTTTAAGAATCCACGCCGATGTTACACTAAATGATCTGAATGTTGAAGCATCAGCTGAACCAAATCAATAGCCGTATAAATTTCCAGGATCAAAGAAGGGTGACTGGAGTCAAGTATCGCCGTGCGTCAGTAAGCTCAAACGGAACCCTGTTCTTCACCAACATAAAACTTCAAAACGACGCTGATGTGAGAACAATGTTCTCTAGATTCTATGAGCACCAGTACATCATGAAGGGACCGATCAAGCTGGACGCTAAGCTTGTTTGATCTGATACATAGTATCATTAGTGTTTTATTTAATATTTTTTTAATTAATGTCAAATTTATTGTTTTTTTTACTGTTTTTTTAATGGTAAAATTGCACTCAAAATCCTTTATCTTATTTAACACTTTATTCCTTTATCTTTTTTTAATCACATTTAGGTCCTTCATCTCTCATAAAATGCACATATAAGTCATTTTTATTATTTTTTATTAAAAAAGTTCTGATGTGGCAAGCCACATCAATTAATTTTAGGCTTAAATATGTAAAAGGTCCCTGCACTTACGGGTCATTTGAGTTTTAGTCCCTGCATTTTAAAAATATTTCGTTTTGCCACTGTACTTTCATTTTATTTTAGAAATAGTCCCTGGATCCATTTTTTTCCTGAAGAGTCATGTTTAGGTCCCTGCATTTATGGGTCATTTGAGTTTTAGTCCCTGCATGAAACTCAAATGACCCGTAAGTGCAGGGATCTAAACTCAAATGACCTGCAAGTGCAGGGATCTAAACTCAAATGACCTGCAAGTGCAGGGACCTAAACATGACTCTTCAGGAAAAAAAATGGATCCAGGGACTATTTCTAAAATAAAATGAAAGTACAGTGGCAAAACGAAATGTTTTTAAAATGCAGGGACTAAAACTCAAATGACCCGTAAGTGCAGGGACCTTTTACATATTTAAGCCTTAATTTTATTCTTTAAAATATGTTTTTATTTAAAATAAAAAAAATCTAAAAATAGGCTTAAATGCAGTTTTGTCCCCCTGTTTTGAATAAATCGTAATTTTACCCCCCGTATTTTAAAACTCGGACTTTTATCCCTCTTGTTTTGATTTTTTTGGATTTTGCCCCCTATCATATTTTGCTTATGTTGAAATGATGATGTGTAATATTATTTTCCACATCATTAATTATTTATAATTAAACATTATCTTTTTTTTTTTTTAATGAAAAAATTAATTAAAAAATTCTAAAAATGAAAACAAAAAAATATCAAGTAAAAAAAAATAGTAAAAATACAAAAAAAAACCCAAGTAAAATACATTAAAAAAATCAGAAAATTAGTAAAAATACAAACAAAAAATATAGTAAAAAAACCAGAAAAAAAACTAGAAAAACAAGAAAAATAGTATAAAAAACTGTCAATTAAAAAGACAATAATAATACCCAGTATATTCATTATGCACCTACAAAATTTGGGATAACCATTACTATAGTTATATCTCAAATAACATGGCAAAAAGAGCCGCAATGATAGAGTATTATTGCAATAAGAGCCACAATGGTAGAGTTTTTATGCTATATTTCTTGTTTTTCTAGTATTTTTCTGGTTTTTTTTACTGTATTATCCTAGGTGTTTTTTTTTTTTTTGTATTTTTACTATTTTTTACTTTTTTTTTTGGTATTTTTACTATTTTCCTGATTTTTTTTGCTGTATTTTTACTTGATCTTTTTTTGTTTTCATAATAAAATAATGTTTAATAATAAATAATTAATGACGTGGAAAATAATATTACACATGTTAGTGCAGCAGAGAATCCAGAAAATATTCAAACTAACAAGGTGGTTCCAATTAAGCTTGTAAGTTGTCTGATATCAAATTAATGTCCGAGATTGTTTACTATATTGTAAATGCGTGCTTCTCCTACAGCAGAGAATCCAGATCATGTTAAGATACTAATCTGATGCAATAATGTTTTTGTAGGGGAACCCATATCGGTGCTAGATGGAGTACCGGTTGCTATAAAGGACGAGATAGATTGTTTACCCTATCCGACAACAGGTAGTGTATATTGTGTTATTATGTTCGCACCTATGTTAGATAGATTTTTAATTTCTTTTTGTTGTAATTTTGCATTTCAATTTCAGATTGGAGGATATGAAAGATCAATTAAGAAAGCGCATGTTTACAAAACGCAGAGTCAACAAATTTAAATTCACATTACTTGATGGGCTATCAATAGAACTTAATTCATATGCTTTAATTCGTCCTACTGTTCCTTGTAAGCATTTCTTTTTTATTCAAATGAATTGATGAATTGGTACCATAGCCAGATTCTCTTAATAATTCAGTTATGCTTATTGTTTAATGTTCAATTAATGTGTATAATGTCAATTTGTCTGCCAATGTAAATTGTTCATTCCTTTTAGGCTTTGGCTAAGTCATTAAATTGAATTACTAACTTGTATTATTTTTAACTATTTGTAGTTTGATATACTTGTTGGTTTTTCAATATAATTTAAGTTTTCTTTTAATTTTATTTTCATAATTCAAAAAATAATTTTATCAAAAATAATTTTTAAAAAAATTGTCAAACCTTTACCAACGGAAAACGCTGTGGGTAAAAGAATTTAACAGGTGTTACTGACCCGTAGGTATAGCTTCCAGTCCTTGTCCAACAGTCAAAAATACCGTAGCTATAGGCTATTGGGACGGTAATTTTCTGTTGGTTTAGCGAATTAAAGGTGACGGAACAAAATGCCCGTTGGAATAGGTTTTAGAGCCTATCCCAACGGTTTTTGGACTTTTACCTACGGCTTTTAGCCGTCACTATATGTCAAATTTCTTGTAGTGACATCACCACTGCCACATAAGCAAAATATGCTAGGGGGCAAAATCCAAAAAAAATCAAAACAGGAGGGGTAAAAGTCCGAGTTTTAAAACACGGGAGGTAAAATTCTGATTTAATCAAAACAGGAGGGGCAAAACTGCATTTAAGCCTTTATAATATTTGAAGGTATATTTGCATATACATTTTTTTATTCAAGAAAGAAGATGAATTTGATGAACATCTTCATCTTATTTCCAGATTTTTTTTATTTTAAATAAAAATATATTTTAAAGAATAAAATTAATTGATGTGGCTTGCCACATCAGTACTTTTTTAATAAAAACTAAAAAAAAGGACTTATGTATGCATTTTAGGATAGATAAAGGATCTAAATGCGACAAAAAAGATAAAAGACTAAAGTGTTACAAATAAATAAGATAAATGACACTGAGTGTAATTTTGCCTTTTTTAATTTATTAGATTCACTGAGCGAACAGTGTATGTGTTCGCTCAGTAGACAGCGAACAGTGTAAACGCAATGACAATTTTCGCTGTCTAGGAGGTGAACGTTGATAGTAACAAAAACAAAAGTGAAAAATTGTAGAGAGGAAATTGCAACAAATTTAACAAAGTATAATTTTATTACATCAACCATTACATCATAAACTTACATTAGACAAAAAATTACATCATAATAATTTTCTTTAGACAAAAAAATTAGATTAAAATAAAAAAAAAAATTAGTAAAGACCAAAAGGAATGCGGTGGAAATATTTTAAAAATCAAAATGGGTGATGTTGATTTTGGTGTCAAAAAAAATTAACAACCAATCAGATGAGGCTGTTTGAACATAGAGATTGACCACCAAGTACAATTGATTTTCCATTACCACCACATTCTCCATTATTTGGCCAAACCTCTATTTCGGCTACTCATAACAGTCCTAATTTGGACACAAAAATTCCATGTCGATTACCATAACATTCCCAAACATGGTGACAAAACAACACCAGTATAATCTTTTTGGCTGCATTGCGATTGGCTTGAGCCACATCACAACCTCCCACGTGACCAATCAGATTTGGCCACGTGGCAGACAGTTTTGACTGCACGGGGGCTGTTTTTTTTTTACTGTCAACATGATGGCTATGTAGACAGCGAACACCCATGCTCGCGACGTAGCATGCGAGCAACAATATTTCAGTTAACACATTCGTCGTCTAAATAGCGAAAGGTGTAGATTGGGAATATCAGGGGATGCGAGAAGTAGGATTCTTTATTATATATAGGTATTTTTTGGGTACCCACTCAATATGGGTCCAATTGTCATTTCGATCTATTCACAAGATATGTAAACCTTTTCAAGTATATATAATATTCGCTCATTGCTCAAACATCTTTTAGGTAGCTTCTGGGGTTATTAATCCTAGCAAGGGCCCGTTTGAAATAATTTATTTTTGAACTTATATAAAAGAACTTATGCAAATAAAGAAGTTTTTGTGTATTATTATAAATTAATTTGTTAAGGTAGTTTATGAAAAACAGTGCTGCTATATGCAGCGAAAGAAATTCTGTGAAACTTCACGAATCCTATTTTTATTTACATTAATTAAATAAAGGCTTTAATGCAGTTTTGATCCCCCTATTTTGAAAAACTTGAACTTTTGATCCCCCTATTTTAAAAGCCAACTTTTTGATCCCCTGTTTTGAAAATTTTGAAGTTTTGATCCCCCAACTCATTTTGGCCAAATTTGTGATGATGTGTCAACCTCATTGAGGACGTGACAATGTCTACGTGTCAATCTCATATTCTATGTCATTATTTTTTTTTAAAAATAAAATAATATATTTTAAAAGTATTAAAAAAATAAAAAATTAAATAATTAATAATAATTAAAAAACAGTAAAATTAACCTTTATACATGTATATGACTAAAAATCAATAAATTATCCAAATATATAATTAAAAATCACTAAATTATCCAAATATATAATTAAAAATCACTAAATTGCCCATACAATTAAAATCCAATAAATTACTAAAACATATAATTAAAAATCACTAAATTACACATCAATTGACCAAAACACTAGAATTGAAAATACCAAAACACTAGTAGTATTATCTAACATATCAGATGTAGCTTACTTGATACCAAAACACTAGTAATATTCATAAGATGCTTACAAAATACCAAAATTTTATAACATCTAAGATGTTCCAAAATACTAATTGTAATCAAACTATTATGCTTGTGAGTCTTGGGTCTGGGGTGAAGCTTGTGATCCATGGTCTATAACAGTCTGACCTCGATCATTTTTTGTCTTCTTCTTTGGTTTGACCTTTACTTGAGTTTCAACAGCAGGATATTGCATGTTCAAATTTTGCTTCTGAAGTAAAACAAAACATAAAACCAGAATTTTAGTTAAAATCCTAGACATGTTTCTTACACACTGTTTCTCTGATGGCCTATACAAACAATAATAAAACCACTATTATATAAAACCTTAGACATGTTTCTTTCAAAATGGAATCAAACACTAAAACCCTAAACATTTTTCGGTCCACCACCACTATTAAAATAATAGCAACTAAGTAACAATGGAGGACCACAACTATTATTAAATGAAGACAATCAAAAGAGACGATATGAACCACAACAACTACTAAATTAAGTGTATGTCAAACAAAAACTACTACTAATTAGGAACACCAAAAACTACTACTAAATTAAGTGTATGTCAAACAAAAACTACTACTAAATATTATCTTGTAAAGCGAGCGTAATGATGAACACGAGCGCGGATGATGAATCAAACAGAGAAATGATGAACACGAGCGTGATGATGAATCAAAGAAGATGAAAGACTAAGACGGAGATCGTCGAAGATGAGTGGCACTAGGGTTCCATGATTTGGGAACTGGGTTACTATTTGTGCGTGTTTGATTCTTCTCAATTTCGTCCCTTTTGATTTCCTGAGTTTTTTTTTTAATTATTGTTAATTATTTAATTATTTTAATATTAGATTTAAAGATTTGATCAAAAAAAATATTTCATTTAAATATATTATTTTAATATTTGCTTTAAAGATTTGATAAAAAACATTGATTTAAAAAAAAAATTAAAACATAATATTTTATTTTAAAAAATAATGACATGAAATATGAGGTTGACACATAAACACTGCCGCATCATCATTGAGGTTGACACATCATCACAAATTTGGCCAAAATGAGTTGGGGGATCAAAACTTCAAGTTTTTCAAAATAGGGGATCAAAAAGTTGACTTTTAAAATAGGGGATCAAAAATTCAAGTTTTTCAAAACAAGGGATCAAAACTGCATTAAAGCCTTAAATAAATAATGATCAAACAACTTTGACCGCTCCACATATGTGTCATCCATTAAACCTCTTTGCTAATGTTGGTGCATCGCCGATAAAGTTTTTGCTTCGAATCAGACAAAACGAGTTAGCCGTAAAATCACCACCATCCCATTTGTATTTTCCAACAAAACGACACCGTTTGAAAACTCTTCATCTTCCTTGAAAGGATTGTTCCACAAGTTCAGTAATGCTCTCTGAATACAAACTTCAATTCACTCGTTCAATCCCAATAGTGACCTCTGTAACAACAAACGTGTTGTCGACTCGGTGAGTCAACCTTGTGATGATTCAACACGGATGAGTTAGCAGGTATTTGATCTTATTCTATGCCGTCGATTGTCATCAGTGAAACCTGCGGTGGTTGTGACTGCGACCTTTAGCATTTTCCTTATTGAACTTTTTATTTTTGTTTTTATTAAAATAAAAATAATAATAAACAACCGTTTGCCGACAATGAAAAACACAATCTCAAGCTTTCCCTTGTAGAATGAATATAGCTTGGGCAGATAGAGATAACGAGTTTGAATTTCTTTTAATTTGAATTTGAAGTTTTTGTTTCTCCTTAATTGTTTTCCAAGGGATGCAAAGATTTGTTTTCCGCAAGCCTTGTGTTATGAACAAGTTTCTACATGGTGATACTATGTTGTTGGCGGAGACTGAAGAGGCATTATATTGTGGTTGTGGCGCTTTGCAAAGGTTAATGGGGGGTTTCAAAGTGCATAGAAGGAAGAAACGAAGTGGATGGTTGGTAATGAGTTGGTTGAAGCATAGATGGTTGATTTGTGAATTATGGAAGCTTACGGAGTACATAGAAGTTCCGTTTTGTTTTTTTCTTTTTTGACTTGACTGAATACATGAATATTCTTAAAAGTTAAGATGCAACACTTCATTCGTGAAGCTTTCGTGAAATGTTCCTTCGCGAGATTTAGCATTATTCTATGAAAAATTAGCTTATAAAAATATAATTTTTGGTAGTAAAAACTTA
Organism: Trifolium subterraneum; assembly: GCA_951799995.1. Lineage (NCBI taxonomy): Eukaryota > Viridiplantae > Streptophyta > Magnoliopsida > Fabales > Fabaceae > Trifolium > Trifolium subterraneum. Next base: position 24,220,643 of record OX637462.1, read on the forward strand.
CAAATTAACATAAAAATATATTTATTTGTATAAACTATTTTATATAAACTCAAAAATAAACTATTCTAAACGGGGTGTTAAGTCCATTTATACCGGCTCTATTACTCCTTAGAAGGAAGGAGCTTTTTATAGTGGAGTTTTTAGGTTTTCCGTTGGTGGTACTCCTTTTGTTTATATGGGCATTCCCATTTTTAAGGGTGACCCCAAGGTTAGTTATCTTCAAGGTTTTGCTAATAGAATAAAATGCAGGTTTACTAGTTTATTTTATTTTATTTTTTATTTATTTTTATAATAGGGTTACTAGTTTATCTTTTAAGTGATTTGAAATAAATAGTAAACCAAAAAAAAAAAAACAGTAATAAATTAAATGTCTAAATAAATAAAAAATCGACAACGGCTACAATCCTTTTTTTTGGACAGAATAATCAACTAGAAGCCTATGAAACATACTATAGGATAATTCCAATAATTCATATATAGAAATGTAAAGACATAAAAAAAAAATTGACCTTGAATTGGCAAATGAAATATACTTTATTGGAGTTTTTTTGGTACAAACTTTGTTGGAGTCTTTAATTGGCAAAATTATATTTTTAGTCTTTTAACTTAATTTCATGTAACAATTTTAATCCTTTATTGTTTTGATAACTTTTTAGTCTTTTTTAATATTTGGATATGAATTTTATAAGCTTTAAGTTTATAATTTTATTTCTTTGTTCACTTTCAATCATAAATAGAATTGTCAAATGGGTCAACCCAGCCCTGTTCGGCCCGGTGGGCTTGACTATATATATGGGCCATCCTGGTCTTGCCCAATTATTATCGGGCCTCACATTAATGAGTTTGGACTCATCCGTATGGGCAATGTGGTCTAATGAGCTGGTCCGACCCATTTTGTTTTATTTTTACCCGTTTATTCGATATTCTTTATATGATTTTGATGTTTTAGTTCCTCGTAACTATCAATTTTATTGAGATATATTTGTATGCAAGTATAAATAATTTTTACATTAACAGTAAATATCAATTAAACTTTAGTTGGACCCCTAAAAAAATTAAAATCAAATTAATAAATTATAAACTTAATTTTTTTGAAAAGTTTTAGGAAATTATAACCCATTTTATTAAGTTTACACATTTTTTTTTGAACAAACTAATATAAAACTTTATTAAACAAAGAACTCAACCCCTCAAGCACAAGGTGTACCAATAAGGGACTGAGATAATATCAAGTTTACAAGATTACAATACCGCCAAATACAACACACCAAAACACAAACACGTAATGAAACTATACAACAACCTGAAAATAGCTCCAAGAATTTTGCCGCCACCCCAATTAATCAATATCAAACAAAACGTAGCTTGACTTCAACCACCAAAAAGTTTGAAGCTTAACCCTCTCGGCCAATTTATCGATCGACTCATGTACTGATTTAAAAATTCTGTTATTTCTATCACGCCAAATCACATTGAGAACCGATATCCAAATGATGGTAAAAACTTTTTAGAGCCCTTTGATGCACCACCCAGTCCGCAAAATTGGACTGAATGAGCATCGACCACACCATGAAGCACCGTCGAAATGCCCAGCCACTTCGATATCACGAGCCACAACCGACCGTACACTGGGCACTGAAAAAATAAGTGGTTGAGATCTTCAGAGAAACCACATAACACAGAGCATAGTAACTATGGTCGCCAATGGAACCTTTTTTCTGCAAATTATCTTTGGTAGGAAGTCTATTAAGAAATAAGCGCCAAACAAAATATATTCACTTTCAGGGGCACTGCCTTCAACCAAAGAAACCTGTCAAAACTATCAGAAATTCTAGTCTCTGATGCCGATAAATAAGAGTACGCGGATTTAACGGAGTAGGATTGAGAACTGTGAAGTTTCCACACCCATCTATCTACCTCATCAACCTGCAAAAAGATGTTAGCCAACTTACCAACACACCCTAGAACTAGTTCCTCCTCCCAAGCAAATAGTCTCAGCCTCCACTTCCACGCCTCACCACCGATACCCCACCCAACCTCAAACATATCAGCTACTGATACACTTTTATTTTCCGCTAAATCATATAATCTACAGAAAGACCGCTGTAAACGACACTCCTCTAACCAAGGATCCAGCCAAAATAACGTTTCCCGACCGTTACCCACGTGCCTACAAATATTGTCCACTAACCACCGATTATCCCGAACTCCAACACCCACTCTCACCGAGTTCACATTCCTCCACCATACCGATCCAACATCCTCCGCAAAACACACCCGCCCACCCTCCTGACCATACTTAGCCTTAAGAACTAAACTCCAAAGACTATCCCGCTCCTCCAAACATCTCCACACCCACTTCCCTAATAACGAAATATTAAATTCTGTCAAACGCCTCACTCCTAATCCTCCATTCTCCTTATTCAAACAAATATTTTCCCATTTAATCCTAGATATTTTCTGGTTATCCTCACACCCACCCCAAAAACAATGGCAAAAAATAGATTCAAGAGAAGAAATGATACCTGAGGGAGCTCGGAAGAAGGAAAGAAAGTAAACCGGAATAGAGGACATAACTGATTTCAACAAAATCAAACGACCACCAAAGGACAAATTCTTACACATCCAACCAGACAACCTTTTTCGAATTTTCTCAACCAACGGATGCCCAGAAGTAAAGCTTTCTCGGGTCACCACCTATTGGTAGCCCCAAATAAGTAAACGGAATACGACCGTGTTTGCATCTCATAACCGATGCCGCCTCATGTAACCAGGATTCACTAATATTAATTCCAAAGAGCATACTCTTATGGAAATTCACCTTCAACCCTAATATTGACTCAAATAAAAGTAACACTGCCTTTAATGCTCGGACATTAGCCCAACTTTTAACACCCACCAGCAAAGTGTCATCCGCGAATTGTAAATGTGACACGGCTACCTCATTACGCGCCCCAATAACATAAGGAGTGAAAATATTTTCCGATACCATGGCTTTCATCATCACATTAAGCCCTTCGGCCGCAAGAAATAAAAAAGGTGAAAGAGGATCACCTTGTCTCAAGCCTCTTTCAAACCAGAACTCATCAGTCGGACAACCATTAACCAAAACCGATGCGGAAGCAGTCGTTACACATTGCATAATCCAACTACGCCACCGACTCGGGAAATTCATTTTAAGCATCACATCCTCAAGATAAACCCAATCAACTGAATCATAAGCATCACCTACTTTAAACATAAGTAGATCCTTATTATCTCTTCTCGCTTCATCCACAATTTCATTTCCTATTAAAATGCCATCCAAAATTTGATGACCTTTAATAAAAGCTGATTGCGACTGATCCACAACTTTACCAATTATAGTTCTCAACCTGTTAGATAATACTTTGGCAAGAATTTTGTACACACTACTTACCAAAGCTATAGGGCGAAATTATGACACCGTCTGCGGGCATTTAGCTTTCGGAATCAGAGCTATAAAGGTAGAATTCAGGCCTTTCGTAAGCACTTCGTGATGATAGAAATCCGAGAAGAAATTCAATAAATCAACTTTCAGCAACTCCCAAAAATCTTTGAAGAAACCGAGATTCACTCCGTCAGGTCCGGGACACTTGTAACTATCACAATCCCAAACCGCCTCTTTAATTTCTTCTAACAGAAAGGGTCTTGAAAGAAACTCACCGTCCGCCTCAGAAATAGAATTAAACACCAATCCACTAATATCAGGCCTGTTATGATTCTTTCTCCGGAAATGTTGACTGAAATGTTAGAAAATAATCTGGCGAATCTCATTGACCCCCTCCACCGTCCGCCCATTACTAGATAACGAAACAATCGAGTTAGACTGTCCCTCACCTCACCTCACCCTCCCCACCCACCAACACACCACGATCAAACACCCTACTTCCTCACCACCTTCTCCCTCACCCTCCCCTTACCTGTATCCAGAACTTCAAAACTATTACTACACTTAACACCAATACAATTCCCAACTACCGCCACATCACGCTGAGTTGTCTGCTCATCACCATGTAATGCGACCCAATTATTCCAATCATTCGAACCAGTATCCTTACCAGAGAAACCTGAGCCCGCTGTCAAAGAAGTACCCTGTTTGCCTTGAGAATTCACTTTTACTGAAGAACTTCCTGACTTCCTTCGTTTAGCATTCTTTAAGGATCGGATTAAAGCATTCCTGTCAGCTGCCGATAATCTAGCAAGTTTCTTCATCCCTTTAACTGAAGGTGTAAATTTGCACTTTTTTAATTTGCGCGACTTACTCGAACCATGAGACACACGCTGTTCACTCTTCATAACACTATGCTCGGAAACAGGCTGGAGAGGAGTAGCTTGCTTCGGTGAAACACGGTTTTTGATAACCCGCCCCTCTGATTTTGTTTTCCAGTCGTCATGAATTTGTTGAACAAAAGCATTAACCAAAGGTTCTTCATCTTGAAATCGGGTGTGGGCTGAGCACACAGAATTGTTATCACTATCACATGCAACCAAACAAGCATCCGAAGCAAATTCGAAATCAATATCCTCAATGAGACGAATACTTGTCAATCTATTATCAATCAACACCTGGAAAGTAACATTAATCTCCTTTAGAGAAGGAGTAGCAATCATGAAACGGGCATAATCCATCCGACTCTTGTTAGAAGTACACTCAAAAATCTTCAATAGCCTCCCATGAGACTCGGCCAATTCAGCGAAAAAAATATTGTTCCAGGCATGCACAGGTATACCAAAGCAACACACCCATGCACCCCGTTCATAAACCACATCATCTGCCAACGTCCATTGTTTAACATCCACAAAAAAGTTTCCGATGAGGTCCTGCATTTCTTGTTGAGAGCCCGCCCCACACACATCGATACGAGGATGTACCAACACTTTGTCGCCACCTAAAGGGATCAATGTAATATCTTCCAAACCAGCATCAACAAGAGCCTGTTGAACAAAGGAACAACCATAACCATGACTCAGTTTGGCCAAACTACACTCACCATCCCAATTAACATCTTCCTCCAAAGGCATGTATTTCCACACCTTATGCTCATATGCTTTGATTAAGTTTACACATTTAACTATATTTTTTAGGTTTAAATATGTTTTTGGTCCCTATAGTTTCGTTGAATTTTGTTTTTAGTCACTGAAGATTTTTTTCCCACTTTTTAATCCCTGAAGTTTTTCCCATAAGTGTTTTTAGTCCCTACTTTTTATTCAACTCGTGCATATGATTCGAAATTTTAATTTTTTTTTGTGATCATGTTTAGTACATTATATGAATCTCTTACAAAAATTTAAATTTTTTAATAAGAGATGAATTAAATATGAATTTTTTAGATTTTTGCATATAAAAATTCATAAATAATTCATCTTATGTTAAAAAATTCTAAATTTTTATTGGAAATGTTATTATAATATTATAAACATGAATACAAAAAATTATTCAAAAATGTAAAAGTATACAAGACATACAAGAGTTTGATTAAAAGTAGGGACTAAAACCACTGACGAAAAAAATTTCAGGGACTAAAAAGTGCGAAAAAAATCTTCAGGGACTAAAACTAAAATTATGCGAAACTATAGGGACTAAAAACATATTTAACCCTATTTTTTATAATAACTTTTCAATTAGATGATAATTTTTTATATTTTTATTGATATTATTTTTATAAAAATGGCATTATTTATTTGATAATGGGTCGGCCTGAAGCCCAATGCGCTAGCCCGGCCCAATACAATTTTTTATTTGAGCTACATGGGCTTGGGCCAGAAAGGCCCAATTATATTTGGGCTAGGTTTTTTGAAGGCCGATGCGCCCAAGCTCGTGGGCTGATGGGTCCGCCCATTAGCCCATCCAATCATAAATTTGTCTATGCCATAAAGAAAATCATAGATTTGAAATTTGAAAAATCTTAACCAAACATGAATGATGGACAAAAAAGGACTAAAATGATGTAAATATAAATAAATGACTAAAGTGTTAACTATACGAAATTATGTTAAAAGACTAAAATGCTGGCCTCATTGGTGTTGTAACCATTTCAATAAATTTAATCAGTTGCTTGGCAAAGATGGTCCTTCAAAAGAATGGTTATCTTCATCCTTTTTGGGCCTTCGATCGAGGAATGTTGGCCTCATTGGTGTTGTAACCATTTCAATTTTGAATGTCAACAATGCTACAATTTCTGACATGGGTGGTCTCAAATGTGCATGAGGTTGAAGGCATAAGAGAGCTACATGGGTTGCTTGCAAAACATCCTTTTCTACAAATCCATCTTTTCTCAACTTTGGATCTACAAGATTCAATAAATTTGATTTCTCGTACAACTTCCATGCCTATATATATCATAAAGATTCATTATAAAAATTATGCAGACACATACAACATATATATTGTTTTTAGATAGCCTAGTTAAAAACTCTACCTTTAAGTGAACCGAAATGAACCGTTTGTCTTTCAAACTGACTTGAACCGAACTGTTAAAATGGTTCGGTTTTATGGTTCTGAACCAGATCATAACTAACTTTTCACTAAATCGAACCAAACCATTAAGAAAACCGAACCGAACCAAACTGACAATCATAAACTGAACCGAACTATTTCAGTTTAGTTTTTAAACTGTTAGTTATGGTTCAATTTTTTTTTGTTCGGTTTGGTTTAGTTCGGCGGTTCGATTTGATTTTTTGTTTTTTTAGCCCACCCCTATTTATAAGAAAACACTATCAAGAAATCATTATTTCAATTAAGAATTCAAAACTTACATATTCAGGAAGATACTGTATTTCTGGTGGTAAAATATGATCTGTGTTTTTCCTGCAACAAATAATTTCAAGAAGTAGAACTCCAAAACTATATATATCTGCCTTTATTGACAATTCTCCTCTAAGAGCATATTCAGGAGCTGTATAGCCTCTGGTAACAAAAGAAAAACATGAATATTCATAATCAAATAATAGTAAACATGTTGCAAACAAAAATATAGCATTTAAAAAAAAATCAAAAATATTGTCTATAATATACATTTTTTGAGTTTAGGCACGCGCACACACATACGGTAAAAACAGACACACACGAGTGTAAACTTTATTTAGATAGAAGACATACAATGTTCCTGCAAATTGTGTGCTAAGATAAACTTGATCTTCGGGGAAAAACCTCGCTAGCCCAAAGTCTCCGATCCTTGGTAAGAATTTTTCATCAAGAAGAATGTTACTTGCTTTGATATCTCGATGAACGATTCTTAAGTGTGAATCTTCATGAAGGTATTGAAGTCCTCGTGCTACTCCAAGTATAATTTGGAACCTAGTGCTCCAATTTAAAAATCGAACACTGTTTCCTACAATAAATAAGTAAACGGAGGATCTTAATCAAAACTTAATCGTAATTTAAAAATTTTAGTTAATCTAAAATTACTCAATGAATGAATGAATTTTAGTAGATACATATAATGAGCTTCACCAAAAGGACGGATTTCGTGGAAAACCCTGGTTCGATTCCTGGGTGGAACAATTTCTTAGCCAGACTTTACTTACCTCGCGACCGAATTCTGGACTACGTACTAGGACCCCCTTCCCTTAAAAACTTACTGTTAAAAACAAAAAGAAAAAGATAATATAATTAAAGAAGGGATACAAACCATATATGAAGAGGTCCAAACTTCGATTCTTCATGTATTCATAAACAAGTAACCTTTGAGGTCCATCTATACAACTTCCAAGAAGTTGAACCAAATTTTTGTGCTGAATACTTGTGATCAATTTCACCTCAGCCAAAAATTCTTTTTCTCCTTGTTGGGATTTGTTAACAGACAATACCTTAACAGCAATCATCCTTCCATCTTCCAACTTTCCCTATTAAATCGAGTCAATTGTTGTTATAGTTTAGTACTACATCCGTTCCAAATTATATGTCACTTTGAAAAAAAAATTTGTTATAAATTATATGTCACTTTACATTACCAATGAAGCATTTAATGCAACTTTACCTATTATACCCTTAACTATTTATTACTCTTTATTCTTTGAATTCTTCAATTTATTTTTTCAATATAATAAATGAAGGACAATTTTGTAAATCAACTCATAATTTCTCTTTTCCATACAATAATGATTACGTTTCTTAATATGTGTAAAAATAGCAAAATGACATATAATTTGGAACGGAGGGAGTATATGTTTTTGGGTTATGTTAATTAACACGTGTCTTAAAAATACATATTAAACTACCATAGTCAAAAAAAAAAAAAAATACTACGTACATATTAAACTACCTAAAATAGAAATTTAATTATACAAAATATTTAATATTTTAAAAAGTTGAATACACATGTTCCAATAAAATTTTATATTATTTATATTTTAACATGTGCCTTTATGGTACATATTAACATTCTACTATATTTTTATATTAGTGTGATTAAATGGAGTGATCAAAATTCTTGTGACCTTATAAACATTTTTCGAAAACTTATTCGATCCAATTAAGCATATAGTATACCTGATAGACAGGACCAAAGCCACCACTTCCAAGAAGATTACCATGAACAAAGTTATTAGTTGCCTTCCTCAATGTTTGGTAGTCAAAGTAACTAAGTGACCGAAGGCTCCTACTAAACCACTCCATGGACCCTATGCAATGAACATTTCACTAGGGTGAACAAGAGGTGGAATGAAATGAACTATAAATATCTCTAATTTTATGTTAAATTTTAATCGGGTAATTTGAGATAGGGAAATGTTATTTAAGGTGGAATGATATTCTATTTTGTCTTTAAATTTGAATGAATTCGATAACTTATATATCAAAACTTTAGGATGAGGGGATGATGTCCCAATCCAAGATAGGAAAAACTTTAGGGTTCAAAGAGCATTTACAAAACTAATTACATTTACTTCCTTCCAAAGACACTTGCGAGTCTCGAATAACACATCAAATAATTCTCAATTTTTAAAAAATTTGTATGGATAATCTATATGATATTAACTTTCAATCTAACGGTGAATTTTATAAAATTCGTATTCGTCATAGGGTTATTTATAAGTAGTGCACCATGCACCACTTATATAACCCTATTTTTTATACATTTAAAGTAAAGCAATCCAAATCTTGAACCATTACCTGATGAATGTTGTGTGGATGGATTCGGAAATATCATATTCATCATCTCTTTGGGTCCAACTATTTTCCCAAAAACAAATGAGTTATTTAATTATATATAATATAGTAATATGAAACTTATGATGATAATTTTCTAAATGAAAGTACAGTACGTACCATCATGTGGAACCGTGTTTCTCATTGGTTTTGTTGGTCGTTTAATATGCTTTCTAAATACAATCCAGAGAATCAATAATAATATGGTGACAACTACTAACCCTCCAAGGACAAAGAACAATGTCTCACGTTTGTGCTCACTTGACTTTATTTTTGACTCATTGTTAGAGGGTAAAGAAGTTTCCCCTGCAATGGTTCACAAAATCTAAAATATAATTTACCGAGTCGTGCAAGTAGTAAAAGTAAAATGGTAAGAGTGTCGAATTTAAAAATTGCATTTATTGTTAAATCATATTTAATTAAACAAAAACGGCTTAAAAAAGATTTTAAATTGCTAAGAAATTTTTTTAAAAAAAAATATAAAATTTAAAGTCTTCGTCACAATTGTGTCATGACTAAAATTTGGGCCGATCTAAATTGAGTCACTTAGGTGGTTATTGGTTGATTGGGCCGAGACCCGACTAAATAAGACCAACCACAATTTAAAATTATAGTTTTATGTAGTTTAATTTATTTTCTTTTTGCTATTGAAGTAATTTGAATACCTCCTTTAGCCGGTTGGATTAAGTGTAATACGGATGATGTTTCTTTAGGGAGTACAGGTCAGACCGCTTGTGCAGACATTTTTAGAGATAGTAATGGCGCCAACTTGGGGTATTTTGCTTTAAATCTTGGTATAGCTAATGCTCTTTATGCTGAAATCATGGGTATTATCTTGGCAATTGAATGTGCTTTTGATAGAAGTTGATGTTAGTTGTGGTTAGAAAGTGACTCTAAACTTGTTGTCTCGGTTTTTAATTCTTGTAGCAATATTCCTTGGCAATTGTATAATATATGGCTCAATTGCATGATTAAGATTAGAAGTATGAACTTTTTAGTCTCTCATGTGTATAGAGAAGGTAAACATGTTGTTGATAACTTAGCCAACACAGGCCTATCTTTAAATGCTTTTACTTAGTGGAATTCTGTTCCCAATGTCATTCGGTCTGATCTTGCTAGGAATAAGCTTAAGGATGGCCTCCTCTATTACAGATTTTGTTAGCTTTTTTTGGAGGGTTTTGGTATAGTCCCCCTCCTTTGTATCCCTCTTTTCTTTTTTAATATATTGAGGCTTATATACAAAAAAATCTAAATAAATATATAGCTAAATGTGTGTAATATATGTATATGCATGATGTTATAAAATTGAAAAACATTCATCAATATAATTATGCACTCAAAATTGAATGATGATCATAATATATTCAATGAAAATTTAAAATCATTAAAAACAAAATTAAAAATGAAGTAAAATAAGAGTGACAAGTTTAGATGGAAATTTAGAACCTTGAAGTACTCGGAGAGGCATAATTTGGGAAGAAAGTGAGTTCAACCAATCAAATTAATTTCTAGCAAGATTTTGTAATTCTATGAAAATGTTTTCTTATTTCTATGTTGGGGAATAGAAAGAAGAAGAAAAAAAGGGAGAAGTATTCTAAGTTTGTCCCATAGAATTGAACGAAACAAGGATATATTGTCGGCCAATAGAGATGAAAGACACGGAGAAAATCCAAACATATCTTGTACTATTTTATGCTTATGAATTATTAATCCAAACAAAAATTTGCGAGGAAGAACCAAATTGGATCTTCTCTTTTGGAAAATTGCAACATCTCTATTACTCTTTTTCTCTTTTTAAAAGTTTAAGATAAAAGTATCTAAAATTACCAAAAGTGAATTGATTTTAGTGGTTAGCATCATCCCCTTAAGCATGTGGTGAAGTGTTCGATTCTCCGACAGATATTAATCAGTATTAACGACGGTGAAAATTTTATACCAGTATCACGGTAACCAGAAAAAAAATGAAAAATTTGGATTGAAATCAAAGTTTGAATCCATTTTTCACAAATAAACGTTTTATAATGTTTGAAAAGTATTAATTTTTATTTTTTTGAATGTCAGGATTCGTTGACACCAAGTCTCAACCATTAAAACTGTTGGGTTTTTGGTTGTTGGCATCATTTTGTTAAAACAATGTTATAGCAAGATGTTGGACTAGATGTGGTAACATTGTGTACAACATCATAGTGTACGCCCTTTTCGCATTTCTTGGAAGATTTATTTTTGTGTGAGATCCCAGAAAGATTTGGTTGAAGAATTAATCGACGCAAACTTGTGTGCCAAGACGCATGTGTTTTCCAGAATATATTCAGAAGGCGGTTTACTTGATTACTTGTTCCTCAAGATAAAATATTAAGGAATCAAGAAGATTTGATTTTAAAATATATCTTGTGAAGATTGTTGTAGAGAATATAAAAGATTTATTTCAAATAAATCTTTGTGCTTCAAGAAGATTTGATTTTAAAATATATCTTGTGAAGATTGTTGTAGAGAATATAAAAGATTTATTTCAAATAAATCTTTGTGCTTCAAGAAGATTAGAAGATTTAATTTTAAAATATATTTTCAACAAATATATTTATGGGAGGAATATTTTGATGCAAAGAAGATTTAGTAAAAATATATATTTTTCCTTTAGAAGATTTCTTGGAGCTGAAGCATTGTGAAGCCTATATAAATAAAGTTGCTAAAGCTATTTTATTTACCAAAACCGAAGCTTAAACAAATATATCAAAGATGTAGTCTTTTAGGGTTTTGTGTCTTTGTAAGCCTTGTGCTTTAGGGTTTCATGTACACCTCTCTGTTGCCGTCATTGAATATCTACGTACAGAGTTGGTTAGTTTAGTTGAGTTGTAAATTGTAAATGTCTCCTAAGCCTTTAGGTATGGAGGTGTTGATTGTGTTACTTCTCCAAAGCTTTTAAGCAAGGAGTTGTTGTGTCTTGAAGTGTGTCTCCACCATTTGATTGCTTTGTTTGTAAACAACGCTGTTTGTGTTGTTTGAAGGAAGTGAGACGGGGCGTCTCATATCTAGGAGTTCCTAGGTAGGATTGCATGAGGTAGTGTCTAGGTGATAAGATAGAAACGGGGCGTTTTGGAGTCTTTGAACTAGAACTATAGTAGTGAATTCATTCCTGGATTGGTATCCCCAGAGTAGGTGAGTTGCGCCGAACTGGGTTAACAACATACTGTGTTATTTACTTTCATGCCCTTTATTGTTTATTTTTCATATTCTGTTAGTCTGATGCGGTAGAAGATGCTACAACATGATATAGAGCATCTTACCACTGCACGCCAGAATTTCAAAAACCAATTAACATATATGAAAAAAATAATGATTAACTAGTATCTAGACCCGTGCCAAGCACGGGGAAAAATGTGACTAAAAGAATTAACATTTTAATATTTTAAATTTAAAAATATAAAATAATTAAAAAAATAACATTCATAAATATATATATATATATATATATATATATATATATCACTACAAGAAACTTGACATATAGCTACGACGAAATGTTGTTGCTAAAAGTCCAAAATCTGTGGGTACAGGCCATAAAACCTATACCCACGGGCGTTTTGTTCCGTCTACTTTATCTCAATGTACCCATTGAAGGTGTGAAAATCACAAGAAGGGGGGATTGAATTGTGTTTTTAGAATTTAAAACTTTTTTAGCTTTGTAAGAGTAAATGCAGCGGATATGAGAAACCTAGATAAATACAATGCACAAATAAACAGAGGGAGGGAGAGAGAGAGAGAGAAGAGTGCACACAAAGATTTATACTGGTTCCTCTCACAAATCGAGAGTAGTCCAGTCCCCTTGCACTTCCAAGGGATTTCACTATAATCACACAAGATTATACACTTGCTCCAGAACACACAATAGGAGACTTCACACTTGCTCAAGTCACACAAGACAAGAGACGTCAAAACTAACTTAATACAAATTAAGTAGTGACTGAAAGTTTCTAAGCTAGACTCACTAACACTTAAACTTAATCCTAAGTGAATACAAAGAATTAGGCTCAGAGTCTAAATAATATCAAAAGATATTGTTGCTTAGAGTTACAAAGAATGAGCAGTTATATGGCTTGAAATTCAAATTGCTCTCAATGTATAATTGTTCAAACGTTCAATGCTTCAGTAGTCTTCTCTCAAGAGATAAGTCTTCTATATATACTTCAGTAGATTGAGACGTTGAGATAAGACCGTTGATAGTACATTTGCAATTTGCTGATATGGAAATGATCGTGGTTCCCTAAAGGAGTAAACCAATTCCACTACTTCGTTCTTTTTCAAATAGCGCTTCAGCATTTTGAGTAAACAATAGTACAGAGTACTACACGCTCAATTTGAAGATAAGGATGATGTACTATTTCATTAGCCATGAGCTGTCAATCTTCAGAGAATGTCACTAGAAGCTTGTAATGATGTTTCGTTGTCTTCTGACTAAATTACGCAAGCTTCAGGACATATATACTTTTGGCGTCTGAAGGACTTGGTTCAAAGGCTCTGAAGGTTTTATCGTTCAGAGTCTTAACGTTCAGAATGTGGTCTTCAGAAGCTCAAAAATGATGATCTTAGTGTTTAATTTTACTTTGTTCCTGCACACTAGATCAATAATTAGTAATTCCAATTGTCCATTTAATACTTTGTTATCATCAAAACTTACGGTGTTTTATAAATTAAACTCATTTTGTTCCAACAATCTCCCCCTTTTTGATGATGACAAACATAAAGTATTAAATACAATTGTTGTTGATTTAATTTAATTATGTCAACTTCAGGTTGTTGAAGTTTGTAAGCTCCCCCTGAGTTTGATAAACCATTAGAGTTAGGTTTGTAAGCTCCCCCTAAGTTCTATCCATAATTAACTTGAATCAGTTTAAGAAACAATTTGATAAACTTGATTGTATTCTCATATTTAACTCTCAGATTGTGAGGTTTGCAAGCTCAACTCCTAAGTCTGATAAAAATAATTAAGAGCACAATCTTAATTATCTCCATCTATGAATACACAATTATGTTCATTAATTTGCTCTCCTTATCAATTTAAGTGCATAAAAAAATAAGAGCAAAAATAACTAGATTGATAAGAGAAGAGATTCTCAATGACAGTTTCAGATTCCATGTAAGCAATATTAACAAATAATACACTAAAATTTTATTGTACAACATATTACTCCCCTTTTTGTCATTATCAAAAAACGAAAAAAAACAAAAAGGATAAGTAATAAAAAAAGACAGAATTGCTTAAAAGAATCCTAAGGGTTTTTGGTCAAGAGAAGATTAAGAATGGTTTGGAGTTGGTCTTCAGTCTCTCTTGAGTTCCCAATTATCTTGGCACGTTTGACACCTTGCGGAGTGAGATTCTGATCAATGGAGTTTTGAATCCTTGTCATTGTATCTTCATTATTCTTCTCAAAAAGTGTCTTCATTAGTCCTGAACCACTAAGAGAACTAGTTTCTTGATCATGCACAATTTCAATTCTATTCATTTATGTATTACCAGTATCTATGAGCATCATAGTTTGGTTGGTTTATAGTGTGACTGTGTGATAGAATTTGAAGTGTACAAGTTTTGGTTGGCTAAAGGTGAGAAAGGTTTAGATGTAGCTGAATTATTGTGTTCTGATGAAATTGGTTGGTTTTGTTCAGGTGGTGTATCTTGAGGTTGGTCAGAAGGTGAATCTATATGGATAGGAGAGACTCTGAATGATGTCTCATTCAGGATCTCTTCTAGTATAAGAATTTTTGGTGATGATTGTGGGGATATAACAGCTGAAGGTTGAGTTATTTCCTCCTCAGGAATATGCTTGGCTTCAGTGTTTCTTTTCATTCTAAAGCTGGCCCAATGTCTCATAATTTCATCAAACTCTAAATCAGAAGAATTTGAATCAGATGAGGATGAAATAGAAACATGTTGTGAGGCAGGTGATGAGGGAAAGATAGTATTCAAGGGTTGGACATTTTCAATGACTAATTGAGCTAGGTATAAGAGAGTTTAAGAGGGTAGATGATGCTCTTGATATAGGAATACAATAATCAGAATTGAGATTACCTACATCTGATCTCTGTCTCTTGTTTCCCTTAGTGTTTGGAGTGTCTCTGAATGATTGCTCTTGCACTTTCTCTTCAACAACTGTCTCTTCAATCACATCATCTTCTTCATAATCACTGACCACTTCCTCTTTGACCATCTTCATTCTCTGTTCAAATGTTGGACCAATTCCTCTTCCAATATCTTTCATTGTAACCTTAACTCCCCTTTCCTTCACAAGTCTCATGTATTCCAAAATAACTTCAGGAGGTTCATTATCAAAGATAAAAGCTTCTTCCCTTGGTCTGAACTTCTCCCTATTCTCCAATAGAGGTTGCTAAGGGTAAATGAGTTTATCTGATCTCTTAAGACGCATATGAACCAGAATCTTGGCATCTAAGATAAGTGCTCTGACTTCCTTAACGTCATCAAATACCCCAGCAACTTTGAATCTATCAGGAATTGCAAGCTGCTAAAAAATGTAGCTTAGAAGTCTTGGATGAGAGATCAGCTTGGAAGGGTTAGAATACCTTTGAGATTCACAAATAGTTTCACAGAGATGTTGGAATATATAAGCTGAGAGATTCATTTGTCTTCTAGTAGATAAGAAATAGATAAAATGTCTATGATCCCAAGACAATTTATCAGTTCCTGTTTCCTTTGGAAGTATAGAAGAAAATAGAATCTTAACCAATACTTTCTCTTGAGTATTCATCTGACTGACTTTACTTGAAACTGTCTTCTGATCCTTGAAACATTGATTGGCCATTGCAGTGATGTAGACTGACTTCTTTGCAGATGAAGAATTGTAGTGTCTGACCATCCCAGAGTTTGGAAGGTTCAGCATCTTAGCCATATTACTTCTTGTAAGGATAACTTGAAATCCTCCAATACTTATGTTATTTCTGTTTCCTTGAAGTCTGTCAGACCCAATTCAACTCTAGTTTTGTCCTTGTTCACAATGGGGTTCTGATCAATTATCTTCTGAAGCTCTTCATTAGCATCTGCCCTTGTGAATACATCACATTTTCTCCAGAAATCAAAAACTAAATCAGGGTAAATAGGACCATTTAGCATATTGAAGTAGTTTTCCCAACCTTGTTCAACAAACAATTGTTTATAGTCATACCCATTGACTTTCAGTGCCTCAAAATCCACTGGTTTTTCCATAACCAAATGAATATCTTCAAAACATAGATTCATAGTAGCGTCTTTCAGATAAATATCCTCAGAGTAGATATTGATTGGAATGTCTTCTGGAAACCGAGATTGTGTGGATGAACTTGCCATTTTTCTGAGGTTTAGAACATGGTTTTGCTTGAAATTTGGAGAGAAAGAAATTGTTCTGAGGTTTAGAAGAATTGAAAAGTGTTGGTTGTGAGAGTGATTTGTGTGAAAGTGAATACGTGATTTTTGAAAACTTTGAATTAGACAAAAACGAGGGAGTACAATCGTTGTGTTAAGAAAAGTTCGTCATTAACTGCCTTTACCAAAACCAATCAAAAGATTTAAAGAGTAACAAAGTTGTTGACGCGTGTAAAACACTTGTCAGTAACACTTTTGAGTCTGATCGTTACGAATTCAAGTAACTTTCAGAAGCTATAAAATATATTTAGCTTCTGACATCCTTTCAGAGGACAAGATGTTCAGATGCTAAATCCACAAAATTGATTTCAGAACTAGTTTTCTTTAGAGACTAAAAACATGTTCAGATGCTTTTTAATAAAATCAAATCTTTCAACTGCTAAAGGTTTTGTAAATATATCAGCCCATTGTCTTTCAGTTTCAATGAATTGAATATTTACACTACCCTTCTGAACAAGGTCTCTTATAAAATGATTTTTAATTTCAATGTGCTTAGCTCTGGAATGCAAAATTGGGTTTTTAGAAAGTTTTATAGCTGCAGTGTTATCATCCAGAGTATTAACTTTGTAATCCTCTAACTGGTATTTCATCCAGAGTAGTTGTGTACAATACCTGGCTGCTGATATGTATTCTGCTTCTGTTGTAGACAAAGCTATAGTAGTTTGTCTTTTGCTAGCCCAAGATATGAGATTTTCTCCAACAAATTGGCAATTACCACTTGTGGATTTCCTCTCAATCTTGTCTCCAGCATAGTCAGCATCACAGAATCCTATCAACTTATAATCATTTGATTTCTTATAAAATAGACCAAGATTTGCAGTTCCCTTAAGATATCTAAAGATTCTCTTTACAGCAGTAAAATGAGATTCTCTAGGATCTGATTGGAATCTTGCACACAAGCATACACTAAACAAAATATCAGGCATTGATGCAGTTAGGTAAAGAAGAGAACCTATCATACCTCTGTATATTTTTTAATCCACTTTGAAGGTGAAAAACACAAGAGGGGGTGGGGGGGGGGGGGGGGGGGGGGGGGGGGTTGAATTGTGTTTTGAAAAATTAATTCTTTTACTAGAAAATAGATTGAAACACAGCGGATGAAAGAAGCTAGACAAAACACAAAACACAAAAGACAATGAGAGAGAGAGAGAGAAGGAGTGCACACACAGAAATTTTATACTGGTTCCTCTCACAAAACGAGAGTAGTCTAGTCCGCTTGCACTTCCAAGGGATTTCACTATAATCTCAAAGATTACACACTAATACTCAAGCACACAAGCAAGAGACTTTCTTGCTCTAGGTCACACAAGACATAGAGACTTCCTTGCTCAAGTCACACAAGACAAAGAGACTTCCTTGCTCAAGTCACACAAGACAAGAGACTTCCTTGCTCAAGTCACACAAGACAAGAGACTTCCTTGCTCAAATCACACAAGATAAGAGACTTGACAAACTAACTTAATACACAGATTAAGTAGGACTGAAAGTTCTAAGCTCGACTCTCTAAACACTAAGTTCAGAGCCTACAATATCAAAAGATATTTTACTTAGAAGGTTACACAAGAAAGAATAACAACAGTTCACAGCTTGAATACACTTTGAATCTTTCTCTGAGTTTAGATGATCTTCCAGTAGTCTTTTCTCTATCAGGATGTCTTCTATTTATACTCTAGGTATAAAGACGTTGAGAAAGGACCGTTGGTTGTACAATCTTCTTTTTGTTGATAAGACCGTTGTACTATTCCATTAGTTATGAGCTGTCTTTCTTCAGAGAGTGTTCTTCAGAATCTGATAATAACATTTCTTTGATCTTCTGAATGATGTACGCAAGCTTCAGACTGTGTTTCTCTCTTTGGCATCTGAGGACTACTTCAGAGGCTCTGAAGCTTCTTGCTTCTCAGAGTCTTAACGCTTCAGACTGTGTCCTTCAGAGGCTTAAATGATGATCTGAGTGGATAAGATTTTTACTTTGTTCCTGCACACTAGATCATTCATTAGTAATACCAATTGTCCATTTAATACAATGTTATCATCAAAACTTAGGGTATTCTATAACTAAAACTCATTTTGTTCCAACAATCTCCCCCTTTTTGATGATGACAAACATAAAGTATTAAATACAATTGTTGTTGATTAATTTAATTATGTCAACTTCAGGTTGTTGAGGTTTGTAAGCTCCCCCTGAGTCTGATAAACCATTAGGGTTAGGTTTGCAAGCTCCCCCTAAGTTTTATCCATAATTAAGTTGAATCAGTATAAGAACAATTTGATAAACTTGATTGTATCTACATACCTAACTCTCAGAGTGTGAGGTTTACAAGCTCAACTCCTGAGTCTGATAAAAATAATTAAGAGCACAATCTTAACTACCTTCATCTATGCAAACACAATTATGTTTATTAATTTGTTCTCCTTATCAATTAAGTTTATAAACATTTAACAAGATAAGAAAGAGATTAGATTCTTATTTAAGACAGTTTCAGATTCTTATTTTAGTAGGTATTTAAAAAATACACCACTACTGACACAATTGTACAACTAATACTCCCCCTTTTGTCATTCGCAAAAAGTTGTAAGACAATAAGTAATAACCAAAACGTGAAAAAGAAAACAAGAATCCTAAGGGTGTTTGGACAAGAAGAGAGTGAGAAGCTGCTGAGCCTTGCTTGTAGAAGCTCTTGAGTATGCCACGAGCTCCAGAAGCTTATCCTCTTGTTGATCAAGCGTATGGTCTATTAAGTGTAGAATCCTTGACGTCTGGTCTAAACTCCCTTCCTCTTTCTGTTCCTCAAGTGGTGCAGAGTCTGGTTGACTTGGACCACTAGGTGAACGAGTCACATGATCATCTGGTTCATCAATTCTATCATTTATCGCAATTTCAGTATCTATAAGCATCTCAGAAGGTGTTAAAGGTTTAGGAGAGTTTGATGGAATTGATTTGGGTTGTTCAGATGATGTTTCATTTGGTGGTTCAGAGGTTTCATGGATTGGAGAAACTCTAAAAGATGTTTCTTTCAGAATCTCTTCTTCCGTAAGAATTTTGGGTGATGGTTGAGGAGTGGCAACATGGGATGGCTGAGCTATTTCCTCCTCAGGAATGTGCTTAGCTTTAGCAGTAAATTGTGCAAAACCAGCCATGAGGTCATCATACAATGAGTCAGAAGACTCTGAATCAGAGTCTGAAACTTGAACATATTCAGGTTCGGAGGGTGTTGGATAGATGGTATTTAGGGGTTGGACATTATCTAGGATAGATGCTTCAGATATTTGATTGCAATAATTAAAAGACTGATTAATACCTGTATCTGACCTTTGTCTCTTCTTTCCCCTAGTGGTGCAGTGCTTTGTACGAGATTTTCTGATAATTTTTGCACTTAACAAGTCTTCTACAGGAGGTTCTGCAGCCACATGCTCTTCATCAACTTGCTCTTCAACCACAGTATCTTCAACCACTGGATGATCATCCTCTGACCTATTAACTGAAGCCTCTTCCATTGGTGGTTCCTCAACCATTATATCTTCTTCATAGTCACTGAACACCTCTTCCTTAATTGCTCTCATGATTTGTGCAAATGTTGGACCATCACCTCTTCCAATATCCTTATGAGTGACAGTAGTTACTCTTTCCTTCATTAACCTCATGTATTCTAGGATGACTTCAGGAGGTTCATTGTCAAAAATGAAGGCTTTACTCATGGGTTGAAATTTGGTCTTATTCATCAAGAGAGGCTTTTGAGGGTAAATTAACTTTTCTGACTTCTTCAAACGTAGATTCACCAAGATTTTAGCATCAAGAATGGGTGCTCTAACTTGTTCAAGGTCATCAGAAACCCCAACCACCATGAATCTATCAGGAAGACCAAGCTGCTCAAAGATAAAACTTAATAGCCTTGGGTGTGAAATCAATTTGGAGGGATTTTCAAACTTTTGGGCTTCACAAATTGTTTCACAGAGGTGTTGAAAGATGTAGGCAGGTAGATTCATTTTCTTTTTAATAGAGAGAAAGTAAATGATGTGTCTCTGATCCCAATTTAGAGAGTCACTACCAGCGTCCCTAGGAAGAATTGATGAGAAAACAATCTTCGCAAGAACTTTTTCTTTATCATTCAGATGACCAACTCTATTTGACATCTTCTGACCCTTGAAGCAGAGTCTGGCCATATCATTGAGATACACTGACTTTCTCCCAGATGCTGCAGTGTAGAGTCTGACAATTCCAGAGTTGGGAAGACCCATCATTTTGGCCAAATTGCTTCTTATTAATACAACTGGAAATCCACCAATACATGAACGTATCTCTGTTTCTGTGAATTTCCTCAGACCCAATTCCACTCTTGATTTTCCTTTATTCTCCATTGGGTTCTGATCAATCACACGTTGAAGTTCTGCATTTGCCTCTACCAACGTAATTACTTCACTCTTTCTCCAGAAATCATACACCAAATTTGAGTAGATAGGACCATTAAGCATATCCAAGTAGTGCCCCCAGCCTTGTTCAGTAAATAACTCTTTATAGTCATGCCTATTGACTCTCAAGGCTTCAAAGTCTATTGGCCTTTCCATAACCAATTTACTTTCTTCAAAACGAAGATCCATTGTTGCATCCTTAAGAAAAGAATCTTCAGCATAGATATTAATTGGGATATCCTCTGGGAATCTTAGTTGAGAAGATGAACTTTCCATTTCTGAGGTTTAAGAACTGGGTTTTGCTAATTGGAGGGAGAAAGAATATTTTCTTGGTTTTAGAGAAGGAAAAGTGTGGGATGTGAAGGTGAACTTGTGTGAAAGTGAGTAAAGTGATTTTGAAAAACTCTTGTAAAAACAATCATGAGGGAGTACATTCGTTGCATTAAAGAATTTCGTCATAAACTGCCTTTACTCTAACCAATCAGAGACAGTGAGTAAAGACAAAGTAATTGACACGTGTACTCCACTTGGTTAAAAACACTTCAGAGTTTGAAAGCCTTCAGCTTCTAAACATTTTAAGAATTTAAAGAGGTCAGAGGCTGAAGTCACAATTTTGTTTTCAGAGCTTGATTTCTTCAGAGACTAAAGACATGTTCAGATGCTTTTTAATAAAATCTAGTCTTTCAACTGCTAAGGGTTTTGTAAATATATTAGCCCATTGTCTTTCAGTCTCAATGTATTGAATATTTACACTACCTTTCTGAACAAGGTCTCTGATAAAATGATGTTTAATTTCAATATGTTTAGCTCTTGAATGCAAGATTGGATTTTTTGAAAGTTGAATAGATGCAGTGTTATCACAGAAAAATGGAATATTGTGACTATTAACTTTGTAATCCTCTAACTGATATTTCATCCAGAGTAGTTGTGTACAACACTTGGCTGCTGATATGTATTCTGCCTCTGCTGTAGACAAAGCTATAGTAGTTTGTCTTTTGCTAGCCCAAGATATGAGATTTTCTCCAACAAATTGGCAATTACCACTTGTGGATTTCCTCTCAATCTTGTCTCCAGCAAAGTCAGCATCACAGAATCCTATCAGCTTATAACCATTTGTTTTCTTATAAAATAAACCAAGATTTGTATTTCCCTTCAGATATCTAAAGATTCTCTTTACAGCAGTAAGATGAGATTCTCTAGGATCTGATTGGAATCTAGCACACAAACAGACACTGAATAAAATATCAGGCCTTGATGCAGTAAGGTAAAGTAAAGAACCTATCATACCTCTGTATAGCTTCTGATCAACTTTGCCTTCTGAATCATCTTTGCTGAGACTGCTTGTTGGATGCATTGGTGTTGTCATGGGTTTGCAATCATCCATGTTGAATTTCTTCAGCAGCTCCTTTGTATATTTGGTCTGATGAATGTAGGTTCCATCTTTGTTTTGGTTGATTTGAATTCCCAGAAAGAATTTCAGCTCTCCCATCATGCTCATTTCAAATTCTTCCTGCATAATCTTAGAAAATTCTTTGCACAAAGATGGATTAGCAGATCCAAAAATAATATCATCAACATAAATTTGAATAATTAAAATGTCATTCTTAAATGTTTTACTAAAGAGAGTATTGTCAACTTGACCTTTTTGAAAACCTTTTTCAACTAGGAAATTGCTCAGCCTCTCATACCAAGCTCTGGGAGCTTGTTTCAGACCATAAAGAGATTTCTTTAGCTTAAAAACATGGTCAGGATGTGAAGCATCCTCAAAACCAGGAGGTTGTTTGACATATACTTCTTCAGAAATGTAGCCATTTAAGAATGCACTTTTAACATCCATTTGATACAAAATAATACTATGATGAGTAGCATAGGAAAGAAGTAATCTAATAGCCTCAAGTCTAGCAACTGGAGCAAATGTTTCAGTGTAGTAAATCCCCTCTTGTTGACTATACCCTTGAGCTACTAGTCTTGCCTTATTACGAACAACTTCTCCTTGTTCATTTAGCTTGTTTCTGTAGATCCATTTTGTTCCAATGATATTCTTTTTAGAAGGCTTGGGTACTAAGCTCCATACTTCATTTCTTTCAAATTGGTTTAGCTCTTCTTGCATTGCTACAATCCATGCATCATCAGCTAGTGCTTCATCAGTTGAACTTGGTTCCACTAAGGAGATCAATCCAATTAATGAATCTTCATTTCTGAAGCTTGATCTAGTTTTCCTTGGACTGTCCTTGTTTCCCAAGATTAGCTCTTCTGGATGAGAGGATTTGTATTTGAAAGAATGTTTTGATTGTTCAACTCTGCTTGGACTGCTTCTAATAATTTCTGATGCTGAGTGATCTTCAGAGTCCAAGGTTTCAGGAGTTGAATTTGTTTCTTCAGAAGTTGGTTGAGATGGTTCTGATGTTCCTTCAGGTTCTGATTCTTCATCATCTGATAGTTGTAGATCTTAAAAGTTCTCAACTAGCTCTGACACTTTGTCAGGCTGCTTGTCATCAAATTTTATGTGCATACTTTCTTCCACTGAGTGAGTTTCAGAATTATACACTCTGTATGCTTTTGAGCGTTCAGAATATCCAATAAAGATAACCTTTTAAGCTTTAGCATCAAATTTCTTTAGATGAACTTTTGTATTCAGAATGTAACAAGTACAACCAAATTGATGAAAATAGGATACACTGGGTTTCTTTCCCTTAAATAGTTCATATGTTGTTTTATTCAAAATAGGTCTAATATAGATTTTATTTTGAACATAACATGCTGTGTTTACAGCCTCTGCCCACAGATACTTGGCAATGTTAGTCTCATGCATCATGGTCCTGAACATTTCTTGCAGAGTTCTATTCTTCCTCTCTACAACTCCATTTTGCTGTGGAGTTCTAGGAGAAGAAAACTCATGTAAGATGCCATATTTTTCACAAAAATTTTCAAACATTTCATTTTCAAATTCACCACCATGATCACTTCTAACTTTTAAAATGTGTAAACCTTTTTCTTTTTGTATCTGTGTGCAGAAACTACTAAAGACATCATATGCATCATCCTTATTTCTGAGAAATTTAACCCAAGTCCATCTACTGTAATCATCAACAATGACTAGTCCATATTTCTTCCCATTGATTGAGGCTGTGCTCACAGGACCAAACAAATCAATGTGGAGCAGCTCTAAGGGCCTAGAGGTAGAAACAACATGCTTAGGTTTAAAAGAAGTTTTCACACTCTTCCCTTTTTGGCAGGATCCACAAAGAGCATCTGAGTGATAGTGAAGCTTAGGTAGGCCTCTGACAAGGTCAAGTTTGCTAAGTTTAGAGATTAACCTCCAGTTAGCATGACCTAACCTTTTATGCCATACCCACTTTTCTTCACTCAGAGTTAGTAAGCATTGACCTATTGGTCTGCCAAATCAGAAAGGTTTATTTTAAACACATTGCCTACTCTTTTACCTTTAAACACTATGGATTTGTCAGATTCTCTAACTACAGTACATGACCCTTTATCAAAGTTAACCACAAACCCATTGTCACAAAATTGACTAATGCTAAATAAGTTGTGTTTGAGTCCATCTACAAACCATACATTATTAATTAAAAGGGAGGAGTTACCTACAATACCTGTACCTTTGATCTTGCCTTTCTGGTTACCTCCAAAGCCAACTGTTCCACCATCTTCAAGATTTAAAGATGTGAACAAATTCTTATTACCAGTCATGTGCCTTGAACATCCACTATCCAGATACCATGATTGATTACCATTTTCTTTCAGTCTAGATAGTTGTAGAATAAACAAGGTCAATCATTGTAATAATACCCTTCGCATTCATTGTGAAGTTCTCTCCAATAATCATTGGCTTTGTCCACTTCAGCAGCTTTGGAAGTAAAGTAATGTTTGGGAACATAGGCTTTCCTTCCACAGTTGATCACTAGCCTCCATTCATCTGATTTGAAATGGTTTTTCCTACAAGGAAGATCTGAATGGTAGACAATTTTACATTTTGGTACCCATTGTTTTCTGGGTCCAGTTTGGTTAGTTCTATAATCTTTAGTTCTTCCTTGCCTCTGTGAAAAACTTTGTGGACTCTTAAAAAATTTCTTTTGAAAGTTTGGTCTTTGAAAATTGACCTTCTTAGTCCATTGATTTTGAAAATAAGGCTTTGATTGATAATCATTATAGGATTTAGGTTGCTCTTCTGATCTAGGATTAATTTTGCTTACCAAAGTCTTATGTTGATTATTTATCATTAGCTTGGTTTGTTTTAGAGTCTGATTGGGTGAGCTTCTGAGTCCCAAAGTTTTCAGAGTCTTAGACTTGACAGTCTCAGATTCTGAATGCTTAGGTCCAGAGTTGCTTTCTTTGGGGTTATGAGAAACAACCTCTGAAGTGACTTCAGAGCTTATTTTGCAGATTCCAGAGATACCCTCTGAGTCTGAAACAACCACAGCTTTGCCTTTGTTTTTCGCAGGCACAAAGGTTGAATAAAGATTATCAGGAATATTATTTAAACAAATATAGGGATTTTGTTTCCCATATGATTTACCATATGAGTAACCAATTCCTTCACCTACATTTTTACAAACATTATAAATCATAGACGCCATTTTGCTTTTGTTGACGTTCTGATGAACAAACTCCTGAAGTGCAACCTCATGCTCATCAGTAGGTTTGTTACATCTTGTGCACCCATTTTCAAGTTCTTCAATTTTGATTAAAGAATTTTTATATAGAGCTTGAAAATGTTCAGCTTTCTTTGCTAATGTTGGAACAAAATATGTGTTAATACACACCCTTAGGTTTTGATGATAACAAAGTATTAAATGGACAATTGATGGTACTAATGTTTAAATTAAGTGCAGGAGAATTCAACGTTATATCAAGAGCACACTTAATTTAGACTCTGATGAAACCTATGGAAGTCTGAATAAATACACTCTGAAAGAGTTCAGAAGCAACAACGTGGTCAGGAGCTAAACAAAGTTCAGAAGCTCAAAGAGGATCAGAACGTCTGAAGGAGTTCAGAAGCTCAGAGAAGTTCAGAAGCTCAGGGATGTTCAGATGCCTACAAGAGTTCAGATGCTGTCTGCTAGTCATGAGTCATTCAGAGGATGAAGACGTTCAGAAGCTGAATTGCGAAGGACTATCAGAGACCAACCATTCAAAGACCAATCAGACTCCAAGTTATCAAAGGTTCATCAAAGCAAAGGAATTCCCCAAATCATCAGAAGGGCTACTTCAACTACAATTATCAAGCCTGATGATTTGTTCTAAGGTCAACTAATTGCAACGGTCACAAAGGATGTAATCCCTCTCTCTAGGAGCTAGTTGTACCTTATAACTGTACTATTGGACAAACAGTAAAGGTGAAGCCTCTCTGCAAAGAAAGACGTGGCTTTACTCAACGGATCTTCAAAGACTACAGCTGTCCATTTTACAACGGGAATTTCTCCAACGTCTCAATGTCTTTCTCAACTCATATAAATATGCCAAAGAAAGAATTGATGACTAACAATCTTCATTATAAAACATCTCTCAGAAGAAAGTGAGAATCTGCATTGTAATATAAAATATCTCTCAAATGAAGTGAGCATAGAAACTAGCTAAAGCCTCTGAAGTTATTATGTTTGTAATAAGTTTAAGCTTATAACTTAGTAGTAAGTCTTCTGCTTAGTGTAGAAGCAACAAAGTCTTCTGCTTAGTGTAGAAGTAAGAAAGTCTTCTGCTTAGTGTAGAAGCATATAAGTCTCAATCTTAGTGATTAGAGCAACGAAGTCTTCTGCTGAGTGTAGGAGCAAGGAAGTCTCTCTGTCTTGTGTGACTTAGAGCAGGAAGTCTTGAGCTTGTGTGCTTGAGCAAGGAAGTCTCTGATCTTGTGTGATCAGAGCAAGGAAGTCTTTGATCTTGTGTGATCAGAGCAAGGAAGTCTCTCTGTCTTGTGTGACTAAGAGCAGGAAGTCTTGAGCTTGTGTGCTTGAGCATCTATTGTAATCTTTGTGATTATAGTGAACTCTCTTGGAAACAAGGGGACTGGAGTACTCTCAATTTGTGAGGGGAACCAGTATAAATTGTTGTGTGTTCTTCTCTCTCTCACTCTCTCATTTACTCCTTCATCATTCACTTAACCATTAGTTTAATTGTGTGAACAATTCGCTGTGCTTAAAGACTCTGATAGATTTAAATATCTAGAAAAGTTTTTAAATACCTAAAACACAATTCAACCCCCCTTCTTGTGTTTTCTCCACGCACCTTCAATTGGTATCAGAGCCTGGTTCTGTTGGTAAATCACTTAACCGTGAGACAGTCAAGATCCAAAGGAGAAAACCACCATGGCTCAAAACATGGATGATTGGAAGCAGAAGTTATATCAACAAGTTGCTGATCTTGTCAAAGAAATTGAAGATGGACTGAACTTAAATGAAGATCTGAGCAACAATCAAAATCCTTCCACATCAGGTTTCAAACAAACCTCTAGTATTGAATCTACAACTACTACTCCTTGCCTCATTAGTGATGATAATGAAAGCATTCAGTGGGCAACAGTAAATGGTGTGTTAGATCAATATGAGGAGTTTAGGATGGAGGAAAATGAGAGCATTGAAGAGATGAACTTAAGGTTTCAAGCCATCACAAGCAAGCTTAAAGACTACAACAACAAACTCAACAACAAAAAGCTTGTAAGCAAGTTGCTGAGAAGTTTGCCTCTGAATTGGAATGCAATTTCAAACACTATAGAGGAAACTGAAGACATCAACTCAATGAGTCCTGAATCATTGATTGATTTACTCAGAGTCCATGAATTGGCTCTAAAGGATTTGCAAGAGTTGAAAGGTGAAGAAGCAGAAGCAGCAAGGAAAGGAAAGCAAGCATTGGAGCATGAAGATCTTGTTGAAGAACCTGATGAAGATTATCTTGAAAGGGTTTCAAGAAAAATTCAAAGATGGTACAACTTCAAGAAGAATGGAGGAAGACTGGCTAAAGGAATGACAACATGGGATGTACTAGACAACTTCTCTGAAGATGAGTCTGAAAGAGCACCAGGAGCTGAAGGATCAAGTTCTGAAGATGGCTCAGACTTTGAAGACTCAAGTTCTGATGAAAAGTCAGAACCTGAGAGCATAGAAAGTATTCAGAGAACAGTGAATCAGGTATATTCTTGTCTTTCTAAAGCAAAATTGATCAAGCATCTTAAGAAGACTTTACTTAAACTCTCCAATAGTCAGCAGAAGTGTAAAAAGCTTAAAGCAGACTATGAGAATTTAAGTAAGCAAGCAAATCACTCTGAAGATCTTGTACAAAACAATTTTATCAAAACAAAAGATCTTAAGAATGATTATGCTATGTGTTACAAACCCTTTGAGCACTCTTTTGCTCTCAAAGAGTATTGCAACACTAATGCTGATCAAAATAAAAAAAATTCCATGCTTTGCAATCTTAAGATCAACAATACTAATGGGATTGGATACTCTAGTAATAAAACACTAGAGGAACCAAGCTCATCAGTTATTGATAGAAGCTTCTCTCTCCCAAATCTTTACACTACATTTGTATTTGATAGCACTCAGATGAAACAAATGGAGGATGAAGATTTGGCAACTAACAGTCTAGGACCCTCAAGCAAGTGGGTACCAAGAGACAAAATTATTTACTTGATTGCAGGTGAAATTAAGTCTCTGAACCTTCCAATCACATGGATGCATGTGACTGTGAATGGAAGAAGAGCAATTGTGCATAGAAGGCACATTTTTGAAGAGACAGATGGAGAAGAACATGAGATGAAGTACATAAGGAGCAGGAGGGAGCATGAAGATTTTGAAGCATGTGTTGAAGATGATAACAACTCAGTATGGTGGAGTGATTGTTCAGGCTATGACACTGACTACACCTAAAATCAAGAGCTTCAAAATCAGGTAAGTAACTCTCATCTCTTGAATGACAATTCAGAGGAATAACTTTCAAAAGTTGAAAATGTCTTCTTAGGACACAAAATGTTCAGAACTAAAAACCTTGAAAAAAAAATCCTGTCTGAACATATATTTTTTATGTCCTGAAAGATTTGTTTCCAGCCTCTGAAGTTCTTCAGGTTTCAGCATCTGAAGAAGCTCATACTCTGAGAAACTTTTCAACCTCTGAAGGATAAGCCTCTGAATAGAAAATGAATTGGAAACGTTCAAGTATTTTCACTAAAACGTTTTGGCGCTAAATAGACAACACATACACACACTCTGATTGGGTTGAAACAGTTAATGATGGTTTGTCTTATTTTTGAATTTAATATGTTGTGTGCTTTAATTTGTTTTATTGTCTTAATCGAAATCACCTAAAACAATTGCACACTTTACATTATCACATTTCTAACCTTCAAAACTAAAACAAATCTCTTTTCTCTGCAATTAGAAAATCCAAAAATCCTAACTTCTGTGATGGAAACTTCTACCTCATCAGCTTCTACTGTCTCGCTTTTGTTTCCAAGGGATTTAGCAGTCAACATCATCAACTGCTCAGAGGTATTTAGTAGAGAAAGATCGCTCGACATGAAAGGGAAATCGCTCAACCTGGTTATTGAACAACCAATTGATTTTGGAAGTCTTAGAGTCAATCAACATGACGTTGAGAAGTTCTTCACGGACCAAAATGGAGGTGGTAGATACATGAAGGTATTAAATGGTCCAATCTACCCTACGCTAGTTAAAGATTTCTGGGTAAGAAGCAAGGTAGTAACCATGGAAGACTTCAATAAAGAAGTGGCTGTCTTAAGGAATTCAATGCGTGAAAACAAAGACAATACTCCCGCTGAATTGGGTCTAAGAGAAGTAAAAGAAGAAGAAATTAGGTCGGTGGTGTGTGGTTTTGAAGTAGTTTTGACTCAATCAAATTTAGCCAGCATTCTACAAATTCCCAATGAGGGAAAATTCAATGTCTTCAGTGCTGGTGAAGCCAAGAACACAGGGTGTCTAAGTGATATGACAAATACGTGTTATGAAGAAGGGAAAACTTGTGAGAGCAATAAAAGTGGTGATTTGAAGCCAAGACAGAAACTCTTAGCCAGAATCCTGCTAGGATCAATCTTTCCAAGGAGTGGAAGTTCTGATCAACTTTCTTGGGACCATAGGTACTTTATCTATTATCTCACTAAAGGATATCAACTGAATTGGGCTAAGTATATCTTCAACCACCTGCGTAAAGCTGTTAATGCTACTCAAAAACAATCCAAGCCAAATGTTCATGTCATCTATCCAAGAATTCTTAGTGAAATCTTCTATCAATGTGGTGTGATAAATGTAATTAAAGCTACTGGACATGAGAATCTGATTAGGAAAATCAGAGCCTCTACAATCTCAGCTCACACCCTCTCCAATATGAACTTGCTAGATGGAAAAGAGATGTAACCCTCTGATCCATTTAAACTTCAACCACACTCAGAAGTTTCAATGGTGAAGAGATATATGATTGACATACCTGCTATCTCAAATGGTATTGTCAATCAATATATTCATTTGTTAGAAATTCAGGATGAAGGGCTGGAGATTGAAGAGGAGGGATTGAAGAAGAAAAGGAAGAGGCTGGTAAAGATAGAGAATAAAACTACAAAGACAGACAGCAAAGGAAAGACACCGACCAAGACTGATGGATCATCTAGGGTAGTGATCCAAGAAGAAGAAAGCGATGTAGACAATGAACCTATCATTGTCAGGCTAAAGAGACTTGCCAAGAAGCCAAAGAAGAAAGCAGCTGAAGACTCAACCATGAATAACTCAGGTAATATACCATTGTTTGAATCTGCTATTGCAAACAATCAAGATTCTCAACCAAACACATCTTCAACCCAACACAGTAATTCACCTCTACTACTCCTTGAAGAACATTTAAGAGGTGAACTATCTCATCAACATGTAAACAAAAGTCCTGTTCAGAACACATTTTCAATCTCTGAGCAAACTCAGAACCCAACTCCAAACGCTACTCAAACAAGACCTGAAGACAACTTTACGCTAAGACAAGTTGTATCAGGACCTGTTCATTCAAACCCATCTATACAAGTAACAATCCAACCCGAACCACATATCCCAACTGAACATACGTATTCACATCCTACATCTCAAACAACCCCTGAACACCAAATCAGCTCATATACTAAAGTGTTTGCTACTGATTCTCATGAGTCAGTGCACACTGAAGTACCCAAAACAAATGAGACCCTAAACCCACAAACCAAGGAACAAGTTGATGAATTGATCAAAGAATCAACAAATGCTCAATCAAATTCTTTTGGTCAATCTGATCAACAGCAACAACAACCGCAATCATTACCTCAACACACTCCATCACCCTCAAACTCTGAACCTCATCAAACCATTTCAACCAACATTGTTATCTTGAATGAATGCAATAGTGTGATTAGACAAATGCATAGCCTTCCTGAGCTAAATCATTCTGACATATCTTCGTCTGAACATATTGCACATTGGATAAGCTTAACTGAGGCATTGGTAAAGAAGCTACATAGTCTTCAAGAGGCTAATATTGAAGAGCAGAGGAGGAGCAACAAGGGAAAGAATGCAATGGTGGAAGAGGTCATTCAGATTCAGAAGGACACAGAGAGGACTCAACCTGAATCCTCTTCTGTAAGAACAAGTGATGAGCAAAATCTAATGGAAAAGATAGCATCACTTGAGAAAAGTCTGAATGAGCCTATTGTGGATAATCTGGGAGCAAATCAAGTGCATATTAGAAACCCACTGTATGAGGCTGAAATTGAAGACGTTAGAGCAGAAATGAAAAGGTATGGAGGGCTGATGGAGGTAGTTAATACCAAACAGAAGGAAATCATGAGAACCCTAGCCTCTCTTTGTAGCCAACCCCAATCAACACCCTAGGATCTCCCTGTTTGCTTGAAATGAATATCTTGATTAATATTTTGTTAAAGCACATTGATTGGATTAAGTTCGTACTCTTGTATGTTTCTTTGATAT
The DNA here is from genome assembly GCA_951799995.1 of Trifolium subterraneum. Taxonomy (NCBI): domain Eukaryota; kingdom Viridiplantae; phylum Streptophyta; class Magnoliopsida; order Fabales; family Fabaceae; genus Trifolium; species Trifolium subterraneum. Next base: position 24,252,588 of record OX637462.1, read on the forward strand.
CTTTGTGCTAATCTAAAATATTTATTCATGTTATGTTTCTCTGATTTCTTGGTGCTAATCTTAAACTGCTAATAACTGTTTGTCTTCTTAAAACTAAGACATTCAATGGGCGTAAATTTTTTTAAACAGTTCATTTCTCCTAATTGTTTTTCAATAAGTACAATATTTGGTTGTTCTTAAAGTTTCAAATTACATAACAAGAGAAGAAATAAAAGTAAAGAATCAAAACTAAACAAAACAAAGTAATGAATTTTATTTCATTGAGAACATAAGTTCTGTATTACAGACTAAAATTTCTAAGAACTATCTTCTGGATGCTCTCAAAGGTCATATTTGTGGTTACATGCCTACATGACCTTTGAAGAAGGGGAAGGTTGAGCTTTTGGCTGAAGCCATTCAACCCACAGTCCTTCTTGAAGAAACCGATTCTGATGCATCAGTTTGGTTTTCCTCAGGAAGAGACTCAAGACCCTCTAGAGCCTTAGATATCAGTTTGATTTTCTTCAGGAAGATATGTCTTCAGAACTTAAAACAGTCAGAGTCCAAAGATTTCTCTTCAGACTCTGAACTGAGTTCTTCTGTAACAGACACCGGCTTTGTTTCAATTGGTTTCTTCTTATGTTTTCTCCTATCTTGACTATCTCTCGTTGAAACTACTTTCTTATTCTCTGAGCGTTTCATTTTTTTTCTCTCAAGAGATCTATCAATAACCTAAGATTATTCTGTGAGAGTAAAATGACTAGGTATCTCTCTCCTTTTATAAGCATAATTCAATGACCGAGTATTAAATGTATTCAACCACTCCTGATTTGACGGCATTGAAAGTTGAAATTTCTATTAATTGCTTATACTACCTTTTTGATAATGACAAAAGGGGGAGAAAGAATATTAGTAAATCAATTGTTGGAAGAAGCGAAATTACTTGGCTTTTTAGGGCCTTGTAGTGCTTCAGAGAGAGAACGTAGGAGAGTGGTCAAAATAGTAGCATGAGGTACATGCTTTGATATGACAATCTGATTTTTGAGGATTTCAAAATATTGTACTAAAGAGCTCTGAACTGTTTTCAATTTTTTGTTCAGACTCTGAGCTATTTTCTTTGAAAAGATTTTTTAAGCTCTGAACTGTTTGATAATATTTTGAACTATGAAGCTGTTAATGATAACCATCAGAACCAAGTGTGTGTGTAGACGTCTCTAAGTGCCTCTGATCCTATTTTCTCATTCAATTTAAATATTGCTTCATCTTGCATCTGCATTAAGGGCTTAATTTCAAGGAGAATGCATTTATTAATTGAAGTTTATTATTCATAGTTAGTTCTTGAGTAAGGGTGCAACTTTATTCAAAGATTATCAAACTATGAAAAGAAGAAGCTTGCAAACCTTGTTCTTTATATAGTGAAATATGAATAATTTAAGTCATATAATAAAGTAATTCTGAAACTGATTAAAATTAACTATGGATACAAAATAGGGGGAGCTTACAAACCTAACCCTATGGGTTATCAGACTTAGGGGGAGCTTGCGAAACTCAGAAGCCTAATGTCAACATAGCTGATTTTTATCAACATCAATTGTATTTAATACTTATGTTTGTCATCATCAAAAAGGGGGAGATTGTTGGAACAAAATAAGTGTTAATACACAACCTTAGGTTTTGATGATAACAAAGTATTAAATGGACCATTGATGGTACTAATGTTTAAATTAAGTGCAGGAGAATTCAAGGTTATATCAAGAGCACACTTAATTTAGACTCTGATGAAACCTATGGAAGTTTGAATAAATACACTCTGAAAGAGTTCAGAAGCTACAACGTGGTCAGGAGCTAAACAAAGTTCAGAAGCTCAAAGAGGATCAAAACGTCTAAAGGAGTTCAGAAGCTCAGAGAAGTTCAGAAGCTCAAGGATGTTCAGATGCCTACAAGAGTTCAGATGCTGTCTGCTAGTCATGAGTCATTCAGAGGATGAAGACGTTCAGAAGCTGAATTGCGAAGGACTATCAGAGGCCAACCATTCAAAGACCAATCAGACTCCAAGTTATCAAAGGTTCATCAGAAGCAAAGGAATTCCCCAAATCATCATAAGGGCTACTTCAACTACAATTATCAAGCCTGATGATTTGTTCTAAGGTCAACTAATTGCAACGGTCACAAAGGATGTGATCCCTCTCTCTAGGAGCTAGTTGTACCTTATAACTGTACTATTGGACAAACAGTAAAGGTGAAGTCTCTCTGCAAAGGAAGATGTGGCTTTACTCAACGGATCTTCAAAGACTACAGCTGTCCATTTTACAACGGGAATTTCTCCAACGTCTCAATGTCTTTCTCAACTCATATAAATATGCCAAAGAAAGAATTGATGACTAGCGATCTTCATTAGAAAACATCTCTCAGAAGAAAGTGAGAATCTGCATTGTAATAGAAAATATCTCTCAAATGAAGTGAGCATAGAAACTAGCTTAAGCCTCTGAAGTTATTATGTTTGTAATAAGTTTAAGCTTATAAGTTAGTAGTAAGTCTTCTGCTTAGTGTAGAAGCAACAAAGTCTTCTGCTTAGTGTATAAGCTCTTCTGCTTAGTGTAGAAGTAAGAAAGTCTTCTGCTTAGTGTAGAAGCATATAAGTCTCAATCTTAGTGATTAGAGCAATGAAGTCTTCTGCTGAGTGTAGGAGCAAGGAAGTCTCTCTGTCTTGTGTGACTTAGAGCAGGAAGTCTTGAGCTTGTGTGCTTGAGCAAGGAAGTCTCTGATCTTGTGTGATCAGAGCAAGGAAGTCTTTGATCTTGTGTGATCAGAGCAAGGAAGTCTTTCTGTCTTGTGTGACTAAGAGCAGGAAGTGTTGAGCTAGTGTTTTTTTATTGTTTTGGTTATGATCATGTTAGAGATGATTACAAGGTGTTTCGGTGGTTACCTTTCTACCCATTATCCGATGTAGTCGACCCCATGTGGGAGATATATAGTCTAAGAAGTAATTATTGGACGAAACTTGATATTGAAATGCCTTATAATTGTTTAAATGGGAAATTGTGTGTAGATGTAGTGTGTCATTGGTGGAGTCTAAATGAGGATAGTAATATTAGTGAGGTTGAGCCACGCTTGGTGTCATTTGACTTATGCAAAGAGGTTTTCCTTACAACACATCTGCCCTCAGACATGACTGAGCGTGTAAATATTTTGCATTTGATATTGTTAAATGGGTTCATTGCTTTCACAATATATGATCCAACAACTACTTTTCACATAAATTTTTTGGGTGAGCTTGGTGTGAAAGAATCATGGACTAAAATCTTTATTCTTGAGCCCTTACCTTGCATTGAAAATCCTATTGGAAAGGTGATATGATATATTCTTTAGAAAAGATGATGATGAATAGGGGTGACCAAAAAATGTGGTGATCATTAACAAAACCATATCCAATTTTAATATCCAAATCCATTTTGACAAAAAACCACATCAATCCAATTAAAAAAAAAAACAAATTCTAAACCATATCCATTTTTTATAATTCATTTGAAATTGGTTTTTAAAGTGGGGCCCAATAATTTGCAATTGGTTTTCAAAGTGTAGTCCAATAGTTTGATTTTTGCTTTTTAGGCCCCCCAGCTTGCTTCCACACCCCCCAAAAATCCTAGTTAATCATAATAAATAAATAATTAAAAAAAATGGTGATGAGGCTAGTGGTCAACACGACGGTCAATGTCGGACCACCAGCGACCGGCACGACGGAGCTCCGGCGGTAATGGCGGTTGCCGGAGATTTTCCGACAACTCCCGGCGGTTCTCCGCGCGGCCGTCACGGTGGTGATGCTCCGGTGGCCGGCCGCCACCAACCACCCTTTAATATTTAATTATTGGTTGAATACTTTAATTATTTTTAAAATAATCCAAAAAACAGATTTTTCAATGTTATTCTTAACAAAAAAATATCTGTATTTTGTATTTTTGGGCTTAAAAAAATTAGATTATTTGGGCTTAGAAAAAAATCTGTGTGTGTTGATTATAAACGAATCCATTCATAAAATTAAAGAAAAATTATGTTTTTTTTTTTAAACAATAATTACTAAATCTGTTTTTTTAACTAATTAATAAAAGATTAAATTGGCTTGAGTATTGTAAAAAAAATATAGTTTAAGTAAAAAATTGGTTTAAATGAGTAATCCAATTTTTATTACAAACCAGTCATAAATTAGTTTTGAACCGGTTATAAACCATATCCAAATTAGTATTGCAAAATAACCAATTTTTCATTAAAATGGTTTTGGATCTAAACCACATAAACATGGTTTGGTGTGGTGTGGTTTTTAAACCATGCTCACCCCTAATGATGAACTAGTCTGGTTTGATTTGAGTACCCAAATTTTTGAAGAGTATGGTGTTAAAGGACGCGAGCATTGTTGTTATATAGATAACATGGATCTTATAATTTTTTCATGCATACAATGGATCACATCAAAATGGTCATTTTATGTATGTGCCACAAGTAATTAACTCATAATTTATCATTAGTACTTTATTTTTTCATGTATACATTGCGCGCATCACATCAGAGAGGCCATTTTATGTGCCCAAGTAATTGAAGGATCGGTGCAATTTATATAAGATGTTCCACTGTGCGCCCTTCCCACCCACATCAATCCCTCGAGGTGGAAGAATGATGAAACCTGCCAAGTAATATAGTAGTCATGCCTTTCCCAATCCTCTATCGAAGGAAACCCCTAAGAGGTGGTCTAACTAAGCAGAGTTTTATCTCTAAAAGATGGTTATTTCATTTTAGATCTCTTAAACATTCAAAGTTGAGGATATACATAGGGATGACAGGAAAATCCAAACTCAGGAGACCCACCCGAACCCAAACTCAAATCAACGGGCGAAATCCGAGTTGACTGCGTTTGGGTGACACCCGAAACTACGGGTGTGGGTTTGGGATCACTCAAACCCACACCCGAAACCCACATACCCACCTGAATATATGTAAAATTACCTAATTAACCTTAAGTATATATTAGTGTCAAAATTAGGGTTCATACTTTCTTTAACAGTTTACATGAATCACTCACCCAATCGCTTGAACACCTCCTTCACTCACTCGATCGAACACTTCACTCACTCGATCGAACACTTCACTCACTATGTAATTTATGTTGAACAATGTAATTTAATTACTATGCTACTTTTTTCATTTTATCAAAAAAATTCCGGCCGAGTTTGGTCAGTGATACACCTAAAAATGTGCTATTTATTTAGTTAAATTACTATTATATTTCAATTATTTTTATTTTGATTTCGAACTTTTATATTATGAATCGTTACTAAATGCTCATATTTTATAAACACAGATGAAAATTTATTAAATTGAAGAAAGGAGCGAAAACGGACCAAAAAGACACAAAAAGGGGCTGCATATAGCAACCCCACTACAAAACGAAACAAGCCCAGCACTACAAGCAAGGCTGGCGTCCGCCAGCCCACACCCTAGCGCCCGCCAGACCAATCAAAGAGCAAGTGGCAGATTGCCACATCATGCGTGGAGCAGAAGAAATGATCCTGGCGTCCAATGGACAGCAATGGACGCGAATAAGTCCCACATCGGGCAAAATTACAATTGTTGTTTCAATATTTTAGTATAAATAGGTCCCTTTTCTCCTCTTAAAAAACACACAACTTTGAACGACTGACTTGTAAAACGAGCACACCACTCGTATAGTCGGTTGGAGAAGGAGTACTCAAAGCCTTAGTGCGTGAACTCTTTCTCATAAGTTGTAGTAGTTTAAAGTTTTTATTTTGTACCGGCATTATACTCGGAGTTTATTCTGGTTCTTATTTCTTTTTATTTTCTTGTTTTATTTTCTTTATTGCCTTTATTTATTTATGCTTTATTTATTTATTTGCTTTATGTTTTTATTTCCTGATTATTTATTTATTTTGTCTTTAGTTTTAGTTATGTCTAGCTAATTTAATATTGCTAGGATGCGTAATTAGGAGTTAGTAGGAGTTCGGTAGTTAGTTCGCGCGCCCGTTTTTAACGAGTTTTCCAAAAGCAGTTTTTATTTTAACGACTATAATTTGTCACGAGAGTGAAAATTAATTAAAGTAGGATCGAAACGGCGAGAGCATGAGATTTCTACTAGATAGTAAAAACTGAACATTGATTCTGATTCGGAAGCACACCACTTAGGATTAGAGTCAATTAAATTATAATTGGTTTTCAAAAAGTACTTTATAATTGATTCGAAAACTATTCTTTTTATCAAAGCGCGAATTAAGTATTGAACCTTGTCATACCCCATTTTTTGACCGATTGATTTTGTTCGTCGTTTAAAAACCTTCTTGCCTTTTTTGTCATTTCTGACGAAATTTCGGCAGAGAGGTATTTTAAAATACCTCATTTGTTGTTTCTTTTATATTCATTCTTTTTATTATCATTATTTATTTTTTGTTTACCATTTATTATTATCTTCTTTCTTTTAAAATTTATTCAATTATTTTTATTTACTGTTTTTTATTAATTTTCGTATTTTTCGTATTTTTATTAATTTAATTTAATTATTTTGTTTTTATTTTTTACTGTGTCCTTTTGTCCTTTTTTTTCCTGATTAAAAAAATCAGGAAAATTTGAAAGTCAACTTCTCCAATACAGCAAAGGATGTTTCTGCAGAAGGATCAGAACAGTGTACTTCTTTGCCCAATTTCAGACTTTTGTTCCCCATTGGTGTATATAGTGAACAGCAGTTAATGAACAGGATTTAAATTAATTTTTGCTGAGCAAAAAAACCTAAATCTGAGAAACTCAAAGAACACAGAATCAAATTTTTCTCTCCGAAAATACAAAAAAACGCAGAACCCAAATAACCATCATCAATCTTCATCGTTCATCACAAACAATCATCTAAACCCAGAAAACTCAAAAAAAAACTCTATTTTTCCAGATCCAGAACCCACACAAACTCAAACCGAAAAAACAAAACCATCACAAATCCATCATCTTCCTCACAAACCCAGAATCAAACAAAAACCCCAAAACCTTTTCTCAAATCAGAAACCAAAAATCAAATCAAAAACAGAACAAACCCGAATCTGTTTTCCGCGAAACAAAACAACACGAAACCGAAATCGAAACAAAAACGAAAAAGAAGAAGAACAAAGAAGAAGAGATTAGAAATTATCAGAATCAAATCCGCAAAAACAAACACGAGAGGTGGTTGTTCCTTTTTTTTTCTTCTTCAAATCTGCTTTGTTTTTTTCCTTCGATCTGGACGGTTGTTCAACTTATGTGTTTATTTCTGTTTAGATTTGGGTTGGGAATATGATTTGGTTGGTTTTTGGTGTTAGGGAATTTTTGAAACAATGGGTTTTGAAAGAAAAAATGAAAAAAACAGAGGTGAGAGGGAAAGAAGAAGGATGGGCCGGCGGCGGAGTGAAGGGAGAGAGAAGAGAAATGAAAAATGGGAAATTTTAGGGTTTGGGGGTATATATACCCAACCCGATCCGGTGTGCGCGTGTCTATCGCAGCACACCGTGCACCCGCTCATCTCAGCCACTGATCTTCATCAGATGGCTGAGATCTCTCCATTTCAGGATTAATCCAGAGGCGTCTGATCTATCAGACGGCCAGGATTTGTCCTGGCTTTTTTTGTTTGGTTACACACGGATGGGCCTATGTGGATCTGGGCCTGACTATTATACTGCTATTCACACCCCCCTGTTATTTCGTTTTATGATTCACACCCCCCTGTCTTAATTTTATTTTTATTTTTTATTTTTTAGCTTATGAGATAAGTGCTTTTGGCATAAGCTATTTTAGCTTTTATTTTTAGCCAATCAAGCATGATGTCGAGGCTTATTTTATTTTCCGATTTATTTGATATTTAAAAATTGTTAATATTACTTTATGTCTTTATTTATTGTTAGCTAATTTTATTTTTTAAGCTTATGAGATAAGTGCTTTCGGCATAAGCTATTTTAGCTTTGTTTAGCCTTGTAAAGCATGATGTCGAGGTTTATTTTCATTGTTTTGGTTTCGTATTTATTTATTTATGCTATTTATCCATTACATATCATACTTATTTCATTACATCGATTTATTCATCATTTTTTTTACCGTTATTTTATTATCGTAACATTGAATATTTATCGCTTATTAATTGCCATTTACTTTTGCTCTTGAAGTTAGGATGTAAATAGGACAAATGTAAACTCTAAATAAAAGTGCATAGCATACCCCCTCTCTTGCATCATTTCATATTTATTTTCTTGCATAGTTTTTAGAGTGTGATTAGGCCAATGTAACCTAAATGAAAAATTGCACCTCATGCATATTTATTTTTTTATTTTTTTATCGCTTTCCGCCAATATGCGTAACGTTAAATTCCGAGGGAAAAGACACCGTTTTGATCAAAATATCATTACGGACCGTCTTCGCGCTTAATTTGCTTATTGCGACGTTATTTTTCTTTTAGCGCTACCTTTTAAATTTTAGACCCAACATTCCCCTTTTAAATAGTTAGTCATTTTCTTCTCAAAAAAAAATGAGGTCAAAACCTCTTTCAAAAAAATACATAATTATTTTATTTTCAAAATATCACAAAAACACAAAAAAATTTCATCAAACATTTCTATCAAAAAAACCTCGGAATTCAAACCAAGTGTTCTTTTTCCTACAAAAAACCTTGGAATTCAAACCAAGTGTCTTTTATCACTTCAAACATTTTCCCAACAAACCTTGGATTTTAAACCAAGTGTCTGTGTCTTTTTTTTTATATAATCAAATCTCAATCAATTTAACCATATAGATTTTTTTTCACAAAATTAACATCAATCAAACTCACATTTTGCCATTTTTGGCTTTTGGTATTTTAAAACCATTTTTAAAACTTTAAAAAACAAACAAACAAATTTATTCGTAACTTTTACCCCGAACTACGGTGGTTTGATCCCTCGGGTACGTAGGCATGAGACTTGTCTCTCCAATCAATAAAATCAACAAAAACATTTTTCTTCTTTTTCGTCACTTTAATTCCTACATTTTTACAAGCAATTAAAAATAAAGCGCAAAGTTAGAATAAAAACAAGAGGTTCCTATAGGGTACTATAGATACTTAGGGTGCTAGTACCTTCCCTTCGCATAACTAACCCCCGAACCTTGTTCTCTAAAAAATAGGGTTTTTTCGAACTTTTTCCCTTTCCCTCGGATAAATTAAAGATCGGTGGTGGAACATTAAATTGTGATTCGAAGTTAATTAATAACTCGATATCCAAAAATCACCGCGACAGAAATGGCGACTTCACTGGGGACAACCAAGCGGGTTGAGCCTAACTTGTTTTAATTACTATCTTCGCGCTATTATTATTTTATTTGTAAATATTTGTATATATATTTGGGTTTATTTTTGAGTGGTGAGATAAGTCCTAACCCGGGCTTGAGCGACACAATAAGATAGGATGGGGTGAAATCATAGTGACATGTCCAGAGTAGTCTGGATTATGAAGCACATGTGATATGATCCCGCTCGGTGGAGGCCTCACGATGGTAGTATTCGTTGTCATGAAAAGTCATGATGATGGTATTATTTTCAATGTGAGTGTCCGGCGAAGCCGAGAACCTTTAGAATCACCTTTAACCCATCTTGGCCTTTCTTAGGACGTAGTGCGGTGGCTAAATCAAGAGTAGTCTTGAGATTAGTCGTCACGCGAAACTACACTCAAACGAGATTATCCCGTGGATGTTGTCGGAACGAGAGTAGTCCCGTAAACCGGTAATGTCCATGAGACGGTCAATGACTTTGGGAACTTTGTAGAACACGTGATGCAGGTACAAGTAAACCCTAGTACTTACCATATGGGAGGGCTTTTACCCTTAACTCCATCATTATGTATCCCAAACCTTCCAGTTGTGTTATGAATCATTGTAACATAATCATGCATCCATGCATTCATTTCATCATAAAAAAATCTTTTTTTCCCTCGAAGGACCTAAGAGAGTTATTTTGTAAACATTACAGATTATGGACCTAAAGAAAAGGAACACTAAGAAGTACAGTTTCAAGGAACCGGATCTTTCCCGGCTAAGAGAGCTAGGAGCTCTAGTTCCATTCCCCGAAGATTTCCAAAAACGATATGGGAAGCTTTTGAGTATCCTCAATACAAATGTTGAAGAGGGAATTCTTAATACACTCGTCCAGTTCTATGATCCAATTTACCACTGCTTTACTTTTGTCGATTATCAGTTGGTTCCTACTCTAGAGGAATATTCTTATTGGGTTGGTTTGCCGATCTCCGAAAAGGTACCTTACACCGGTTTAGAAGAATTTCCTGCACCTTCAGTTATTGCAAATGCTCTTCATTTGAAGACTTCAGACGTAGTCTCCAGTCGCACTAAAAAGGGGGGTTTTCAAGGATTGACTTCTAATTTTTTATTCGGAAGGGCGTTTGCGTTTGCCAAAAACGGAGATGTGGCCGCTTTCGAAGCTATCCTCGCTCTACTCATCTATGGGTTAGTATTATTCCCCAATATTGACAGTTTTGTTGATAATAGTGCCATCCAAATCTTTTTGGGAGGAAATCCCGTTCCAACCCTACTTGCGGATGCTTACCATTCTATTCATCATAGGACCCACAAGGGGGAGGGACTTATCCTTTGTTGTGCACCATTGCTATATAGGTGGTTTATTTCACACCTACCTCGGACTAGACACTTCAAGGAGAATCCAGAAAAGCTCCGTTGGGCCCAAAGGATTATGCCTCTCACTTCATCCGATATAGTTTGGTACGATGCGGCTTATGATGTTGGGGTGATTATTGAGGGTTGTGGTGAGTTCCCCAATGTACCTCTTCTTGGCACACGAGGAGGAATCAGTTACAACCCTACTCTTGCTAGACGGCAGTTCGGATACCCCATGAGGGATAGGCCTAAAAGCATTTTATTAACCGGTATATTCTATCCCAACGAAGAAGGAAGTCAACACATGAGAGAAAGTTTTGCTCGGGCTTGGCATAATGTCCATAGAAAAGGAAAGGATCAGTTAGGGAAGAAGCTTGGAATTGTCTCCGAAGACTACACTAAATGGGTAATAAGTAGAGCTATAGAGCGCGGGATGCCTTATAGTTTCGAGAAGTCCTCTTCTGTTAATGCGTCTTCCTCTACCGCACCTCCTTCAGTTATCCCATTCAAGACTGTAGATGAATTCCAGGAACTTTTGGCAAAGTTGAGACTTGAGAAGGATGCATGGGAAAGAAAATTCCGAGAGTCTGAGCTTGAGAACAATGAGTTGAAAGAGAAGTTGAAAGAACAAGAGAAGATGCTCTCTCTACAAAGTGGTCTGTTGGCCGAGAAGGAAGATATGATTAGGGTCAAGGATGCCTTATTGAGACAAGATAGCAAGAGGAAGAAGAGGCAAGGGGATTTATTTTCTTCTGGCTTCGATGGCTAGTTGGCTTCATGGAAATTGGATTTAGTTTTGTTTTATGTTTTTATTTTTTGAAAAAAATGGTTGTAACCTTTGAATTATTAATGCAATTTTTATTTACTTTTCCTTTTCTTATAAAATGTTTACAAAATTATTGTCTTAAAGTCCTTCAAAAAAATCTCGCATATTTTAACATAACATATTCATGCATCATATCACATTCATAAGTTTCAAAAAATCGAGTCTCATATTCTTTCTCTCCTCTCTGTCCCAGTTAAAGTGGCCCGACGACCACGCCCACAGCCATCTCGCACGTACAACACTCGAGCAAACAGGAAAAAGAGAATGGACCAAGTTGAACAAGAGAATGTTGAGCTCCATGGGGAAGTAACAACGCTCCGGGCTGAAGTAGAGAAGCTAACCGCCATGGTGACATCGTTGGTGGCTGCGCAGAATCGGCCACCAACCCCTCCTCCTCAAGCTACGGTCGTCTCTGAAATTGTCACTGCCCCGGTTCCAGTGGTACCCGTCAACGCACATCAGCACGTCATGCCCGAAGGTTATCCTTGGGGCATGCCTATGAATTTTAATGAAGGGCTTCGACCCCAAGTTCCCGAGGTCCCCACTCCTACTTTGCCGCATGCTACTGTTGTTCCCCAACCTGGGATGATTCTTCCTCAAGTCACTATGTGTGTCCCTCAGTCAACAATGACCATTCCAGCTTCCGTAGCTCACACCGTTCCTTATGTGAGCGAACCAGTCTATCATGCGGAGGATCCAGAGACTTATGGCCGTATGGATAATCTTCAAGATCAGTTTGATAAGATGCAGCTCGAGATTAAGGCCCTTCGTGGGAAGGATTTGTTCGGCAAAAACGCCCATGACCTTTGCTTGGTACCAAACGTTAGGATCCCACCTAAGTTTAAGGTCCCCGAGTTTGAGAAGTACAAAGGAAATTCTTGTCCTCAGAGCCATCTGGTAATGTACGCCCGAAAGATGTCTACTCAAACAGACAACCATCAGTTACTAGTCCACTACTTTCAGGATAGCTTGACGGGTGCCGCTTTGAAGTGGTACATGGGCTTAGATAGTGCCAAGATCCAAACATTCAATGATTTGGGCGAAGCTTTTGTCCGTCAATACAAATACAATCTAGACATGGCTCCAGATAGAGACCAACTTCGAGGTATGTCTCAAAAAGATAAAGAGAGTTTCAAAGAATATGCTCAGCGATGGAGAGAGATTGCCGCTCAGATTTGTCCACCACTAGAAGAAAAAGAAATGACAAAGATTTTCCTAAATACTCTTGATTCATTTTACTATGAACGAATGATCGCTAGTGCACCCAGTGATTTCACTGAGATGGTAAACATGGGAATGCGACTTGAAGAAGGGGTCCGACAAGGACGTTTGGTCAGAGAAAGTGTTCCGGTCAACAGTACGAAGAGGTTTGGGAGTAACTTTGCAAGGAGAAAGGAGTCAGAAGTAAGTATGGTGGCCCATGGACAGCATCAACGACCGTATATGGGCTACCAACACGTTGCAGCTGTCTCACCAGTGCCTCAAAACCCGCCCTACCAGCCACAAATGACCCAAAGACCACCTTCGCACTATCCACCACTTTATCAACAAACATATCCTCAACAACCATACCCACAGCAACCACAAATTCGACCACAAACTCCCCAACAACCCTACAATTATCCCAATCGCACCCAGAGAAATCCATCATTTGACCCCATACCCATGAAATACGCTGACCTACTCCCCGCCCTACTCGCCAAAAATCTTGTCCAGACGAGACCACCTCCACCTGCGCCAGCAGTACTACCTACTTGGTACCGTAGTGACCTAACTTGTGCCTTCCATCAAGGGGCCCCTGGCCATGATGTAGAACGTTGCTACGCCTTCAAAAAAGCTGTTCAAGAATTAATCCATAATAAGGTGCTGTCCTTCAAAGATGAAAATCCCAACGTCCGAAACAATCCGCTGCCCAATCACGGGTCCTCTGTCCATTTTATCCAAAGTTGCCAAGAAACAAGCACCATTCTCAGTATAAAGGATATCAAAACCCCGTTGGTGCCCATTCATAGTAAGATGTGTGAAGCAAAGTTGTTTAGCCATGATCATGCAACTTGTGAGGAATGTTTGAAGAATCCTCAAGGTTGTTCCCGAGTTCAAGAGGACATACAAAGGTTGATGGATAAAGGAGAATTGGTAGTTACAAAGAAGAGCGAGGATGTTTGCGTCATAGTACCAGAATTCAATGTCTCTGACCGTCTCGAGATGATATATAATAGTGGAGAGCCCACAGTTACCCCGCTGGTGATCTGCGTGCCAGGGCCTATGCCATATACGTCCCTGAGAGCTGTGCCATATAGATATGATGCCACCATGTTGCAAGATGGGGTGGAAATACCTATTCCTCCTTTGATATCCGTGGACAATATTGCAGATAATAGCAAAATACTGAGGAGTGGGCGTATTCTTCCGGGAGTGGTTCAAGAAAAGACCGGTAGTCCTGTTGAAAAAACACAAATTCCTGACTCTAGTGGGACTGGTGAAAGGGTGTATGAAGACTCAGATGAAATTTTGAAAATGATCAAGAGAAGTGAGTATAAGATCGTGGATCAATTACTACAAACCCCTTCCAAGATTTCAATCTTATCACTCTTGTTGAATTCTGATGCGCACAGAGATGCACTAATGAAGGTCTTGGACCAGGCATATGTTGACCATGACGTAACCTTGGGCCAATTTGGTAGCATAGTGGGGAATGTCACAGCCTGCAATAACTTGAGTTTCAGCGACGAGGAACTCCCTGAAAAAGGAAAGGATCATAACTTAGCATTACATATCTCGGTAATTTGTAAGTCTGATGCCTTATCCAATGTGTTGGTGGATACCGGGTCATCTTTGAATGTAATGTCCAACTTTACTCTCGACAAGCTCGCATACTGTGGTGCGCCTTTGAGGCCGAGCGCGTTAATCGTGAAAGCCTTCGATGGGTCAAGAAAATCAGTAATCGGTGAAATAGACCTACCCATTTCAGTTGGTCCCTATGAGTTCCAAATTACCTTTCAAGTCATGGATATTCAAGCTTCTTATAGTTGTTTGTTGGGGCGACCATGGATTCACGAAGCGGGGGCGGTGACTTCCACACTTCACCAAAAGCTGAAATTTGTGCGGGAAGGAAAATTGGTGATTGTGAATGGAGAGGAAGCTTTATTGGTGAGTCATTTGTCGGCTTTTTCTTATATCAGTGCTGATGTTAGGGACGGTACGTCTTTCCAGGGGCTTTCTATTGAAGAGAAAAGGTCGAAAAAGGGGAAAACATTTATGTCTTCTGCAAAAGATGCGCGAAGGGAAGTACAACAAAGGTCACATCTGAAATGGGGGAAGTTATTACAAATGCCGAAAAGAAGACACATGGAGGGTCTGGGTCCTGCTCCGTCTACAAGAACAGTCAATCCAAATAAGGGTACCTTCGTCAGCGCCGAACCGATTTACACTCCACCAGAAACTAATGCTACCATTGAAGACAAAGTTGAAGAAGAGCAGCCTTCTTTTGTGATTCCAGGAGGAATTTGCCGCAATTGGGTCGTTGTTGATGTCCCCTCCGTCACTCCTCTATCTAAGTAATATGTTTGTCTATTTTTGTTTTCCAAAAAATCCTTTTGTCTTGCCCAAGGCAAAAGCGAACGCATGTGGGGCTTTGTTTTGAGCTTCAAGTATTTTAATGAAATTGTCGTTTTTATCATGACTTTTATTTTTGTTTTCTTTTTATTCTGGAAAATGGTAACACAAAAAACCAAAGTATATATTTTATTTTCCTTCTACTTCCTAGCTTTTAATCATTTTCCAAAAGGTTTGCATTCCTTTATTTAATAAAATCAATCATAAATCATATGCAGATTAAGCATCAATGAACCCGTTGAACACAATGTTCCTAGGCCCTCTCCCGACTTTGAGTTCCCTGTTTACGAGGCTGAAGAGGAAGAGGATGAAGGGATCCCTGATGAGATCAAACGACTATTAGATCAAGAGAAGAAAGTCATTCAGCCTCATGAGGAAGATGTGGAGTTAATTGATTTAAGTTCCGGCGAAGGAAAGAAAGAAATCAAGATTGGGGCATCCTTAGAAGCATCTGTCAAGGAAAGGGTGATCGTTTTACTCAGAGAATATGTTGACATCTTCGCCTGGTCATATCAGGATATGCCCGGTTTAGATCCCGAAATTGTGGAACATCATTTGCCTCTGAAGCCAGAATGTCCTCCGGTAAAGCAAAAGTTAAGAAGAACTCATCCAGATATGGCCCTCAAGATCAAAGAAGAGGTACAAAAACAAATTGACGCTGGTTTTCTTATTACATCAGAATATCCTCAGTGGTTGGCTAACATAGTACCGGTTCCAAAGAAGGACGGCAAAGTCAGAATGTGCGTTGATTATAGAGATTTGAACAAAGCCAGTCCGAAAGATGATTTTCCTTTGCCTCACATTGATGTATTGGTCGATAACACAGCTAAATCCAAGGTTTTCTCCTTCATGGATGGTTTCTCCGGGTACAATCAGATCAAGATGGCAGTTGAAGATAGAGAGAAGACCGCTTTCATTACACCTTGGGGCACTTTCTGTTACAAAGTAATGCCTTTTGGTCTAACGAATGCGGGTGCTACTTACCAAAGGGGCATGACTACCCTTTTTCATGACATGATGCACAAAGAGATCGAGGTATACGTAGATGATATGATTGTCAAATCGGGTACTGAAGAAGAGCACGTGGAGTACTTATCGAAAATGTTTCAAAGGTTGAGGAAATATCGTCTCCGTTTAAATCCCAACAAATGTACTTTCGGTGTTAGATCCGGAAAGCTCCTGGGGTTCATTGTTAGTCAAAAGGGTATCGAGGTAGATCCAGACAAAGTCAGAGCCATCAGAGAAATGCCAGCTCCACAAACAGAAAAGCAAGTTAGGGGTTTCCTGGGTCGACTAAATTACATCTCTAGATTCATCTCCCATATGACTGCCACGTGTGGGCCGATATTCAAGTTGCTTCGAAAAAATCAGGGGATTGTTTGGACAGAGGACTGTCAGAAGGCTTTTGACAGTATCAAAGAGTATTTAATGGAACCTCCGATCCTTATCCCTCCAGTTGAAGGAAGACCGCTCATCATGTATTTAACCGTGCTAGAGGAATCTATGGGTTGTGTGCTGGGGCAACAGGATGAAACCGGTAGAAAAGAGCACGCAATCTATTATTTGAGTAAGAAATTCACAGATTGTGAGTCCCGATACTCCATGCTTGAGAAGACTTGTTGTGCTTTGGCTTGGGCTGCCAAACGTCTCCGACATTACTTGATTAATCATACTACTTGGTTGATATCCAAAATGGATCCAATTAAGTACATTTTTGAGAAGGCAGCTCTAACCGGAAGAATTGCCCGTTGGCAGATGTTGTTATCCGAATACGATATTGAGTACCGTACCCAAAAGGCAATCAAGGGTAGTATTCTTGCTGACCATTTGGCTCACCAACCAGTTGAAGATTACCAGCCAATCAAGTTTGATTTTCCAGATGAAGAGATCATGTATTTGAAGATGAAGGATTGCGATGAACCGGTGTTTGGCGAGGGGCCAGATTCGGAATCCCAGTGGGGTTTGATATTTGATGGGGCCGTTAACCTCTACGGTAGTGGAATTGGGGCAGTCATTGTTACCCCTAAAGGTGCTCACATTCCTTTCACTGCGAGATTACAGTTCGAATGTACTAACAATATTGCAGAATATGAAGCTTGCATCATGGGCATTGAAGAAGCTATTGACTTAAGGATCAAAAACATCGACATTTATGGAGACTCAGCTCTTGTGATTAATCAGGTCAAAGGGGAATGGGAGACTCGCCATGCTGGTTTGATTCCTTACAGAGATTATGCAAGACGGTTGTTAACTTTCTTCAATAAAGTGGAGCTACATCACCTTCCTCGTGACGAGAATCAAATGGCCGATGCTTTAGCCACTCTATCTTCAATGTACCGAGTTAATCGCCGGAACGAGATACCAACCATCAGTATTCGGTGCCTTGAGAGACCAGCATATGTGTTTGCAGCCGAGGAAGTGGTGGATGACAAGCCTTGGTTTCATGATATCAAGATGTTCCTTCAGAAGCAAGAATATCCCCCTGGGGCATCTAGCAAAGACAAAAAGACTCTGAGAAGGTTGTCCAGTAGTTTCTTCCTGAATGATGAGGTGTTATACAAAAGGAATTTTGATATGGTCCTGCTGCGGTGTGTGGACAAACATGAGGCTGATCTATTGATGCATGAAGTACATGAAGGTTCATTCGGAACCCATCCTAATGGACACACGATGGCCAAGAAAATGCTAAGAGCCGGCTACTATTGGATGACAATGGAGTCTGATTGTTACAAACATGCCAGGAAATGCCATAAATGTCAGATTTATGCGGATAAGATACATCTACCGCCAACTTCTCTGAATGTTCTCTCTTCTCCTTGGCCGTTCTCCATGTGGGGTATCGACATGATTGGTCGGATTGAACCAAAGGCTTCCAACGGAAATCGTTTCATCTTAGTGGCTATTGATTACTTCACCAAGTGGGTTGAGGCGGCGTCTTATGCCAATGTGACCAAGCAGGTGGTCGTACGTTTTATCAAGAACCATCTTATCTGCCGTTATGGTGTTCCTAACAAGATTATTACAGATAATGGGACAAATTTGAATAACAAAATGATGAAAGACCTGTGTGACGAGTTCAAGATTGAGCATCATAATTCATCTCCTTACCGGCCTCAGATGAATGGCGCAGTTGAAGCTGCAAATAAGAACATCAAGAAGATCGTGCAGAAAATGGTGGTCACTTACAAAGATTGGCATGAAATGTTACCTTTTGCTTTACATGGATACCGCACTTCAGTTCGTACTTCGACAGGGGCAACCCCTTTCTCTTTAGTATACGGCATGGAAGCAGTACTCCCCGTAGAGGTTGAAATCCCATCAATGAGAGTCTTAATGGAAACTGAGTTGGCCGAGGCCGAATGGTGCCAGAATAGATATGACCAATTGAATTTAATTGAGGAGAAACGCATGGCGGCTTTATGTCATGGACAGTTATATCAGAGAAGAATGAAACAGGCTTTTGACAAGAAGGTTCGGCCTCGTGAGTTCCGTGAAGGTGACCTTGTGCTCAAAAAGATTTTGTCCTTTCAACCGGATTCTAGGGGCAAGTGGACGCCTAATTATGAAGGCCCGTATGTTGTCAAAAGAGCTTTTTCTGGTGGTGCTATGACTCTTGCAACCATGGATGGTGATGAACTCCCTCGTCCTGTGAATGTCGATGCCGTCAAGAAATACTTTGTCTAAAAAATAAAAGAACAGCTCGCTAAGCTGAAAACCTGAAAGGGCGGCTTAGGCAAAAATGAGCGTCTCGGTGGGCTGAAAACCCGAAAGGGCGGTCCAGGCAAAAATTAGAGACATAAACAGAAAATAATATCCTGATAGGTCGAAAACCTGAAAAGGCGATCTATGCAAAAGTTAAGGAATAAGACGAGTAACTGCATCGGATCAGGCATCACTTGCTCAGAGTACCTCGATTGACAGAATATCTTTGGCTTACAACATTTTAGACTGCAAATTCAAAGTTGTTAGGGAGAATAGCGATCATTGTGTTTAACGTACCTTTCCCACCCAATTACCATTTTTCATCTTTGTAACGATCTGTGGGGTTGTGCTTTTCGCCAATCGCCACTCTTTTAATCAAATTCGAGCCTGTGCCCTCTATTTGGAATTCAAATTTATTTGCAATTTTTGTTTCCCCCTCTTTTAATTTAAAGTACTTGAAGCAAAAACTCAAAAAAAATAATTTAAAGTTTTTTAGTAGTTCCTTTTTTTTTTTTTTTGAAAAAAAGATACGAATGACAAACATACTACTTAGATTCATGAGTCATACAAGCATATATCAACATTGTTCCGAAAGCAGACAAACTTAACAAGGCGAATACAGTCATTGCTAAAAAAAAAAAAACAAAGCTCGATAAGTCGAAAACCTGAAAAGGCGGCTTAGGCAAAAATAAGCGCCCCGGTGGATTGAAAACCCGAGAGGGCGGTCCAGGCAAAAATTAGGGGCAAGACAAAAAAGTTATATATTCCCGGTGGATTGAAAACCCGAGAGGGCGGTCCAGGCAAAAATTAGGGGCAAGACAAAAAAGTTATATATTCCCGGTGGATTGAAAACCCGAAAGGGCGATTCAGGCAAAAGTTAGGGATTTCAAAAAAAAAAGCAAAAGCATGACTGTTGAAGCAAAGACCATGAGAAAATATTCGGTTTCAGTGTACGAAATGGCGACTTCTGCCAGACCTCTGACCGATGGGCTTTACCCCAAGAAGCAATCGCTCTTAACATGGATTGACACACCATACCGGGTTTTACCCCGAGGATCTGATTTATTTCACCTATAACAATGGTGTCCCCAGCGGAGAACTACCGAGTGGTTGTACGGATACGTCGGCCCGATGTTCATCTTTTCTGATCAAGCTTTTGTCTCATCCAGTCGTGTACAAATATCATTCAATCCTACAAATACAAGCTTCATAACAATCATTCATACATACATACATACATGCATACATACTTACAATCATTCACATGTCCATACATATATTCATATTCCTATGCAACGTGCAAACAAAATCATTCATACATGCTGCATTGACCATCACGTGTCCTGTTTCAATACATCACAAAAAGAGTCATCCCCAGTATGCCTGGTCCAGAGATGTCTCCGTCAATCATACATCACAAAAAGAGTCATCCCCAGTGGGTCTGGTCCAGAGATGTCTCCATCAATCATACATCACAAAAAGAGTCATCCCCAGTGTATCTGGTCCAGAGATGTCTCCATCAATCATACATCACAAAAAGAGTCATCCCCAGTGTATCCGGTCCAGAGATGTCTCCGTCAATCATACATCACAAAAAGAGTCATCCCCAGTGGGTCTGGTCCAGAGATGTCTCCATCAATCATACATCACAAAAAAGAGTCATCCCCAGTGGGTCTGGTCCAGAGATGTCTCCATCAAGCATATTTCCAGTAGCAGGTTTTGCGAACAATCAACTGCAAACTTATGGTTGATTTCCCCAAAAGAAGTCATTTCCAGTGTGTCTGGTCTAGACAAATACATATTCTTGTCATGTCTCGCTCTCCCACAATGTCAGCAGACAATTTATTTCCTTGATGTGTCCTTACCATCCCACAATGTCGGTAGACACTGCATTTACTTGTCCTTACCATCCCACAATGTTGGTGGGCACAATCTTTACTTCTTGTCCGCACACAGGACTTTATTGCTTTCCGTCTTTACTTCTGTCCATACACAGGACTTTATCGCTTTCAGTCTTTACTTCTGTCCGTACACAGGACTTTATCTGCTTATGTCCACACACAGGACTTTATCGCTTTCAGTCTTTACTTCTGTCCACACAGGACTTTATCTGCTTCTGTCCGCACACAGGACTTTATTGCTTTCCGTCTTTACTTCTGTCCGCACACAGGACTTTATTGCTTTCCGTCTTTACTTCTTGTCCGCACACAGGACTTTATCGCTTTCAGTCTTTACTTCTGTCCACACAGGACTTTATCTGCTTATGTCCACGCACAGGCATTTATCGCTTTCAGTCTTTACTTCTGTCCACATACAGGACTTTACCGCTTTCTGGCTTCATTACTTTTGTCAAAAATCTTCAAACACTCACGAACATAACACTCATGAAATCATATCATAGCATTTTATAGTTTAGTCCGGTCAAAAAACGGTGTACTCTGTATTTAAGTCTCTTCCACCGTCGAACCAAAACAAAAACATCATCAAAAATCATCTTTTTCTTTTTATCTCCGACGGAAGAAACTTAAATAGGGGCATCTGTCATACCCCATTTTTTGACCGATTGATTTTGTTCGTCGTTTAAAAACCTTCTTGCCTTTTTTGTCATTTCTGACGAAATTTCGGCAGAGAGGTATTTTAAAATACCTCATTTGTTGTTTCTTTTATATTCATTCTTTTTATTATCATTATTTATTTTTTGTTTACCATTTATTATTATCTTCTTTCTTTTAAAATTTATTCAATTATTTTTATTTACTGTTTTTTATTAATTTTCGTATTTTTCGTATTTTTATTAATTTAATTTAATTATTTTGTTTTTATTTTTTACTGTGTCCTTTTGTCCTTTTTTTTCCTGATTAAAAAAATCAGGAAAATTTGAAAGTCAACTTCTCCAATACAGCAAAGGATGTTTCTGCAGAAGGATCAGAACAGTGTACTTCTTTTCCCAATTTCAGACTTTTGTTCCCCATTGGTGTATATAGTGAACAGCAGTTAATGAACAGGATTTAAATTAATTTTTGCTGAGCAAAAAAACCTAAATCTGAGAAACTCAAAGAACACAGAATCAAATTTTTCTCTCCGAAAATACAAAAAAACGCAGAACCCAAATAACCATCATCAATCTTCATCGTTCATCACAAACAATCATCTAAACCCAGAAAACTCAAAAAAATACTCTATTTTTCCAGATCCAGAACCCACACAAACTCAAACCGAAAAAACAAAACCATCACAAATCCATCATCTTCCTCACAAACCCAGAATCAAACAAAAACCCCAAAACCTTTTCTCAAATCAGAAACCAAAAATCAAATCAAAAACAGAACAAACCCGAATCTGTTTTCCGCGAAACAAAACAACACGAAACCGAAATCGAAACAAAAACGAAAAAGAAGAAGAACAAAGAAGAAGAGATTAGAAATTATCAGAATCAAATCCGCAAAAACAAACACGAGAGGTGGTTGTTCCTTTTTTTTTCTTCTTCAAATCTGCTTTGTTTTTTTCCTTCGATCTGGACGGTTGTTCAACTTATGTGTTTATTTCTGTTTAGATTTGGGTTGGGAATATGATTTGGTTGGTTTTTGGTGTTAGGGAATTTTTGAAACAATGGGTTTTGAAAGAAAAAATGAAAAAAACAGAGGTGAGAGGGAAAGAAGAAGGATGGGCCGGCGGCGGAGTGAAGGGAGAGAGAAGAGAAATGAAAAATGGGAAATTTTAGGGTTTGGGGGTATATATACCCAACCCGATCCGGTGTGCGCGTGTCTATCGCAGCACACCGTGCACCCGCTCATCTCAGCCACTGATCTTCATCAGATGGCTGAGATCTCTCCATTTCAGGATTAATCCAGAGGCGTCTGATCTATCAGACGGCCAGGATTTGTCCTGGCTTTTTTTGTTTGGTTACACACGGATGGGCCTATGTGGATCTGGGCCTGACTATTATACTGCTATTCACACCCCCCTGTTATTTCGTTTTATGATTCACACCCCCCTGTCTTAATTTTATTTTTATTTTTTATTTTTTAGCTTATGAGATAAGTGCTTTTGGCATAAGCTATTTTAGCTTTTATTTTTAGCCAATCAAGCATGATGTCGAGGCTTATTTTATTTTCCGATTTATTTGATATTTAAAAATTGTTAATATTACTTTATGTCTTTATTTATTGTTAGCTAATTTTATTTTTTAAGCTTATGAGATAAGTGCTTTCGGCATAAGCTATTTTAGCTTTGTTTAGCCTTGTAAAGCATGATGTCGAGGTTTATTTTCATTGTTTTGGTTTCGTATTTATTTATTTATGCTATTTATCCATTACATATCATACTTATTTCATTACATCGATTTATTCATCATTTTTTTTACCGTTATTTTATTATCGTAACATTGAATATTTATCGCTTATTAATTGCCATTTACTTTTGCTCTTGAAGTTAGGATGTAAATAGGACAAATGTAAACTCTAAATAAAAGTGCATAGCATACCCCCTCTCTTGCATCATTTCATATTTATTTTCTTGCATAGTTTTTAGAGTGTGATTAGGCCAATGTAACCTAAATGAAAAATTGCACCTCATGCATATTTATTTTTTTATTTTTTTATCGCTTTCCGCCAATATGCGTAACGTTAAATTCCGAGGGAAAAGACACCGTTTTGATCAAAATATCATTACGGACCGTCTTCGCGCTTAATTTGCTTATTGCGACGTTATTTTTCTTTTAGCGCTACCTTTTAAATTTTAGACCCAACATTCCCCTTTTAAATAGTTAGTCATTTTCTTCTCAAAAAAAAATGAGGTCAAAACCTCTTTCAAAAAAATACATAATTATTTTATTTTCAAAATATCACAAAAACACAAAAAAATTTCATCAAACATTTCTATCAAAAAAACCTCGGAATTCAAACCAAGTGTTCTTTTTCCTACAAAAAACCTTGGAATTCAAACCAAGTGTCTTTTATCACTTCAAACATTTTCCCAACAAACCTTGGATTTTAAACCAAGTGTCCGTGTCTTTTTTTTTATATAATCAAATCTCAATCAATTTAACCATATAGATTTTTTTTCACAAAATTAACATCAATCAAACTCACATTTTGCCATTTTTGGCTTTTGGTATTTTAAAACCATTTTTAAAACTTTAAAAAACAAACAAACAAATTTATTCGTAACTTTTACCCCGAACTACGGTGGTTTGATCCCTCGGGTACGTAGGCATGAGACTTGTCTCTCCAATCAATAAAATCAACAAAAATATTTTTCTTCTTTTTCGTCACTTTAATTCCTACATTTTTACAAGCAATTAAAAATAAAGCGCAAAGTTAGAATAAAAACAAGAGGTTCCTATAGGGTACTATAGATACTTAGGGTGCTAGTACCTTCCCTTCGCATAACTAACCCCCGAACCTTGTTCTCTAAAAAATAGGGTTTTTTCGAACTTTTTCCCTTTCCCTCGGATAAATTAAAGATCGGTGGTGGAACATTAAATTGTGATTCGAAGTTAATTAATAACTCGATATCCAAAAATCACCGCGACAAACCTTACGAAGCAACTAAGAGCTCATCCTAGTAATACGCTTTATTAATCTTAAAACCCAAAAATACTTTCTTTTATTTAAAAAATCCAAAAAATATTTTATAAATTCCAAAACCCACTATTTTATTATTTAGCGTTAGATTTACAACGTAACATTAAATAATGGTAGATCGACCATTGGTCTCTGTGGGATCGATAATCTTTTATAACTACAC
This sequence comes from Trifolium subterraneum, assembly GCA_951799995.1. NCBI lineage: Eukaryota > Viridiplantae > Streptophyta > Magnoliopsida > Fabales > Fabaceae > Trifolium > Trifolium subterraneum. Next base: position 24,277,129 of record OX637462.1, read on the forward strand.
GGTAATTCTGTGCACTTGCAGAAATATCGCACCAGTCAGATAATTAATTATGCATATTTTTGCTGCGGGTTTGGGTTTGGGTGGAAAAAACCAAACCCAGATGGGTGGAATTATATAACCAACTAAACTAATTACATTTGGTTAATTAACTAACACTAGATTAAGCTACACTTTGTCACCAACCAAAAATAAATAAATTATCAAACAACGTACATTTTCCTTTCCATCTCAATTGATACAGCCTTTGGGTTTGGGTCTGGGTGATTGTTTTGGGTGTGTGTTTGGATTTGGGTAGCGTAAAACCCTCACCCATGAGAATTCATTGCCATCCCTAGATATATATCAGTACTTTTAAATATTGTCATATTATACTATTTTTTGGATAAGTGCCACCGTTCTTTGGGACAATGTTGGATAAATTTCTTCTTTTATCATAATTTCTTTTTATTTTGATTTCTTTCACAATTTGATTTCTATCTAAAAGTTGTGGAAGTGATTGGATCAGATAGGTTGATTCTTGAGTGGACAAACATGGTTTACTAATTTGCTAGTGAGTGTTGTTTCGATTCTACGCATCAATTGAGATGGAAATCAAAATGTACGTAGTTCGATAATTAATTAATTTATTTTTGGTTGGTGACAAAGTGTAGCTTAATCTAGTGTTAGTTAATTAACCAAATGTAATTAGTTTAGTTGGTTAGCTTACACCGCAAGCAAGTGTGCAAATAATTAGTTTAGTTAGTTGGAAGAGTTAGTTAGAAGTTTGGTTCATGACTAACTCATCTATATATAACTGATTCTCTATTGTACACTGTGAGATTAAGAAGAAAAAAAAAACAGAAACACTTTGCTATCTTCTTCTTCCATCATCTTCAACCTTTTGCTTTTAGCTCCATTAATGGAGTTTTATCTTCTATCTTTCGTATCAGTTTATTTTCTTGTTATGGTATCAGAGCTTCTCTCTTGAGAGCTCTGCTGCGCCATATACCTCTTCTTCTCCCCTTCTTTTTCGCTCATTTTCACCATGGTACATCGTGCTAACACTTCTACGGAGGAGATTCCGGCCATCCCTGCACTCACGAATCCCTCACAAAACCCTTACTACGTTCATCCGAATGAAAGCGCCACTGCAGCATTGGTTTCCCCAGTTCTTGATGGCAAGAACTACCATGCTTGGTCAAGATCCATGATGAAGGCGGTAATCATGAAGAATAAGCTTCGGTTTTTGGATGGATCTTGACCCAAGCCCGATCAATTTGATCCCACCTATGAGCCATGGATTCGCTGCATCAATTTAGTGTTATCTTGGTTGATGAATTCAGTGATTTCGGCCGTTTCTTAGAGCCTTGTGTACACAGACACTGCATCCCAAGCATGGAACGATCTACATGCAAGATTCTCGCGCGCTGATAGGGTACGTGTATCATCCTTACAAAGAGAAATGTATGCGTTACGCCAAGATTCATTTTCTGTCACTGAATTCTTTACAAAGTTGAAGGGATTATGGGAGGAATTGGAATTGTATCGTCCTGTTCCAACTTGTACTTGTACTTTTAGATGCATGTGTGAAGCTATGAGAAATGCCAAGAAATACAAAGAAGAAGACTTGGTCCTCTTGTTTCTCACTGGTTTGAATGACCACTATGCTATGGTAAGATCAAAACTTTTGTTAATGGAACCTTTCCCTGAATTGAATGCTGATTTTGGATTGGTTATACAGCATGAGTGTCTTAATGGTTTAGATAGTGTGGATGATTCCTCTGATATTTCTGCATCAATTAACTTTGCACGCAAGCCATTTGGTAAAAGTCCTGTGTCATCCAAGAACGATAAAATGTGCACTTATTGCCATAAAACCAATCACATTGTGGACAATTGCTTCAAGAAGCATGGATTCCCACCAGGTTATAGGTTCAGAGATGGGACTATTGCTGGAGAAAGATCAAATAGGTCTCAAAATCATGGTTCTATAAACAATGTTGATAACGAGGACAATTGAGCTAGAAATCCTGGTGTAGCTACTTTCAGTTCTGAAGAATATCAAACATTGATGGCTTTGTTGAAGAACACTACAAGGAATGCAAGTGGTGAAGGATCTTCTCAAGTGCACAATGTCTCCAAAATCATTGCTTCTTCATATTGCAATTAAAAACAAGGTAATGATAACCCTAACCATTTAGACACATGGATTATAGATAGTGGAGCTACAGATCAGGTATGTGCCTCTTTGAGTTTGTTCACTGCATATAGGCAAGTTAAGGCTATCCTTGTCAAATTACCTAATGGGAATATAGTCACTACTGATATTGTGGGAGATATCAAGATCACTTCTGAACTTAGTTTAAAAAATGTCTTTTATATGCCACATTTTAGCTTCAATCTCATTTCAGTCTCAAAAGTTATACAAGATATGAGTTGCGTATTTGCATTTACTGATAGCATATGTTTCATTCAAAACTCTATGCAGAGGATGATTGGTTCAGGTAGATTGATACATGGTTTGTACTACCTTGAAGGGACTCACTCTCAGCTTAATGCATACACAGGTAAACATTGTAACTCGTTAGCTATTCCAAAATATGCTCTATGGCACTTTAGACTTGGTCATACATCTCTTAGTAGATTAGAAACTTTACAAAAATTGTATCTAGAAATTAAAGTGCATAAAGGAGAATTTTGTTGTGATATTTGTCATAAGGCAAAACAAAGAAAGTTGTCTTATGAATTGAGTAGTAGTAGAGCTTCTCATTGTATGGAATTACTACACACAGATATTTGGGGTCCTTTTTCAACCCCTACACCACATGGTCACAAGTATTTTTTGACAATTGTTGATGACTTTAGTAGATTTACTTGGATAGTTATCATGAAAGGAAAGTTTGAAACTGCCCTCAAAGTACAAGAGTTCATTAAGTTTTCTGAGAACCATTTTGGTCACAAAGTTAAATTTTTAAGGAGTGACAATGGACTAGAGTTTCTGTCCTTGTCAAAATTTTATCTTAGTCAAGGGATTCAACATCAGACAAGTTGTGTGTATACTCCACAATAGAATGGTCGTGTGGAAAGGAAACATTAGTGTATTTTGAATATAGCAAGAGCTCTATTGACACAATCTCACCTACCAGCACAATATTGGGGTTATGCAGTACTATATTCAGTTTTCATTATGAATAGAGTGCCCTCAACTGTACTCAAAGGAAAAATCCCTTATGCTGCCTTGTATGACAAGCTACCAGATATTTCACAATTGACGGTGTTTGGCTCTGTATGTTATGTATCTACTCAAGATAACCACAGGTCAAAGTTAGATTCCAGAGCAAGAAAAGGTGTTTATCTATGTCTTAAACCTAGCATGAAGGGACATGTTTGTTTAGATCTCCACAATCATGAGATTGTTATATCCAGAAATGTTCTTTTTGAAGAGAATATATTTCCCTATCCAGTTAACAAATCCAAGCCAACCTAGGAGTACATGGTGCCTCCCACATCCACATTACCCTTTGCACCTACATTACAACCTACAAATAGCCATGAGACCACAAACAGCCAACCAACACACCAAGACACTTATCCCACTTTACCTTCAGACACAAGTAACTATTCTCACATTGATATATTTGATCATAATGCCTCAAATGACACTACCACTGATCATGACACTGAGAATAACAAACTTCATGACTCATCGGTCATTATCCAATCTAGAAAATCCTCCAAGACAAGACAATTACCTTCATATCTTAAGGACTACCACTGCAATGCAGTTGTTCATAAGACTCCTTACCCCATTACCAACTTCATTAGTCATGATCATCTATCACCTCATATTCTAAATTTTGCATATCCATTCTAAATGACCAAGAACCTGACACATATGCAGAAGCTGCAAAATATGAATGTTGGGTCAAGGCAATGCAAAATGAGCTCAATGCATTGGCCAACAATGACACTTGGTCCATTATTACCCTACCAGAAGGAATCAAACCCATTGGCAGCAAATGGGTGTATAAGATTAAAAGAAAAGCTGATGGAACTATAGATAGATACAAGGCTCAACTAGTAGTTAAGGGATATAACCAAGTGGAGGGAGTTGACTTCTTTCAAACCTTCTCACCTGTAGCCAAAATGACCACCATCAGAACTGTCTTAGCTGTTGCTTCCATAAAGAATTGGCATATACATCAATTGGATGTGGATAATGCTTTTCTGCATGGGGATTTAGAAGCGGATGTATAGATGAAAATTCCAAAAGGACTGGAAGGAACCTCACATAATCAAGTATGCAAATTGAAAAATTCGTTGTATGGTTTAAGACAGGCCAACAAACAATGGTATGAAAAGTTGTCTGATGGCGATTTCAGCAAGTGTACTGAATCGTCCAAGTAGTAAAATTAAAACGGTAAGACCGAGTGTCGAATTCAAGGATCGCATTATACTGTCGAATTATAACTTTTACTTAACTGAACAAAAGGTTCCAAGTTGGTTTGTTTGCAATAATGAAATTATAATAACTAAAATTGGTTGAACTTTTATAATAAATAAAGTGTCAGGGATGAGTTTCACTAGACAACTATTTTGAGTTTCTGACTTGACTATAACTATTGAATCAATTTATTAAATTATTATCGAATTCTCTAAAGTATTCGTGCCCTAATTCCTTAGTGACAGAGTCGTTAATTCCCTAATTCCTTATTGAATTTAAGATTAGAATTAAGCATTATTGAACAAGAATTCATAATTGATTTCAAGGGTTTGCATCTATTCCTAGACTACAAAGGCAAGAATTTCTTATATCAAAGCATTCATAAATTCAACTCTCATATCACAATATGAACCGTAAATCAATTTAAAGGTGATCAATCGATAAAAGCATTAAGCACAGATATAAGAAAAATAATTCAATAAACTTCTTCAATAATCATAAATCAAATCATAGAACAAAAATAATCATCTAGGTTTACTCATCCCTAACAATAGAAAATTAGCTACTCATAATAAAAAGAATTCAGAATTACACAATTCTCCTCTTTCTCGTACTGTGCCGTAGCGTCTGTTCCCCTCCTCCTCCGTTTTTGTTGTCATTGTAACTATTTATATTGCTAATACCTAATGTTGGTTTTTTTCCTCTTGTCAATTGGGCTTGCAAATGAGTTACGATTTTCTTTAGTTGACCCACGTGATGTAAAGGCTCCAGCTAGTCCAGCGTGGCTTTTTTCTTCTCTCCTTTTTATCAACAAACACTTGCTTTCTATATTGAAGGCAATGACACCAAGTTCTTTCATTATTTTCACGTGCCAGACTTTAACAATGGACACTAACTTCCCTTCTAATGATCAACTTGTTTAACTTAAAAATAAAATAAAAACTATACAAAATATTTGGTTAATGAATAAATTAAAAGTATAAATACTCAATTGACTCATGAATTCAAAAACCACAATTTATTCAAATTGACTCTAAAGTAAATATTAAATTAATAAAAATAAACTAAAACTTAATTAAAAAGACTCTAAAAATTATATTTGACGAGAAGTTATCACAACCCCAAACTTAATCTGTTACTTGTCCTCAAGGAACAAAACTTCAAAAAGTGAAAGTGAAATTCAATTTCAAACACATGACCAACCTTTCCTATCAATCAATCTTCATAATCAATATTAGCAAACATGTCAACAAGCAAAAACATCATACTGAAGATCACTTTCATCTACAAACAATCAATCAGGAACGCAATGCAATTCATTCAATACTTATCCATCAGACTCAAATTTCTCCCTTCACACATCTCACCAAATTCTCTCGAGTGTTTAAGGGTTAAGAATATCACTCAAATCCTAGATCATGCATCCCCCTACCATAGGCTTGAAAGAATTCTATACAGCAATCACAAAATAATTATGCATACACTTTCAGAGGACTTTTCGGGTTATAATGGGGCTTAGGTGAAGGTGGGATAATTTTGGATAGTAGGCTAAAGACTTGGAATTAGAAGGACTATCTCAATGTATTCACTTGTTAGAATTCACCTCAACTTTGATCAGATAAAATTTGAGAGCTCAAAGAAATGTTATTTTTTTTTCTTAACATCGGAGAATTGTTGCCTCATCACAACATTCAGCACAAAAATTTAAATGCATATTTTTGGCTTTTAATTTTCTATTTTTTTCCACTTTCTTTCATTCCATTTTTTTTTCTTTCTTTCTATCATTCTTTTTTTTTTTTCCACAGTTCTCTAATTTATTTACTTTTTCTCTTATCCCCAACATCATTCATTCTTTCAATTGTCACCCCAAACTTAAAGGTTGCTATCCCATGAGCAACCCCAAACTTAAAAGTTTACCAAGACTCAATGAGAAATTCCTACCTCACTCCAAGTAAGGTGGGTATATATATATATATTTTTTCCGGTCTTTGGCTTTTAATGTGGCTCAGTAACACAAGAAAAGGGTATCAGGCTCAAAGGGGTTTCGCAAAGGATAATATTATTCACAGGGTGGTCAGAAAAAGCTCAAAGGTACCAAACAACATGTCTCAGTGTAATGCAAAAATCATATGCAATGCCGTTAAGAATAAATGCAAGTTCTGAAGGAAAAACACATGTCTGGACAATTCACACATCAAGAAAAAATTCAAGTGTTTAGGCTCAACAGCTCACAGTTAGGATAATAGAGAGAAATAAGAGCTTTTTGGCATCATATCAAACAAAAGATATTATTCCATCAAAATCATCGGCAGACTAATATAATCAAAAAGCAATCAGTTGTGCAAGCTAACAGTGTCTTCTAAGGTAAAGACAAACTAACAGTTCAGTCAAGTCAAGTGCTCGTAATCAAACCACACAAGAAAATTAATATTTCAAACAGATCAAATTCAGAAAGTGACTAATTCTCGCATAAGTATTTATTCAGACTCAACAGACAATTTCAAAACTGACATAAAACAATAAAATAAAATTGAAATTAAAGCTAAGTTACCTCTCATGGGTTGCCTCCCATGCAGCGCTTCTTTAACGTCATTAGCTTGACCCCTCAACCATTATTAAGGTGGCATATATGACACAAAGAACACATCATCCTTTTTCTTCATTTTGTTGGGTAGGAACTCCATGAACTTGAGATATAGATGATGTTTCTTCCATAACTTTTTCAAGTGGAAATTGATGAACAAGACATAAATGGCATCCAGAACTTCATCAATCTCCTCTCTTTTCTCTACCTCATTGCTAAAAAAATTTTGACGAATGTTTTTATGTTGAGAAATTTCTTGTTTGACATATTCACTTCTTAAAAGTTGAGACTTTTGAGTTTCCTTCCAAACTAGATCATCCTCAATTTTTATTAATTCCACCTCCTCATCTTTCTTTTTCGCAACAATGAGGTCACCTCCAATCTCCAACTTCTCATTTATATGCTTAAATTCAACTATTTTCTCAGATAACCTCTCGCATTGACTCTCAAACCTTTCAGTTGAGACTTGATTAATCTTCATGAATTCAATCAAAACATCTTTGATGTGAAAGTTCTTGTCACATGAATCTTTGGGTAACACTTGAGGAGGTAACATTTGTTTCTAGTTGAAATTTTTCATGTAACACTCTTCCTCTTCTGGTGGTGGGACATTGTAATCAACAATATCATCCCTATATTCTTCATCATAAAAATCCTCCCTAAGAATCTGCACCTTACGAAGCTCTTGTTCAAGTTCATCTCTTGTGATTTGTCCCTCAAGTATACGACATTGAGCGGTTAAAAGACAAGTATCAAGCTCTTGCAATATTTTTCGTAGGACATAATCATCAAAATCTTCCATGCTATATGGTGGGTAAGTTTCTCAATCAAAGAAGAAAGACACCACTAACACACAACATTAGTAAACTCCACAAACGAAAAAATTTAATAAAAAAAATGAACGAAAAGAAAAACTATAATTTTGTTGCAGAGCAAAAAATTCCAATTAAGTAAAAATAAAAATTCAATAGTAATTTGGCAATCCCTGGCAACGGCGCCAAAAACTTGATGGCGATTTCAGCAAGTGTACTGAATCGTCCAAGTAGTAAAATTAAAATGGTAAGACCGAGTGTCGAACTCAAGGATCGCGTTATACTATCGAATTATAACTTTTACTTAACTGAACAAAAGGTTCCGAGTTGGTTTGTTTGTAATAATGAAATTATAATAACTAAAATTGGTTGAACTTTTATAATAAATAAAGTGTCAGGGATGAGTTTCACTAGACAACTATTTTGAGTTTCTGACTTGACTATAACTATTGAATCAATTTATTAAATTATTATCGAATTCTCTAAAGTATTCGTGCCCTAATTCCTTAGTGACAGAGTCGTTAATTCCCTAATTCCTTAGTGAATTTAAGATTAGAATTAATCATTATTGAACTAGAATTCATAATTGATTTCAAGGGTTTGCATCTATTCCTAGACTACAAAGGCAAGAATTTCTTATATCAAAGCATTCATAAATTCAACTCTCATATCACAATATGAACCGTAAATCAATTTAAAGGTGATCAATCGATAAAAGCATTAAGCACAGATATAAGAAAAATAATTCAATAAACTTCTTCAATAATCATAAATCAAATCATAGAACAAAAATAATCATCTAGGTTTACTCATCCCTAACAATAGAAAATTAGCTACTCATAATAAAAAGAATTCAGAATTACACAATTCTCCTCTTTCTCGTACTGTGCCGTAGCGTCTGTTCCCCTCCTCCTCCGTTTTTGTTGTCATTGTAACTATTTATATTGCTAATACCTAATGTTGGTTTTTTTCCTCTTGTCAATTGGGCTTGCAAATGAGTTACGATTTTCTTTAGTTGACCCACGTGATGTAAAGGCTCCAGCTAGTCCAGCGTGGCTTTTTTCTTCTCTCCTTTTTATCAACAAACACTTGCTTTCTATATTGAAGGCAATGACACCAAGTTCTTTCATTATTTTCACGTGCCAGACTTTAACAATGGACACTAACTTCCCTTCTAATGATCAACTTGTTTAACTTAAAAATAAAATAAAAACTATACAAAATATTTGGTTAATGAATAAATTAAAAGTATAAATACTCAATTGACTCATGAATTCAAAAACCACAATTTATTCAAATTGACTCTAAAGTAAATATTAAATTAATGAAAATAAACTAAAACTTAATTAAAAAAACTCTAAAAATTATATTTGACGAGAAGTTATCATTGTCTCAATTTCTCACTACAAGAAAATTATATTGGATATAAGAAAATGCCTTCAGATCCCACTTTGTTCACTAAGTCCACAGTCTCCAAATTCACAGCACTACTTGTATATGTTGATGATATAGTACTCGCTGATGACTGTTTTGATGAGATTGCAGACACTAAAGTACAACTACATAAGACATTTGGCATCAAAGATATTGGGATGCTGAAATTCTTCTTAGGATTGGAGGTAGCTCACTCACAACAAGGAATTACTTTGTGTCAGAGGAAATATTGCTTAGATCTATTAATTGAAACAGGTACCTTAGGATGCAAGTCATCCAGTATACCCATAGATCCAAGCAATAGACTTCATCATGATGATAGTGAACCACATCATGACATCACAGAGTATAGAGCCTTAGTAGGAAAATTGTTGTACTTGACTTCCACAAGGCCTGACATAGCCTTTCCGGTTCAACAATTAAGTCAATCCTTGGATGTTCCAACAACCTCACACTTCAAAGCAGCTCAAAAGTACTAATGTATCTCAAAGGGAACCCTAGTACTGGTTTATTCTTCGCTAGAAACTCACCTTTACAGCTACAAGGGTTTAGTGATGCAGACTGGGATGGTTGCCCTGACAATAGAAGATCCATCACAAGGTATTGTTTCTTTCTTGGCCAGTCATTGATATGCTCGAAATCTAAGAAACAAACCACTGTCTCAAAGTCCTCATCTGATGCAGAGTATCGTGCTTTAGCATCTGCCACATGTGAGTTGCAATTGCTGAGTTATTTGCTGAGAGATTTGCAAGTTTCCACAGATAAGCTACATGCAATATATTGTGACAGTCAAAGTGCTCTACACATTACTTCCAGTCCTGTGTTTCACGAGCGCACAAAGCATCTTGATATTGACTGCCACATTGTTATAGAAAAGCTACAGAGTGGACTCATGAAATTGTTGCCTATATCGGGTTACAATCAGACAACAGATATACTGACTAAGGCTTTGCATCCAGCCAACTTCCACAGGCTCTTTTCCAAGCTTGGTCTTCATAACATATTCAGGCCACAGCTTGAGGGGGTGTGACAAAGTGTAGCTTAATCTAGTGTTAGTTAATTAACCAAATGTAATTAGTTTAGTTGGTTAGCTTACACCGCAAGCAAGTGTGCAAACAATTAGTTTAGTTAGTTGGAAGAGTTAGTTAGAAGTTGGTTCATGATTAACTCATCTATATATATCTAAGTCTCTATTGTACACTGTGAGATTAAGAAAATAAAAAAAAGCAGAAACACTTTGCTATCTTCTTCTTCCATCATCTTCAACCTTTTGCTTTTACCTCCATTAATGGAGTTTTATCGTCTATCTTTGGTAACGGTTTATTTTCTTGTTAGTTGGTAGACGAAATGGCAAAGCCATTGGAAACTCACACACAAAGTAGGAATTTCGGTATTTCTACTCGATCATGGCATCCGACACTAGGAATTTCGGTATTTCTACCATTTGAACTATGATTTATGGACTGATAATCTTTTTTTAGCTAGGTAAAAACTATAGACAAAAATATTATCCCAATATGTTTGCAAATTATTATCTAGCCATTATCACCATCTATTATTTCTTTCATTTCTTTCCAGTTATAATTTTGCTAAGATATCACCAAGTATTTCTCTTTGAAGCATCATTACTATTATTACTATCATAAATAAGTATATTCCTTGCTATACCACTAGTCATATTAGAAGATTTTGATCCTCAAAATTTCAAATCAATAAAATCATAGTTTTGCGAATGAGAAATAATATTTGTACAATTAATTTGGAACAACTTTTAAGATAACTCTCTCACACTTATATTGTGTTCTTACTCTCTCTTTTTATTGTTTTTGTCGCAAAAGAAGATAAAAGAAGAACATTGTCCCAAAAGTTATCACGAAACATTATACTGACATCGGAATATTCGGAACTAACAATCAGTGTTTTAAAAACCGGACCGGACCGGCCGGTCGGACCGTTCGAACCGGGAACCGAAGGGGAACCGGTCTGGTCTGATTGCTGGACCGGGTAAGCAATTGAACCGGACAAAACCGGACGAACCGGAAAAAACCGGAAAATCGGCGGTTTTAAAAAACCGGCGGGTTGATTGCTTTCTCTCTCTTTTTTTTTTTTTTTTTTTATCTGAAACAATATAGTTTTGTATTTTTTATGTTGAAAATAGAAATAAAAAAGTAGGAGAAGAACTTAGCAGAACAATGAGTAGAACAAAATCATGATTTTGACCGTAAATTCACGATCTTACTCTACCTCTATGATTGATTACACTCTCTATCTCTGAATAACAACACCAACTTGTTCAGTTTCTTCTTCTCCCACAACTCTTTAGCAACACACCAAGATAGAGAACATGAAAATATAAAAAGTTGAAAAAACTGTGTTGAAAGAAAGGAAAACGGCTGTTTGGTCTAAGAGGAATAAGGAAACATAATATTTAGGGTTTCTTTACATTTAAAATGGGCTTGGCCCAATAACTTTTAAACATAGTGTGATATGATGTGTTTTTTTTTCTTTCTTCTTTTTGTTCAAAGTTCCAATTTTCACATAATAATAATAATAATAATAATAATAATATAAAAACTCAATAAAATAAGAAATGATGTTAAAATCTATACTATATATAAAAAGGATACACAAAATTTTTGGTGTGGACTTTTCATAATACCGAAAATACCCTTGATTTTTTTTTAAAAAAAATCAAAATTTTTTTATTAAAAAACTCACCATAACTTAAGACACATTTTGTGCAACAATTTTTTTTTATTAACAAACTCATCATAGGGGCATGTATTTATTTATTTTTTGACATAACTTAGACACAGGCAGGCGCGGAACGCGCCTGTCTGGCCCGCTAGTACTTAATAAAAACATTAATATGTGTTACGACTTATATAGAATTTGACTTTTTGTAGGTATTATGATTTTTTAAACACCCGGTAATCCTATTCGATTCAGTTTAATACCTATATAATTTTGTTATAGAGGCTGATTTATTCAACTGTATTATCCGGTTTAATCATGCGGTTCGACCAGTGACCCAGTGGTTCGACCAGTAAACCAGTGTACCAATACCCTCACCGGTTTGATGTCCGGTTCGGTTTTTAAAACACTGCTAACAATACAATTTATGAAGCACAACGAAATTATTGAAATACTCTTGGTATTTTATATATATATATATATATATGCTTATTGTGTTAAAGGTGACATGATCAAGATCAAATCTTTTTTCTACAATTCTATTATGTTTTTATAAAAATAAAAAAAGAGATCAAATTTAATACCTTGTAGAATAGTTTGAACACACGCCTTTGAAAAACAAATATAAAATTACTATTTTTTCTAAAAAAAGAAAACACAACTATTTTCACTTAAAAACAATCATTCAATATAAATTTTTATGAATTAAATTTTTCTTTCACCACAAATAAATCTTTTTATGCAATATATTATTTGTATTTAGTTTATAAATTATAACTTTATAGTGACCCACACGAAAAAATTCCTAGTTCCACCACTGTTTGTTGGATTTTCGGTTTGTGTCACCCCCTAATACCAGTAGTCTTTTCCATGGGTTTTTGGGTTTATGTTCATCAAGGAGTAGGTTGAAAGTTTATTTGAGGGTGATTGTTATAATTTGACATGCTACTTTACGATTTATTTGAAAATCTAAGAATGATGTCATCTTTACAAGGGAAACTATTTCTATCGAATTCTTAGATGAAAATGTCAAACTTTCATCTTGAACGTGGTAAAAATCCTACCAATTCATGTTCCTTCTATAAGTGGGAGGCATAACATATCATGTGTTGGAGCCGATAGTAGTTGGTGGATTTTTAGTGCAAGATATCTCAATGTCTCTAGCTAGTTGGTGTATGGCTTGCTCCAAGCCTTTCTTCTCTTCTAATCATCATGTATCCGTCATCAGTTATTCTGGTTCAAGGTCTGGTAGCCTACGATGGTTTAGTTGAGTGGTGCTCGTCGGGTGGTGGGTGTTTATTTTTTATTAGGAGTACTTCCTATACATCATTTTGTTGTTATTTTTGCTTTTTGATACTTATTCAAGTGTATATATATAGATACATTTGTCATTTGAAAAAACTAATAAAAGTTAACCATATAAACAATTTGTATCTAAACTAAAATTAGCTTAGAGGTGCTACTTATAAATATATTTATATGGTTAATTTTTATTGATCGTTCCATGAATTACGCACAAAATTTTCTAAAAAAGAAATAGTCAAAATTTCTTAAGAATAGTGTTATATGCCTCACCCTTTGTTGCTCAGATACGAGTACGGTATCGGTATCCGATACAGATATTGGTACGAAATACGACATTTTTTAAAAACAAAGGCACGGGTACATCCGTATAATTTTTTTAATATAATTATCTAAATAAAATAATAGAATTATATTGCTAAAATAAATAATTAAACATAAATAATACCAAACTTTAATTAAAAGTAATTTAAATTGTTCAAATATATTTTTATTAGTTATTTGGTCAATTTGGAATTTCCGGAATAACTTAATCTTTGTTGGGGGGATCTTCATCTGTTGAATACCTGGTTCATAAGGTGAAACTTTTTTCTTGGAAATGGTATCTTGTCAAAAACCTGCCAAACCATGCTCTCTTTATGAGTGGGAGGTGCAACCTATTTTGTGTTGGAACCGATAGAGTATTGTGTGGTGGTTCGCTTGAGGCTTGGCGATCTTGGAGGGATGTCAGCTTTCTTTTGGTTTTCTCTTATTGTTTTCTTCTTTTTCTCTCTTCTTGGGCATCAAGTGTTTTGGAGTTTGATGACTCTCAATCTAGTCAAAGTCGCCTGAGGAGTTTTTTTATCTAGGAGTTCTTTGTTTTTTCTTTACTTTGAGGATCAGTACATCTTGTACTCCCTTTTGTAGACAATTTTGGTTTATAATTTTTTTCTTATATATATATATATATTTGTCATTCAAAAAAAAAAAAGATCAACTAGATCAAATCCATCTTCACCAATATCCCACATTTTTGTGGAACAAGTTGTATATATAAAAAAAAGAATGGAAACAGATTTTTTTTTTTAAATCCGTATAACGCGCGTACCCGTGTAAAGAAAAACAAAAAAACCGGTACTCTAGGAGTGCATATCGGGAAAGTACCGTACACGTACCGGTATTCGGTATATACCCGCTACAGATACTCTGTATAAAATAGAGTACCTCCACATCACACCTCACCTTTTGATGAAATGATATCTAACAATAAACTCTTTAATACATATGAATTAAATCCAAAAATACAAATCAATCTTCGGTTGGTTTAGTGGTAATTGACGCTGAACTTAACAGAGAGAATCACGGTTCGATTATCCACAACTGCGATCGAGCTGAAACCACTTGATGTCAGAACTGACCTCCGAACTAGATTAAACTGGTGATGATGAAAGCTAAAAAAAATCCAAAAACACAAAGGAGACAAGTCTAGTCAAAGGTTACATTAGCTAAAGTACTAAAGAAGAACGATCCTACATATTACAACTGGTGAGGAATCGCATCCAACTTCGATTGAAAGCAACGTTTGACCAATGTAAACACTAACTAATTTTTGACAGAAAGTAGACACATAATTATCCCCCATAAAAAAATACTAATTTATTAATTATATGCATACAAAATTATCCATTTATCGTTCTACAACAAACGAGAATGCAGATGTTACGTAAAATATATTAATTTATGTTTAGATTTATATTTATATATATATTCAATGCATGCTCACACGTCATGTTTGAAACTTCAAAATGCAGGACAACTATTTTTGTCGAGCAAAATGTTGGACAACTTACCGTAAACTTTGATGGCCATAGTACTGATAAATTAGGCATTTAATTTTAGATTAATTAATTAATAATTAATTAAGTGTATTTTAACCCACTTGAATTAATATAATAGTGTCAACTTGAGACTTTAGAGTGTATTTCTCTCAATGTTTTAGATTCAATTTTTTTCTGGTGTGCTTGCAAGTAGACTGTGAGATTGGTCTCCTTGAATTAGTCGATCATTGGGCTAAATACTGAATTAAAATTAAATGTGTATTTGAGACAATAATATAAATTGAAACAATAATATAAAGAAACAAGTTTTTGACTAATGCATAAATTGAAGCAAAGTTATCATTTTAATTCTACATCACTACTCAATTAGACTACTTAAATCAGTCATAAAAATGCCTGATAAAAATGCACACGCAGTTGTTCTTAAACCCAATGTAGTGTCCAGCTCACTTGTAGAGTTATTCTTAAACCCAATGTGGATGATCCCCCTGACTGCCCACTCGTGGTGACCCAACAGTGATATCAGAGTCGATGGTTCGACGAAGGGTTGAACTGCCTCCTTGTATCGAAAGTCTTCCTGACAAAAGGTGGTAAGGTGGCGTGTCCACACCCTCCACCTACCCATTAATATTTTTCAAATTTATTTCATATAAGTATTTTTATTCATTTTATTTCATATTTAATATTATACACCAAAAAAAAATTATATATGATAAATTTTAATATCCTATCAATAAAAGATATAATTTTCATATACTTTATTTTACAATTATTTAATTTTTTATATTAATTGTAAAATTTTTTTTTTAACTTGTTATTGTATAAACATGACAGGGCGAGTGTGTGATGGTGATGAAGAACAAGTGTGAGTGTGGATTTTTGTATTATAGAAGTTGATATGTTTGTGGAGTTGAAATAGTGATCGTCAAGTTATTGAACCAAACATCTTAAATTAGTGGACTTTTGGCCGACGTTAAAACTGATTTTCATTGTAGTCAGGTGGGAGAAGCTAAATCTGCCGCCAATCTGCCCAATAGTGGGTGATCCAAATAAATAAAGTTGTTTTCTAATTAGTCTAATATTTTATAATTCATCATTATAAAACCTAAGACAAATAGGCAATGAGGTGACTTTTTTTATAAACTGTTTCAAGGATTATATCTATTTTGAATGTGGGAACTTGAGTTTTTTTTAATAGTTAGTTTTTTTTTTTTGGTACAATAGCTAACAAAGGCAAAATGAAAAGATAAAAAAAATCAAGAACGAGGGTGAGACACCCTTAAAGCATCAGACTGGAGGATGCTCTCCATCTCTGTTGAAGACAAAGGAATTGACATTACTTGAAGCACAAGCTAGTGACCATGATAAGCTCCATGAGGAGAGTGTAGACTAGTGGATCCTTGTTGACATTGGCAGTTAGAGCTAGTTATGCCATGTCACCATGTTAGTTAGATTTCATCTTGTATATAAGTTCATTACACTCCCTTTTGTAATCACTTCTCAATTTTCATCTTCTTTCATTATGTTCTCTTATTCTCTTCTAGATTACCATCTTTAAGATGGTATCAGAGCAATAGCTCTGCTTGCGCCACCGTAACGGTTTTGTAACCGTTTTTATCCTTTCATCATGGCCCGTAGTAGCAACGCCGGTGGATCTACAGCGCCACCACTACAACCGCCACAAGATCCGTCTCAAATTCCTGGAAATGTTTATCACGTTCATCCCTCAGACGGACCAACCTCCGTTTCGGTTACACCAGTTCTCACGCATTAAAATTACCACGCATGGGCGCGATCGATGCGTCGTGCGCTTGGAGCAAAGAATAAGCTCGACTTCGTCGACGGTACAATCTTGGTGCCATCTCCATTTGATCCAAGATATAAGGCCTGGTCTCGATGCAACATGATCGTGCATTCATGGATCATGAATTCAGTAGAGGAATCCATTGCGAAAAGCATCGTCTATCTCGATAATGCTATTGATGTTTGGAACGAATTGAAGGAACGATTTTCTCGTGGAGATTTCATTCGTATCTCTGAGTTACAGGTAGAAATTTACAGTCTTAAGCTAGGTTCTCGATCTGTTTCGGAATCTTTCAATGCTCTCAAGACTTTGTGGGAAGAACTCGAAGCGTATCTCCTAGTTCCAGTGTGTAATTTTCCACAAAAATGTATGTGTTCAACTAGTGTAGGTAATGCTCGAAATCAACACACTTTGATTCATGCCATACGATTTCTTACTAGTCTTAATGACACATTTGATTTGGTTCGTTCTCAAATATTGTTAATGGATCCTTTGCCTTTAATTAACAAGATATTTTCCATGGTTATACAATATGAACGTCAATTTGCCATTTCTAGTAGTGATCCCGATTTTGATGACAACAAAGTGTCTATCAATGCCTCTGATGCTAGAAGAGGTTATGGGCGAGGTAGAGGTTCTATTTCTAGTTATGGTAATTTTGGTTATGGCAGGGGTTCTAACAATAATAGTTTTGGTTCTAACAATAATAATTTTGGATCCAAGAAACGTGTTTGCACCTTTTGTGGGAAATATAATCACATTGTGGACAATTGTTATAGAAAACATGGATTTCCTCTTCACTATGGTAGAAATACTAATGCAAATAATGTGGAAAGTGATGACACTGTTGAGAATATTGATACTGCTAGTGTTAAAGGTACAAAATCTTATGGTCTTACCAAGGCACAATATGAAAGACTGGTTAATCTTCTACAAAGTACTCCTTCCATTGCTCCAAATGCTTCCACCTCAGCACATGTCAATGGTGCTTCTACCTCTTGTAATATGGTTTCCTATTCAGGTACTTCTTGCTTAACTTACTCTCTAAGCAACACCTCCTATGGGACTTGGGTAGTGGACTCTGGAGCTAGTGACCATATATGCTCAAATTTGACAAATTTTGATTCTTCTCATGACATTCTCCCTATACAAATTAGGATGCCAAATGGCTCCACAGCCTATGCTAAAACTGTTGGTTCTGTGAAATTCTCACCAGACTTTGTTGTGAATAATGTTTTGCTTGTGCATGATTTTCATTTGAATCTATTATTTGTGCCTAGACTTACTGAAAATTTTCTATATTTTGTGTTATTTGATGGAATGAATTGTTGGATACAGGAAAAGAAGAGTTTGAAGATAATTGGTTTGGGTGAACTTACTGATGGATTGTACTACCTCACCACCAAGACCAAGCCAAAACCTATAGCTGCTCACACAAGTTCATCTCAACCTCCCGGTATCAACAACAGCTCAAACACACACATTCCCCAGTTAGCTTTATGGCATTTCAGACTAGGTCACTTCTCTCAAAATAGATTACTTCTTATGCAAGAAACATTTCCTTATGTAACTTTAGATAAGCATTCAGTTAGCTTTATGGCATTTCAGACTAGGTCACTTCTCTCAAAATAAATTACTTCTTATGCAAGAAACATTTCCTTATGTAACTTTAGATAAGCATTCAGTTTGTGATATTTGTCATTATGCAAAACAAAGAAAACCTTCTTATAAAATCAGTTTGAATAAAACTTCATATTGTGGAGAATTATTACATTTTGATATATGGGGACCAAATGTTGTTCATTCAATTCATGGTCATAGATATTTCTTAAAAGTTGTTGATGATTATAGTCGTTTAACTTGAATCATTTTGCTTAAACACAAGTCTCAGGTCAGTGACCTTGTTATCAATTTTGTCAAAACGCTTGAAAATCAGTTCCATATATCTGTCAAAACTATAAGAACATACAATGGACCTGAATTGCTCATTCCCCATTTTAATGCTTCCAAAGGAATTTCACATCAAACAAGTTGTGTTTACACTCCCCAACAAAATGGGAGGGTAGAACGAAAGCACCAGCACCTTTAAAATGTAGCAAGATCTCTTTTGTTTCAGTCAAAATTACCCAAACAGTTTTAGTCTTATGCTGTCATGCATGCTACATACATCATCAATCGTGTTTGTACTCCCTTGCTTCAAAATCAGTCTCCTTACCATCTCTTATACAACAAATCCCCTGACCTTGAAAGCTTAAAAGTCTTTGGATCACTTTGTTATGCATCCACCATTTCTGCTCAAAGATCTAAACTAGATTCAAGAGCTAGAAAATGTATATTCCTTGGTTATAAGTCTGGAACCAAAGGAGCTATCTTGTATGAACTTAACAACAAAACTATCTTCATTTCAAGAGACATTGTGCATTATGATCATATATTACCTTATAAAACTTCTAATCCAGCCACCACATGGCATTACCTCTCTCCTCACACTGATTGTGCAGATCCAATTGACAATACCAACAACCTTGGTCACCAACATATACCATCCATCACTGTGTTACCATCCAAGGATGATGATATTGAATTCCTTGATCATTTTTCATCACCTACTAATCACAATGACCAGCCTGTTCCTAACATAACTAACCAACCACCACCAGATAAGAGTGACTCACATGACCATTCCCCATCTCCTACAACTACTCCAGCTACGCCAACAACACAATCAACAATACCTCCTCTTAGAAAATCCACTAGAGTGTCCATTAAACCGGCCCATTTCTCAGATTACTTGTGCAATATATCAAACATTTCATCTACGTCACCATCTTCAGGTATTCTATACCCTATATCTGATTACCATTCCTATTCAAATTTATCACAATCTCATGGAAATTTTAGTTTGTCTTTGGATGCTCATACTGAACCCAAGGATTACAAAGAGGTCAGCCATCATCAATGTTGCATAAAAGCTATGAATGCATAAATTGATGCCTTGAATTAAAATGAAACTTGGGTTTTGGTTGACCAACCAAGCAATGTGAAGCCTATAGGGGCAAGTGGGTTTACAAAATCAAACATAAGGCAGATGGCTCCATTGAGAGATATAAGGCAAGGTTGGTTGCCAAAGGTTATAATCAGATAGAAGGATTGGACTTCTTTGATACCTACTCCCCAGTGGCCAAAATCACTACCGTCAGGACACTTATTGCCCTTTCCTCCATCAAGTCCTGGCACCTACATCAAATGGATGTCAACAATGCTTTTTTGCATGGTGAGTTGCAAGAGGATGTTTATATGACTTTGCCACAAGGTGTCCCTGTTTCCAAGCCTAACCAAGTTTGTAAGCTGTTAAAATCACTCTATGGATTAAAACAAGCTAGTAGGAAATGGTATGAGAAGTTAACAGGATTACTTGTTCAGCAAGGATACTCACAATCCTCTTCTGATCACTCTTTATTCACTCTGAAAACTGACCAATTTCACTGCTTTACTTGTGTATGTTGATGACATCATCCTCACAGGGAGTTCCTTTGAGGAAATTGATCGGATAAAAGGAGTGATGGACATTGAGTTCAAAATCAAGGACTTAGGTAAGCTCAAATATTTTCTCGGTATAGAGGTAGCACACTCTTCACAGGGTCTCATAGGTGCTAAACCAGCTCCTACTCCACTTGTGTCGATAATTGTGTGGATACCACATGTTCTACTTCGAGATATTGCTTCTTTTTAGAGTCCTCTCTTGTGTCATGGCGTGCTAAGAAGCAAAACACGGTGTCTCGTAGATCCTCTGAAGCGGAGTATCGTTCCCTATCCTTCGCTAGTTGTGAACTCCAATGGCTTCTTTTCCTCCTGCGTGATTTGGTTGTGAAGTGTGTTCGTGCTCCTACATTATATTGCGATAATCAAAGTGCCATCTACATTGGTGCTAATCCCGTTTTCCATGAGCGTACCAAGCACCTAGAGATTTATTGTCACTTCGTCCGTGACAAAGTGTTGCAAGGCACATTCAAGCTTCTTCCCATCTCTACGAAATCCCAACTTGCTGATTTCTTTACTAAGCCTCTTCCACCCACGGTTTTCAATTCTTTTATCTCCATGCTGGGCATGCTTAATCTCTACCATACGCCAGCTTGTGGGAGGGTGTTGAAGACAAAGGAATTGACATTACTTAGTGACCATGATAAGTTCCATGAGGAGAGTATAGACTGGTGGATCCTTGTTGACATTGACAGTTAGAGTTAGTTATGCCATGTCACTATGTTAGTTAGATTTCATCTTGTATATAAGTTCATTACACTCCCTTTTGTAATCACTTCTCAATTTTCAATCAATAAGATTTTTCTCTTCTTTCATTATGTTCTCTTATGCTCTTCTAGATTACCATCTTTAAGAATCTCCTCGGGTGGGGATTCTCTAAAGGTCAATTTGTCATCATTAGTTGATCCTAACTTCGCCAAAAAATGAACACTAGAATTACCTTCCCTAAGAGAATGAGGAACGCGAACTTCCCAATCTAATTGAAGAAGGTCCTTTATTCTTGCTATTACCGGCGCGTAACAGTGGAAAGAGTTTAGATCCTTCAAAATCAAATCAACCACAATTTGAGAATCATAGTAACAATGAATACGTCTGTATCCACGATCCCTTGAAATCTTAAGACTATGGAAGACTGCCATAAGCTCAGCAAAAATATTATTGGATATACCCAAAAAACTACTATAGCCAAAATTCCAGCTACCATCTTTGTCCCTTATCAAACCCCCAAAACCAGCCTTACCAGAATCCCCAAGGTAACTACCGTCCACATTAAGGTCAAAACCATCATCTCTAGAGGGATGCCAAATAACCGATCTGGGCGGTTTAGGGGTTGAAAGCAATTTAGGAAAACAAGACAAAATTAGAGAAGCAAGTTTTTGTACCTCAATAAGCACTTGATACAAATGGATAGGCTCTTTTCCCAAACAAACGATATTCCTTTCCCTCCAATTCCACCATAAATCAGCAAGGAAAAGATTGGCATCGGGGCCACAAGAATGAAGTTTTAGCCAAATCTCCAAATTATTGGAATTAAAGAAGTTGATATTTGAAACACCCAAGGCCTCCCAAAAACTCTTAGCAATAACACAAGCTCTAAGGAAGTGAATGACGGTTTGCACATTATTTGAACACATGGTGCAGATATTAGAAGACGCCATGTTCCTATGAGGCAACATATACATGGTTTGTATAGAATGATGACAAGTACACCAGATAAGAAATTTAATTTTTTTCAGGTGCCTGAAATTTCCAAATCCAAATCCAAGACTGAATAGAGGGAACATTATGATTGTGTTGTAACAACCAATTATAAACTGAAGAGGCAGTATAAATGCCATCTAAATTACCTTGCCAAATGAGACAGTTTGTTGTGTAGTAGCAAAGTTTTTCACAAGAAAGGGGGGGTTTGAATTGTGAACCTTTAAAATATTCCCTATAAAAATTATCAAACACAATCACTATGCCAAAAAAGGCTTTAGACAGCGCTATTTTTGGCCTTAGGCAGCGCTTATAAAGCGCTATCTATTCTGGCACTGTTAAAAGTATAGACAGCGCTTAGTGATCAAGTAAAAACGTTGTCTAATGTCATCTTTAGACAGTGCGTTTTTTCTAAATCGCTATTATATGCAACCATTAGACAGCTCTTTCTATTTATAAGCGCTATCTAATGTTATGTTTAGACAGCACTTTCTACTTATAAACGCTGACTTTTGTTATGTTTAGACAGCGCTTTCTACATATAAGCACTGTTTTATGTTATGTTTAGGCAACAGTTTTTACATATAAACGTTGTCTTATGTTACGTTTTAGACAACACTTTCTACTTATAAGCGTTGTTACTCTTAGTTAGCACTTTTATTTTAATTTTTTTTCCCTTGCTTCAATTAATATCTCACTTTTCTCAAAGAATTGGATTATAAAAGAACATGAAATTTTAATGATATATAAAAGGTTCAAAATATCTTAAATTTACATAAAATTGATAATCACTTCATACAAAGGTCAAAACTACACATAAGATAAAATTTGCATAAAATTAATAATTTCTCTTATACAAAGGTCAAAACTACATATAAAAAAAATTACATAATGCTCTTGTTCTTCAAAATCGCTCCTTCATTCACGTGTCCTGCATATAAGAAAACAAAACTTTAATTGACCATCAACATCTTAATAAGTCATTCTATTAAAACAAACCAAACAAACATCAAATAAAATAATATATAGTACCTCATCAATAGTCATTTGACATCATCATATAGTAATTAGTAAATCTTAATCATAAAAGCATCCACCACAAGGAGAGCCAGCATGAAAGTCTTAAGCTTTGAAGAAGGTGCCAACTGCCAACATATAATGGCAAATGTTGTTACATAAAAGAATAAAAGGAAGAGATCATGAAAGTCATTTAGTTCTTTTGGTAAAAAAATTCTATTCCAATTCAAAATATTTATGTTGAAATTACCTTGAGCGTGTTGTGTTAGATATGGTAAAACTTGTAATTTAAGTAACCTGTGCATGACTCATGGGTTGGTATTGCCCTGTCAAGATCCAGATGCATTTTGATGCCGTCACGAAGTCATTCATTTCTTTATCAGTCAAACCATGTACCATACATCAATTTATTATTTAACTTGTTCAAAAATATTAACATTTGAAGTTGCATAACTAAAACGGTAGTGAATAAGAGAATAAAACGAAAAGGAATTAAAAGCTAGATACTAACCTTGAAGACATGTATTGTTCTTTTATTTCTATATCCAAATCATCAGAGCCATTGAGGTGCTTGGTTAGGACATCGATTGGCCTGCACACCATTCATGACTATAATATTTGATATTAAGAGTGTGTGTATGCTATATATAGGCCATATAGGCATATACAATTGATATTCAATTACTTTAATAATGTCTTCTTCTAACTCTTCTTGATCAATCCCCTGAGAAAACAAAGCTTTAATTGACCATCAACATGTCATAAAAGTCTTTAATTACTGATATAAGGTTACTCTTTAATGTAAATAATTCCCTGAGAACCAGAGGGTTACCACCATAATAAATAGATAAATAACCGTCTTTGACAAAAACCAGGATTGGAATAAAACTTACAGGCATGATGCTCCTTGGATATTGACATCTCTAATCCTGATATGGTTGAGAAAAACTGCATTCATACAATATAACTAACTCAGTAACTTTAACTTAAAGGAACATAAAGGTAAATTTTATTTCTTATTTGAAATGTTAAAGACAAAAAAACCGACTTCAATATTTCCTATACAAATCTTTCAAACAAGAGGCAAATTCAAAAACAAGTGTCAATTTTGGAATTAAAAGTAAAAACATGAGTCAATGAATATCGTTTCATTGTTTCTGAAGATGCATTCATCCTAGTTTGCCTTCCATCTTCCCATTAGCACAATTGTTCACTACATAAGTCTCTCATCTCATTGTTAAAAATTCAAAATGAAAATTGAAAGTAAAAAAGGGAAATTTTGGGGACAAAATTATTAGTCATAGGTCTTCTTGGCCCCTATTCAGTGTTGTCAATCGGCCCTTATTCAATGATGTAAAATGAAAATTGAAAGTGAAAAGGCCAATCTGAGGACAAAAGTCATAAGTCTTCTTGGCCCCTATTCAGTATTGCAATAAAAATGGCCAATTTTGAGGACAAAAGTCACAAGTCTTCTAAAAAAGAAATTAATACATCATATACAAAAATGGGATTGCCCACCACCAAAGCAATCAATACATCATCATATATCTAAAAACCAAAACAGATTTTCCAATTTAATCAATGTGAAAAAGAAAGGAAAAAATACAAACATACCTTTCCTTTGTTAAAGACAAAGCTCCATTGTACGACTTTAAAATAGAGATACTATGTAACATTAGCATAAATGAGAACCCTCGATCACTAACAAGCCATTAGCCATAATGAACTAGACACCAAAAATAAAAAAAAATCAAACAAATTGAGAATCATATTATAACATGTGATGAAATATCATATATATCAGTAATGGAGTGAAAGAATTAAAAACAAGTAAACGGAGCTAAATGAATAAATAAATAACCTCAGGGTTCATATCAATATTAGTCTTTGCTAGAACCCAAATGTGTAGGAGGCTTATCATCTCCCCTGAGTTTCTTCCAAAGCTGAATCATCAAATCATCATTAGTTTTAGAGATAAAATAGACAATTGCAACAATTGTAATTGAAATGTCAATAAGTTCATAGTTTATCACTTTGAACCAGAAAATACATGTTAGGAACCAAAAAAGCCATCTGATATTTGAGTTAAGGATACTGACCTTGTCATGTTCTCAAATATTTCCTCCCATACTTTTAATGTCCTTCCAAGTTTAGCCAAGCAATTCATAACATCACTCTTCTCACCCTCCAAAATGTGTACATAAAGTGCATCAAAAAATTTAAGAGGGTTTGGGGTTTTCATATAAAAATTTGTCATTTAAAGTTTAAATACGAAATTTGAGCAAAGTAAGAAGTTTAAACAACAACATCAAGATAAGGAATCCACCTCAACGATGTTTAATATGAAATTTTTCATGATTAAAAGGTTAAGGTTTTGAAATTAATTTAAGTTTTTTTTTTAAAGCTAGATCTAAGAAAAATAATTGAAGTAAGAAAGTTCACCGTTGAAGAAAGGGAACACCAAGTTGAAGCTACAGTTCCGCCGTGGTGGCTATGAAAAATAATGCGCGGAGGAACTTTTTACTACATCAATTCCCTTATTGAGCAATTCCTTATTCGATTCCCTCAAAAATCGTCAATGAGAAAGAACACACACATAAGAGAAACCCTATGGTTCAATTTAGAGAAACCCATCCTATATATTGTACGGGTGAGGATGAAGAGATATGAGTGAGGTTTGCCTTTTTGTTGAGGGAGCGGTGAACGAAGAGATAAGAGGGACGGACGACGGCCGATGGAGGAAGACCATCGAAGGGTTCCATCGCAGCAACGAGTTTTCTTTTGAGTTTATGTTTGAATCGCAGCAAAGGGATTGGTGAGGAAGAAGTCGATGAAAGCTTTTGAGATGAAGAAGAACGATTAAGGGTTTTGTGTGAGTATGCGTGATTCAGCATAGGAATATGAGTAGTTTGTTTTGTTTTTATTTTTTTGAACAGAAATATAGGAAAGTTTTTTGGTTACTGAAATATAGGAATTTGGTTATTAATTTTTTATTTTAATTTTAATAAAAATAAATATAGAAACACAGCGCTTTATGTGATTTTCGGGCGCTATCTATGTAATCTATGTAATAATATCTATGAAAGCGTTTTTTCTATGTTACAAGCACTGTCTAAGGATATATTTAAGACAATGTTTTTTCTTTTAAGCGCTGTGTAAGATGAAACTTATATTATTTTAGAGTTAATTTTATTTTAGTATATCATATGAAAGCCCTTTTCTACAAAACAGCTGTAAAAGAATAGTACCTTATACAGCGCCTTTAATTTACACGCGCTGTCTAATGGTTTTGTGATTCTTTTAATAGCACTTTTCTATATAAGCGCTGTTTAAAGGGCGCTGTTATTTCCTTATTTTGTAGTAGTGAATATACTTGAAGAATATACTTAGATTGTTAGTTAAAACAAATATTCAAAAGTGTTGCAGTCTGGAGAACGTTCTCCCAACACTCTCTAACAGTATAAATATAACTATTAAATTGTGATCTGTGTGATTAGTGATTGCACGAATTAAATCAGAGTAAGGGAAGAGAATGCACACAACAATTTATCCTGGTTCACCCAAAATGCTTGGGCTAGTCCAGTCCCCACATTCCTTGTGAGATTGTCCACTAAGACTTGCTAATGATCTCAAGTTACACTTCCTTTGATCTAGATCCAAGACCAAATAATCTTCTAAGCCCTACAAGCTTAATCTACCTCAGTCACACTGACTATGAAGGTGTCACTCAATTAGTAGTTACGTACTAACTTGAGCCAATGGTTACAATGATGAGGGATTTGGTAATCAAAGCCTATTCACTCAATACACTATGAGAAGCTTTGAAAATGGTTGGATAAACTCTCAAAACACTCACTGGATATTCTGATCCTATATATATGAATCATAAATCTGAGTGAGAGAGAAAAGAAGAGCTCGTGATAAAAACTTGTATTGCAAAAACAAGTGTTGAAGTTGTAGTGGAGACTCTTGCTCTTCAAAGTTGCCAAGGACCTCTATATATAGATGAGTGATGATCAGGGAGTCTTGGCCACGAAGTATATCCGTTGGAAGCTTGAAAATAACGGCTGGTAGCTCTGCATAATGACAGCTCATGTATTTTGAAGAAAACAGATCAGTCTGGGATCGATCTCCAAAGTTTCTTCTTCTGACTTAAGATAGAGGAGCGTATGTATAGCTGTTGTTGAGTTGTAATATTGTTGTATGTTGCTTAACAAACAAGTATAGCCGTTGTGCAGCTTTTGGATAACCTTTGAACAGCTGTATGCAAGCTAGTGTCACTCCAAGTGAAGATTTTCTCTTTCCAGCATTGGTCTGAGACTGTTCTCCAAATTCTGGCGTGAATGAATTTCTTCCTTTTGAAGCAAAGAGGCTAGAGCACGAAAAAGCCAGCTGTTATGGATAACAACAGCAGCTGGATATTGTACTTGATGTTCCATAATGTCCTTGTTGCAAGTACAAGTGTCATAGAGAAAGAGAAACAACATTGGAGAATGTTCTTTCTTTATTCCTTTAAAGTACAAGTCAATTCCAAGACTAGGTTGTGCTGTCTAATTTTCCATGGTCCATACAAGATCAGTTCCTTTAATTGAGAATAAAAATATCCTTATGTCATATGCTCAATCTTCACATGTTCAAACATAGAACTTGGTAAAAATAGTAAGTTCTCTATTCATGAGAGAAACCTTTGCCTTAAATGATCTCTTGGACTTGGAGAGATTTCGTGAGTGAAGCCCAAGATAAAAGATTAGAATTACCAAAAGGATACCAAAAAGATTAGAATTACACTTAAAAATAATTAAGAGGTTTGTTATCTTTAAAACATCAATTAGGGATTTTGCCTCAACAATCTCCCCCTTTTTGATGATGACAAACTTCTTGAATTATGTTTTGAGATGGAATTCTAATTTTAATCAAAATTCAAAAGTGCTTGAAATAAAAGGTCTAGTGTTTTTAATTTGTAAGCTCCCCCTCAATTCAAGAATTCAATTTTCAAATGATCATGCTTATGATTTTAAAAGAATTGAGTATCATGAGTATAATTTGAATCAAGCAACATTCATTAATCATTAGTCTCACATAAGTGAGCATCCAAACACAGTTCACAGCCCATGATTAATACAAAATGATTCAAACATGCATCAAAAGCAAATTAAGCAAATTGAACAAACAAATCCTGTTTTAGACCACAAGTACATAGTAGGAGAAGTTCATATGATATCAAAAGAAACTTCCCAAAATATCTAATTACTAAACAGGACCATTAAAACAGAGTTCATGAAATTAAAACAAGATTATCAAATTTCCAGAACAGCAGCTAGACAAGCTTCAAAACATCATTGGGCTCCCCCTTGATTTATCAATTCATTCTCCCCCTTTGTCATCATTGAAAAGGGGTGTTCTAGGATCAAGACACAAGCAAAGTTTATCAATCAGTGGCTCCAGCAGGAGCAGGTGAAGTAGCAGGATTCTCATCATCATTATCAGAATTTTCATAGCAGGAAATGGATCAAATTGTGGAGTTTCAATTTCTGGAGGTGGTGGAAGATGGAGTTGTGGACAAACAACAGATGTAAACCAGTTTCTCAAGGTCTTGGATTCCAAAATTAAATAATCCATCATTGAGTATTGAACAGCCATACCCTTGATTACACTATCCAAGTCTTTCCTCATTTGTTCCATGTCAGTTTCAAGTCTTGATCGTTTGGCAGGCCTTGAAGGGCCAGGAAAATCAACATTGATATTTCCCTCAAACACCAATTGTTTTGTTCCAACATTAGCAGCATTGACAGAAGAACAAAATGAATCAAATGTGGCAAATGATGATGGTATGGATGGTAAAGTACTAACAGTAGGATTTGGGATAGGCATTGTGGAAATGTCAGGAGTATCAGAGGTGAGAATGTTCCTTATAAACTCAGAAGTGCAAAAGGAAGAAAGACTTCCTTGGCTTGAGGTCATTAGTGGTGAAAACATGGTGGTATTTGGTGGAATAGGCACAGGCTTAAAACCTTGAAGAGTAGCAGCAGCAGTGGTTACAAGTTTATCACTTTCAGTGGTGGGATCAACATCACCACTGATTTGAGTTTGTCCATCAGTCTGGAGATCGTTCTCCAAACGGTCTCCAGAAGCATCAGAAAGTACATTTAAACTGGTTTTCTCAAACACATCTCTTTTTCTCTTAACCCTAACATCAGCAGCAGGGGTTTCAACTACTTTCTTCATATGACTCACATTTTTCAAACTAAAAGTGTAATAATGGTTTTCAGAGGGTGTGTTATCCATATCAGCATAGTAAAGCCTAAACACCCTAGTTAAAAGCATGGCATATGGTAGAGCTATTTTCTTAAAACCAGAGGTGGCAACATGAATCATGTGGTGAAGGATAATATATGGGAGGTTTAGCTTAACTCCTTTGGCCATGTGATACATCATGAGTAGGTCAAGATCAGTTACCTTGTCTTTGCTTCCAGTGCGTGGAAAAAATGAATGTTGACACATGTTGTGGAGAAGTTTGTACTCAGTCTTCAGCATTGAGGATGGAGGTGCATTCTTCTTGGCTCCTTCTTCAGTAAACATCTTTTTCTTCAATTCTTCCTTACTAATTTTGACTTGGTCATACCAATCATTTCCATACACTTCCAGCCCTTCACTTTTGATCCCAATTAGGCTTCCAATGACATAGGGATCCACCACAAGTTCAACATCCTTGATATTAGATGTGATCATGTCTTTTTCTGGAAAAACTTGGGCGTTGAAGTAGAAGGCTAGGACCAAGAGAGGGTAAACCGTTTCCTTGATGTGAAAGAAACTCTTCCATTCAAAGGGTTCTACAAACTTGACTAAATCAACTCCTCCAATGGATAACTCAGCAAAATTATATAGCCTTGACACTGCTACAGGTTTTGTTTTCCAATACTTGTCAAATATTTCTTCATCTTCAGGTTGTATGAGAGGAGCAGGCAACAACTTCGCCTTTGATTTCTTCAAATTTACCTTCTTGTTTGTTCTTGGAGCCTTGACAGCAGTCTCAACCTCCTTCTTCTTTGGAGTTGGAGATTTCTTTGGTTTGACAGGTTCAGACTTTGTAGATGTAACTGGCTCAAGTTCAAAGTCATCAATCTCCTTTTCCAAGAGATCAATCTCAGAGTCAGATTGATCTAGAACATGAACTCTGGTGTCCACCACAGGTTTCTTGCCAGCACCAGACATTATTCTTGATGACCTTCTTATTTTGGAGGAATCAAAAGACTTAGATTTTTTCATTTTGACCAAAATGGGTGGAGAGTCCTTTGGACTTGGTATTGTAGCCGTTGGAGATGGAGAGTCATCCTCATTTATTGGTTTTGGGGATTGTTTTGGTGAATCAGTAGGTGATGGACATGGTGATTGATTTTGAGTGAGATTGATGGGGGAATTTTCTGGAGATTCAGATTGTGAGGGTTGAAAAATAGTGTTTAGTGAAGTTGAGAGAGTTTTCAGAGATTATAAAAAAGAAAACTGAAAACTTGGGGAAGAGGGAGAAGATAGAGTAGGTACTTTGTGAATAGTGAAAATTGTACTTTGGTTTTGCCAAAACGTGGGAGGGAGAGAGAGTGAATTGAAACCGTTAACCAATGAGGAGAGTGAGAGAAAAGCCCAAATCACTTTTGCCATAAAAGCTTTGTCTCATAGCCCAATTAAAGAAAAAATCAGTTAACATATTTTGTCATGCTTCAGCATAGATTTTAGAGATCGTTCTCTGAACGGTCTCCCAGATACACAAATAAATAAACATCAAGTAGGATTGGGATTTTTGATGATTTTCAATTTTCCTTTGATAAAATTAAAACGATCCTCAACCAATGGTTTAGTAAAAATGTCAGCAAGCTGATTTTCAGTATCAACAAAAACTAATTCCACATATTTTTTGTTAACATGATCTCTAATAAAATGATGCTTTATTTCAATATGTTTTGATCTTGAATGCTGAATGGGGTTTTTAGACAAATTAATAGCACTAGTGTTATCACATAAAATTTTGATACATGTGTACCTTAGTGAGAAATCCTCAAGTTGATTTTTGATCCAGATGACTTGAGAACAACAATTTGATGCAGCAACATATTCTGCTTCAGTGGTTGAAAGTGCAATGGTATTTTGTTTTCTACAACACCAGCTTACTAATGCTTCTCCAAGGAATTGACATGCTCCTCTTGTGCTCTTTCTCTCAATTTTATCCCCAGCATAGTCAGCATCACAATATGCTAGTAAATCAAAGTGTGATCCCTTTTTGTACCATAATCCTACATCAGGAGTTCCTACCAAGTATCTAAAAATTCTTTTGACAGCAATCAAGTGTGATTCTTTAGGAGATGTTTGAAATCTAGCACAAAGACCAACTGCAAACACTATGTCAGGTCTGCTAGCTGTTAAATAGAGGAGAGATCCAATCATTCCTCTATAATCTTTTTCTGAAACATCTTTTCCTTTTTCATCTTTGTCCAAACTTGTAGAAGGATGCATTGGAGTTGACATGATCTTGGCTTCATTCATCTTGTATTTCTTGAGAAGATCATTCACATATTTTTCTTGACTGATAAAAATTCCATCTTCTTGTTGCTTGATTTGCAAGCCAAGAAAGAAACCAAGTTCTCCCATCATGCTCATCTCAAATTCACTTTGCATAAGGTTAGAAAAATCTTCACACATTTTTTCATTAGTAGCACCAAAGATAATATCATCAACATACACTTGTACAATAAGTAAATTATGCTTTTCATTTTTTGTAAAAAGTGTAGTATCAATTTTTCCTCTAGAAAAACCATTTTCAAGTAAGAAAGTGCTTAATCTGTCATACCAAGCTCTTGGGGCTTGTTTAAGTCCATAAAGAGCTTTGGTAAGTTTATAAACATGATTTGGTTTATGCTTATCAACAAAACCATGAGGTTGATGCACATAAACTTCCTCATTTAAAAATCCATTTAAAAAGGCACTTTTTACATCCATTTGAAAAAGTTTGATACATTTATGTGATGCATATGCAAGCAGTATTCTAATAGCTTCTAACCTAGCTACAGGAGCAAAAGTTTCATCATAATCAATTCCTTCTTGTTGATTATAGCCTTGTGCTACAAGTCTTGCTTTATTTCTGACAACCTTACCATATTCATCAAGTTTGTTTCTAAAGACCCATCTTGTTCCAATAATTGAATGATCTGTTGGAAATGGTACCAAATTCCAAACTTCATTCTTCTCAAATTGATGTAGTTCTTCTTCATAGCCTCAATCCAGGATTCATCAATGATTGCTTCATTCACTACAAGAAACTTGACATATAGCTACGGCAAAAATCTGTTGGTAAACGTCCAAAATCCGTGGGTATAGGCTATAAAACCTATACCCACGGGCGTTTTTTTCCGTCTACTTTATCTCGATGTACCCACGGCAATTTGCCGTCGCTCTAGCCTATAGCAACAACGTTTTTAGGCGTTGGACTAGCTTGAGTGCTATACCCACGGATATTACAAACTATTGTAAATCGTTTTACCTACGGATTTGTCCGTTGGTATAGGTTCGGAATATTTTTTTGCATTTTTTTTTTACAGATTGTACATTTTTTAAAAATAATAATAATAATTTGTCAATATGCATGTTTTGTTCAAATATTCTTTAACCCAACCAAATTTTATTTATTTTTAATAATGAAAGTTTGCCAATATTTTTAAAATACACAACACACTATTTCTTTTATACATGACCCACTATATATTATGAAATGAAACAAAATAAATGAAAATCTCTATTATATTAAACATGAGAACAACATAATGTATTTAAAAATATATAAATTCATAACAATATCGAAAGCTACAAAGAAAATATGGTATCACGTCTACTAAATTTTCAAAATTACTCTCTTCAGATCTTCTTAACCATCTTCATCTCTTCTATCTTACATCTTCATTAGTGTCACGACTTGGATAATTTGTTTGATTAGGGGCACTAGAAGTATCTGAAATTTATCAAAGACAAGTGAATATCATTAAGTTTCCAAACTCAAATTCCACCACTTCATTTTAAAGGGACATTAATAAGAGACAACCATGAATATCTAATAAACAATGAAATGATAACAAATGAATTTCAAGGTACCTCACTAGGAATTAAAACTGCCTCCCTTGCGGCTGTAAAGTGATTGACATTGCATTTCCTATTCTCATAAAAAATTCCCATCGCCTTTCTAAATTGTACTTTGTGCTTCCCTTTAATCATTATATCAAGGCCATTAGTCCAATATAGACTAGGAAATGCAATTATATTAATATAAACATAAATTAAACTCATGACAACTATGCTTTTGTTTTATGTCTAAAAGTTCTCGAGAGGATATGTTACAACTTACAAATGTTAAAGGAAATAACAATGAAACGAAGCCAAAGCCAAAGCCACACAACATATACATCTAGCCAAAGGCAACTGAACCACCCCCTCAAATATCAACAAGTTTTTTTTTTTTAACAAGGAATACAAACACCCTCACCAAGGTACAAGAAAATAGAGTTGGAAAAATAGGGGAAAACAAGAGCACCCCTGCTGCAGCAATGTAGTAGCAAGAAATCAGACATAGCAGCTGCAGCACAGTGCTGCAAATAAAAACACACATCAGTAAAAATCTCACAGCCCCGCATTCACCGCTGAATAGAACGATGAACAAGCTATTTTACTCACTCAACAGCTCTCTTGACTAACATGATAATATTATAGAAATTGAAGTATTCAACTAGTAAGGATTAAGGCTAGTTTAATCTACTTTTGTATTATTTATTTTATGTCCAGATCTGATAGAAAACACTCCTACCGTTGAATCATACGAATGAACCGTGTATTTAATTATTGGTAAAGTCAAGATGAAAAATTCCGCAAAATGAGTAACTTCACAATTACAATACCAAATGAGAAACACTTCAAAGGAGAAGCAAAAGAAATAGTATTGGCATACAAAGCATGTCATGAACTCACTGGACATCAAAAGAAATATTTTCAATTAGCATAACCATCACAATATAACTAAACTAGCTATAATGAAAAAGTCATTAGGATTTAACATGGGAAAACAAAAATCACCTTTTCTCAGCGTCACAATCACAAACATAGCCTTGTATCAGTTCAGTTGTGCCAAACCATATCATGTTTAGGGATTGTTGAATGCATATATAGCAGTTAAAAGATTATTCACCTTAATCTTGAGCTGCACATAATTCACAATAATTTGAAAGTAAGCATAAGTATAAAGCAAAAACAGCCTTTGTAATTTAATTTCCTAGTGCCATAATGATTAACATTTCAAATAAGAAGACATCCACCAAAACAAAAACATTGCAAAAGACATATCATACCTTGAAAAGCACCATGAACTTAATTTTTTATTCCTTTTACCTTGTAGGCAACTCATTTTGATAACAAGTCTATGAATCACAAAAAAATAGTTATACTAATTATGTCAAACCATATTAGTTAGATATTAAAAAGCCTATTCATGTGAATAATTTGGACAAGCATAATTTAGAGGGCAAAAAAAAAAACCCCAAATCCTCTCCAAACTTTTTTTTGTGAAAAGGCAAAAAACTATTTTATTAAAGAACCAATAGCTCATTGTACAAGAGGTACAAACAAGCCTAGAAGCTTACACCAGTACATTAGTGACGCCATTACAAACTAATCCCCAACGTAGCTGAAAATTACACTCAACACCAGTACAAGAATGAAAAATAGAATACAAAGACACAACCAACAAACATGACAACAAGACTCCTCAACTAAACCACCCTGCATAATATATTAATCGCCATAGCAGAGGAGAAATAGTTTACAACCAGCTCTCAGGATAGTCCTCTACTGCGATAAAACTTAATGGAATGCGATGAGCTGCTCTTCGCCAAAGAGAAAGATTGCAGCAGATGAACCGTTTAGTAGCGAGATAGGATATCTCACCTTATCACTCTCGATTCAAGGAAATCCTCTACATACTAAAGAGTAAACAACATAACATATACATGCTAACACCACTAAAAACCATATCCTATATATACTATTATCTTTCACAGTTAACTAAAAACCATGTCCTCTACATACTAACTAGTAACCACTATATTTCACAAGTACCAAAAATCAGCAAATCCAAAACCAAAATCCAGAAAGTAGAATCAATTATCAACAAATATGAGTTAGGGTTTTGGCACAATTTAGGAACCATCCAAATATGACAAACATGCGAGTAATAATCAGACAAATTAACATCAATATTAAACTTCTAATTGAGCCAAGAACATAGGAGAAATTTATTTTGGTGAGTTAGGGTTTTGGCACAATTTAGGAAGATTGATGAAGTTGAAAGAAGAGACTTACAAAAGAAGAAGTTGAGATTGGTCGGCATCCTGCGATGCGTGGAGTTGAAAAGAAGCATCAGGTGCATCAGGTATTTCCCTCAATAATCATGTTGGCCGGAGACAACGAGAGAAGGAGGACGGAGACACCGCTGAAGCAAACGAGATCGAATATGTGACGGAGAACCCTCCAAAACTGAAATAAGTTTCTTTTGCATGAGATTAGTGTTGAAGAAGGAATTTAATTGCGCAAAGGACATACAGAATAAGAAGTTGAGGTTGTTCACAAAAGAAAGCTCACGAGTGGAGAATTTCACAGTTAGGAGCGGCGAGATTAGGGATTTAGGGTTTTTGGAGAAACAACAATGGTGACTGAGTGAGGAGTAGCAACATGGACTTTTGGAATTTTGAAGACAGATGAATATGTGGCAGTTGTTTATTTTTCCTGTTTAGCATTTAAAATTTATTTTTATTTTTGTGGGATTTTATTTTTAAGTTGTACAAGGGCTATACCCACGGATCACATGTACAATACCCACGAATTTATTGACCGTCGCTAGATATGTTCGTAGATATATGGCAAATTTTTTGTAGTGATTTATGGATCTTGGTTCAATTTGGGAGATCAATCCCAGATTGGTCTCTACATCCTGCAAGGCTTTTCTAGTTCTAACACCATCTTCTGTATTACCAATAATTTGATCAGGAGGATGATAGCCAACAATTCTCCAGGTCTTTGGTGGTCCTTCAGATGTAAGATTTTCATCTGAATCATGATTTTGTGCTATGACTGGTTCATCTTCTTCATCATCAGTGATGTGCACAGTTGGTTGATCTTCAAATTCATCAAATTTCACATGCATGCTTTCCTCTAAAGTTTGAGTTCTCAAATTGTAGATTCTATAAGCTTTTGAGGTCAGAGAGTATCCTAAGAATATTCCCTTGTCTGACTTTGAATCAAACTTACCTAAGTTATCTTTAATATTCAAAATGTAACAAAAACATCCAAATATATGAAAATAAGAAATACTAGGTTTTCTGCCTTTCCAAAGTTCATAAGGTGTTTTGTTTAAAACTTTTCTAATGGTGACTCTGTTTAAAATATAGCAAGAGGTGTTAATGGCCTCAGCCCAAAAATATTTTTCCACATTTGATTCATGAATCATTGTTCTTGCCATTTCTTGCAAAGTTCTATTTTTCCTTTCAACAACTCCATTTTGTTGGGGAGTTCTTGGACAAGAAAAATTATGAGAGATTCCATTATTATCAAGGAATGATTCAAAGAGAGAGTTTTCAAATTCTCCTCCATGATCACTTCTTATAGAGATAATATTGATACCTTTCTCATTTTGAACTCTCAAGCAAAAAGTTTTAAAAGCTTCTAAAGAGTCATCTTTATGTTTTAAAAATAACACCCAAGTGAATCTTGAAAAATCATCTACTATGACAAAGCCATAATTTTTGCCACCAAGACTTGTAGTTTTGACAGGCCCAAATAAATCTATGTGAAGTAACTCAAGAGGTCTTTTTGTGGAAATAAATTCTTTTGGTTTAAAACTGCTTTTGACTTGTTTCCCTCTTGTGCATGATTCATATACTTTATCTAGATCAAAACTAATCTTAGGCAAACCTCTAACTAGATCAAGTTTGGAAAGTTTTGACATAGTCTTCATGCTTACATGACCAGCCCTCTTGTGCCAAATCCATTTGTCTTTTTCAAGAGAGACAAAGCATGACTCAGGAGGTAGTTCATCTAAGTATAATACATAAACATTCTTTATCCTTGATCCATTAAAAAGGACTTTATTAGATGAAGACTGTTTTATTTCACATGAGTCTGATTTAAAACCAACTTCAAAGCCATTGTCACACAATTGACTTATGCTTATTAAGTTATGTTTTAATCCATCCACATTGTGAACATTCTAAATCTTAGCAGAGTCAGACTTACCAATTGTACCTATACCTTTGATGCTAGCTTTCTCATTGTTTCCAAAGGTGACTGATCCACCTTCTCTTGTTTCAAATGACAGAAAGCTGTTCCTATCTCCTGTCATATGTCTTGAGCATCCACTGTCCAAGTACCAAGGCCTTTTCTTGACTGCTAGAAGGCACTCCTACATTTGAGTTTAATAAGTTTTTAGGTACCCACAATTTCTTGGGTCCTTGAGTGTTAGTCTCAAATTTCTTATAAGGGATCTTCTGAGAATAAGATGATCTCTTATAAGGTGTTCTCTTATAGACATCTCTTCTGAGAGTGTTCAGAGAATGTCTATGTACAGGTTTTCTAAAATTTCTGTTTCTAAGACTGTTCTGAGAATGTTCTGGTGTTCTATAGAAAACTTGTTTTCTTGCTTTCTTTTTGAAACAGAAGGCTCCAAGATGTCCATCCTTGTGACAGAAATCACATTTGTATTTTTGAAAATTCTTTTCTTTATTTGGAATGAGACATTTTTCATATAGCTTTCTGTTCTTATAAGGATTATGTCCTAAACCAGATTTATCATAATATCCAATTTGTGATCCCAAAATGTTTTCAAAAGTTGTAGTAGTGTTATAAATTTTGTTAAATCATTTTCCAATTTTGAAATAGTCTTTTTCAAAATACTATTTTCTTTTAGTACCTCAGAACATTCTTTTTGATCATTTCTAAGAATTTCAAATCTTTTAGAAAGTTTTGTGTGAGCAGTTTGCATACCTTTGATAACTTCACTTTTAAGACTGCTTTCTTTCTTAAATTCATCTGTTTCTTTTGTTAATACAGTAATCTCATCTCTTAGTTTAGCATTTTTTTGATTTAAGATTTGAGAGTCATATAGTAAGTTATCAAAGAGATGTTCAGTTTTTTGACAAGATGAACAAGGATCAAGTGTTACCTCTTCTGCATTTGAGTGTGTCATGAGACATACATTTGCTTCTTGTTCTTCATCTTCTGATTGAGCTTCTTCCAGATCATCCCAAGTAGCCATCATGGATTTCTTTTTGAAGAAGGGCTTCTTCTGTTTGTTCTTTGGACAATCATTTTTGTAATGACCAAATTGATTGCATCCATAACATTGTATTTTGCTTAGATCCACTTCTGGTTTAGCTCCATTCCTTTTGGGTTGACAATTCTTCTTGAGTTGATTTCTTCTTGTCATCAATCTCTGAATTCTTCTTGACAGGAATGCTAATTCTTCTTCATCATCTTCTTGAAGTGATTCTTCATCTTCACAAAGTGTTTCATCTTTCTGAGAGAATTCTCCAGATTGAGTTTCAAGAGCAATCATCTTCCTTTTTGGTTTATCTTCTTGAAGAACAGATTCATGAGCTTTTAATGATCCAATAAGATCTTCCAATGAAACTTTAGTGAGATCTTTTGCCACTGTGATGGCTGTGACTACTGGTCTCAAAGTCTTTGGTAAACATCTAAGAATTTTTCTTATTCTTTCATGTGTAGTATATGCTTTTCCCAAAGAGTTGAGTTCATTTATGATGCTTGTGAATCTACCATACATCTGATCTATGGTTTCTTCTTCCTTCATTTCAAACAGTTCAAATTTTCTCACTCCAATGTCTATTCTTGTTTCTTTGACACTGTTAGTTCCTTCATGATGAGTTTGCAGAGTTTCCCATATTTCTTTTGCTGTTTTGCATTCCATTATTCTATCATATTCTTCCCTGCACAAAGCACTTTTAATAAACAGTTTAGCTTTAGTATTAAGGAGTACTCTATCAGCTTCTATTGTTGTCCATTCAACTTGAGGTTTAGGATTTGTTGAATCTTTAGCTAATGGAACATATTCTCCAACTTCCAATACATGCCACATGTTGTTATCTTGTGATCTAAGAAAAAGCTCCATTTTGTCCTTCCAATAGTAATAGTTATCACCATCAAATAGAGGTGGTCTGTTTGATGATCCTCCTTCAGATATAAACTTTGCATTCTTAGCCATTACTTCCTTCCTGAATCTTTTCGTCTAGCACTTGTTAGATTCTTATCCTTAGAGCCAATGCTCTGATGCCAATTGAAGTAGCAAATGTTTTTCACAAGAAAGGGGGGGGGGGGGGGGGGTTTGAATTGTGAACCTTTAAAATATTCCCTATAAAAATTATCAAACACAATATACTTGAAGAATATAATTAGATTGTTAGTTAAA
This sequence comes from Trifolium subterraneum, assembly GCA_951799995.1. NCBI lineage: Eukaryota > Viridiplantae > Streptophyta > Magnoliopsida > Fabales > Fabaceae > Trifolium > Trifolium subterraneum. The sequence continues at coordinate 24,316,758 of OX637462.1, forward strand.
AAAAATATTCAAAAGTGTTGCAGTCTGGAGAACGTTCTCCCAACACTCTCTAACAGTATAAATATAACTATTAAATTGTGATCTGTGTGATTAGTGATTGCACGAATTAAATCAGAGTAAGGGAAGAGAATGCACACAACAATTTATCCTGGTTCACCCAAAATGCTTGGGCTAGTCCAGTCCCCACACTCCTTGTGAGATTGTCCACTAAGAGATGCTAATGATCTCAAGTTACACTTCCTTTGATCTAGATCCAAGACCAAATAATCTTTTAAGCCCTACAAGCTTAATCTACCTTAGTCACACTGACTATGACGGTGTCACTCAATTAGTAGTTACGTACTAACTTGAGCCAATGGTTACAATGATGAGGGATTTGGTAATCAAAGCCTATTCACTCAATACACTATGAGAAGCTTTGAAAATGGTTGGATAAACTCTCAAAGCACTCACTGGATATTCTGATCATATATATATGAATTACAAATCTGAGTGAGAGAGAAAAGAAGAACTCGTGATAAAAACTTGTATTACAAAAACAAGTGTTGAAGTTGTAGTGGACACTCTTGCTCTTCAAAGTTGCCAAGGACCTCTATATATAGATGAGTGATGATCAGGGAGTCTTGGCCACGAAGTATATCCGTTGGAAGCTTGAAAATAACGGCTAGTAGCTCTGCATAATGACAGCTCATGTATTTTGAAGAAAACAAATCAGTCTGAGATCGATCTCCAAAGTTTCTTCTTCTGACTTAAGATACAGGAGCGTATGTATAGCTGTAATATTGATGTATGTTGCTTAACAAACAAGTATAGCCGTTGTGCAGCTTTTGGATAACCTTTGAACAGCTGTATGCAAGCTGGTGTCACTCCAAGTGAAGATTTTCTCTTTCCAGTATTGGTCTGAGACCGTTCTCCAAATTCTGGCGTGAATGAATTTCTTCCTTTTGAAGCAAAGAGGCTAGAGCATGAAAAGGCCAGCTGTTATGGATAACAACAGCAGCTGGAGATTGTACTTGATGTTCCATAATGTCCTTGTTGCAAGTACAAGTGTCATAGAGAAAGAGAAACAACATTGGAGAATGTTCTTTCTTTATTCCTTTAAAGTACAAGTCAATTCCAAGACTAGGTTGTGCTGTCTAATTTTCCATGGTCCATACAAGATCAGTTCCTTTAATTGAGAATAAAAATATCCTTATGTCATATGCTCAATCTTCACATGTTCAAACATAGAACTTGGTAAAAATAGTAAGTTCTCTATTCATGAGAGAAACCTTTGCCTTAAATGATCTCTTGGACTTGGAGAGATTTCGTGAGTGAAGCCCAAGATAAAAGTGATCATTTGTCTTGTACATAGTTGACTTATTCATAAGTCCTTTTGCATTGATTGTGTGAAAATGATGTTGCGCGGGTTTCAGAGATCAATCTGAGACCGTTCTCCAAGCTTTTGTTTTTATCAAAATAGAAACATGATATTTGATCTAAATAGCTCAATTGTTCCTAGCTTAATTAAAACACTCAAGAGCACTTGTTAGATACCAAAAAGATTAGAATTACACTTAAAAATAATTAAGAGGTTTGTTATCTTTAAAACATCAATTAGGGATTTTGCCTCAACATGTTGTACCATTATTAAGAATAAACTCAACGTTGGTAATGCACTCCTTCATCTCAGAAGCTAAAGGAGTATAAAGAAAATTTAGGCACCAAGAGTCGTTAAAATATATGTTTTTGATTCGAATTTCGTTATCTTGTATTGCAACATGTCTTTGATTCTAATAGTTAGTTTGACATATGCTTCTCTATCAACTATTCCCCTATTTATTTTTTAATTGTCCTTTTAGCATAAAAATCTACAACCAAGATAGTAGATTGTTGGTTTTTTTTCTAATCTACATACCTTGCCATGATCTTGACCATATTAATCTAACATTTTCTCCCTCTTCTTTGTAGCTCAATCAACCATTAGAATAAAAAATGAGAGAATGTTGCTCATAAAAAGCTATAGAATATCCAAATCAATGCACCATTTACTTTCTCTTTCCAATTAACTCATCCATATCCCACTCAAATAAATTATCTCTTTTCTTTCACACATATCTCTCTCATAACATTAAACAATTTATTTTTTCAAAAAGCAATATTATCAAGTACGCAAAAAAAAATCGGTTTTACACAACAACAAAAAAAATTAGACGAAGTAATACTGTAAATCACATTATTAGATCCGCAAAAAGTGATAACATGATTTTCAATAACACGCCATAAAATTTAGGTCAATATCATAGGAATTTGGAGAACAATGAATTCATGGTGATTAACAAAATGCAAATGCAAATTAAAACTATAGAATTCTCAACGGATTAAGAAAGAATGTCCGGATAAAAGAGTGTGTTTGTACGGCGTCCGCTTCAGTCTTAGTCAATGGTAGTCTCACGGACGAATTCCCTTTAGAGAGAGGGTTAAGATAAGGAGACATGTTGTCTCCTTTTTGTTCTTGATAGCGGCTGAAGGATTGAATGTGTTGATGCAGGACATGGTGGAGAACCAATTCTTCTCGGGGTATAGCATCGAAATACAAAACTTAATCTCAATTTCTCACCTACAGTTTGCCGACGACACGTTACTTTTAGGAACAAAAAGTTGGTTGAGTGTCTGAGCATTGTGAGGGTTGTCTTATGCTGTTCGAGACGATGTTGGGTTTGAAGGTGAACTTTAATAAGAGTGTGATGGTAGGGGTTAATATCGCTGATTCTTGGTTGTGTGCGACAGTGAACCACTCTGCATTGTAAAGTTGGAAAGGTACCTTTCCTATATCTGGGTCTTCCTATTGGTGATGATACGAGACGTTTGGCTTTATGGGAACTAGTGTTGACTCACATTCTGAATCGTTGTTAGGGTGGAAGAGCCGCTTCCTTTCATTCGGTGGTCGTCTCGTACTCCTAAAGTTTATTTTGATCTCTCTGCCTGTCTATGCTCTTTCCTTCTTCAAAGCTCCCCCATGTACTATCTCCTATATTGATTCTCTTTTGAATAATTTTTTTGGGTGGGTGTGAGGATACTAGCAAAACTTCTTGGATCAGTTGGAACACTATTTGTTTTCATATGGAGTATGAAGGGTTGAATGTTAGGCAGTTGAGGGACTTTAATATTGCACTCTTAGGTAAATGATGTTGGAGGTTGCTGGTGGATAGAGGGGGTCTGTGGTTCAGGGTGTTGGAAGCTCGTTATGAGGTAGAGAGAGGGAGTCTGAGAGCGAGGGGGAGGAGTGGGTCTTCCTGGTGGAGGGAGATTGCGCGAATTCGTGATGGAGTAGAGGACTTATGAGGAGGGTGGTTTGGGGAGTGTGTTTTGAGGAAGGTGGGGGATGAGACAGATACTTTCTTCTGGACAGATAGTTGGATAGATAGGACTCCCTTGTGTATGAGATTTCAGCGGTTATTCGATTTGGCGGTGAACAAGTCGAGTATAGTGACCGAATTGTTTTCTCTAGGGTGGGGTACCGGAGGGGAGGCGTGGGTGTGGCACAAACAGATTCCCTTGAAGGTGTCTATTTTTGCGTATAGACTACTAAGAGATAAGTTGCCAACTAAAACAAATTTAGCGATTCGTGGTATCATCACTCTAGAGGCTTAATCTTGTGTGGTTGGATGTGGAGACAGGGAGTCAACAGAGAACTTATTTATTTCTGGCAGCATCTTTGGCTCTCTTTGGTCATTAATTAAATCGTGGATTGATTTGTCATCCGTGGATCTCAAAACCTGACTGATCATTTTATTCAGTTTACTTTTTCATCTGGTGGTCTCAAATTGCGTCGACCTTTCTTACAGCTTATTTGGCACTTATGTATCTGGGTTATTGGGAACGAAAGCAATCAGCGATTATTCAAAAACTCAGAACAGACCTTACTTTAGTTGCTGGACAGGGTCAAACTTTATTCTTACTGGTAGTTGAAGACAACAAATATCAATTTAATCTCTAACTACCATATATAGCTGGTTGTCGAGCTCGTTTACTTGTTTTGGCATGGTGTAACTTGGTAATTTTGTTTTCACGTTTTGTTTTTGACGCTTATTGCATTGTACCTGTACACTCTTGTAGTTGTTTTTGACACATTTGTGCTAAAGGGACTAATTGATTGGGTTTTATATATATATATATGAGGAGGGATCCGTTGACTCCAGGAGTAAGTCTCCTTAAAGTTACTCTACTTAATAACTCGATATCGGCATTATATTTCTTCAATCCAACCGTCGAATTCAAAGATCTCATTGAGTAGATCAACTCCATAAAATTTTATAAAAATTCAAAATCGTTTGATACTTTTTCTGATAACTTCAATTTAACGTACAACAAACTTTTAAAAAAAACCGTTGAATTTCAATAGTATGAATACATAACTACATTTTTTGAATTTTTATAAAAATTTGTGGAGTTGATCTACTCAATGAGATCTTTGAATTCAACGGTTGGATTGAAGAAATATAATGCCGATATCAAGTTATTAAGCGGAGTAACTTTAAGTAGACTTACTCCTGGAGTCAACGGATCCCTCCTCTATATATATATATATATATATATCATTTTGCCTTGTTAAGCAAAAAACAAATTAACAAAACTTTGAAAAAAAACATAGTTATTGTGAAATGAATTAATTTTATGGAAAATATAAAAAATGAGTTATTGGGAAAGTAAAGGTATAATAGATAAATTATAATCTAAAATTATCAAAACGACACTTAAAAACAAACGGATGGTGTATTGATTGTCAACTTCCGATTTTTTGTTATCAAATAGTCTAGTGGCTAGAAATTTCATGCTGAAGGTGAATAAGTGGGATGTTGGGGGTTCAAACACCGACCCCTACATATATAATGCAATATCCCTACCAACTGTGCTAAGCTCACAGGAACCGTCATGATATTTTTATATTGGGAAAGTTATACAAGAGTCTCACTCCAAATCCAAATGTTTATCGTAATTGTTGATTTTGGGTGTCCTAATCTCGATCGAGTGAATTTGCGATCTAAAAATGTCGTCATTTATGTCACTGCACCATAAATGATATAAATGTAACAATGTAATTTGTCTTTGTAGAATGAGTATTTTTTTTTAATTATGATATACGTACAAAATTTTTACTATTATTATTAACGATAATTAATCTTCATCAAAGAATGTATAGGACACATAATGTGTGGCATCTTGGCATCTTCTTTATTATAATTGAGTGGTGATCTACTATAATTAGTGGAGTGGATACATGTTTCTTATAGGAAAGCGATATTTGGCCAAAGGATAGCCCGTATCTCTATTATAGGTGGTTAAATTGTCAAATTTTTTTTTGTATTAGAAAATGACAATTAGTATGTTGATAGTTTTTTTTTTTGATTAATTAGTATGTTGATAGTTTTCCAATTGTTTCAAGGTTTTAAGTAGTTCATATAGTCAATGACGTTTAAGATAATTTCATTTGATTTTCTTCAAAATCTTTTAATTATTGGATATAAAAAAAAATTATAGCCTTAGTAAAAAGTAATTACTTTGTTGCAGGTGATATCTCCATCTTCTTTCTTTTCTTCTTTAAGAGTTCCATATTAGATTTGAGTAAAGATAATTTTTACTGCAACTCGATTTTGTATAATTGAATTAGGTACAAGTTTTGATTCTAAAATTCTTGACTTAATTTACTTGGGTTATTTTAGTGATATTGGCTTGAGTCATTGGAGTATAGTCCAATCAAAGTCTCAGGTTCGATTCCCTCTAGTATCAATTTTGGTGGACTAGTTCATACAAAGCAAAAAAAAAAAACTCTGACTTTAAATGAGACTCCACAAGTAAACTGTGATATTGATCTACTCGAATTAGTAGATCCTAAAGTTAGACACCGAGTTTTAAAAATAAATAATCCGTCACTTGAATTATCTATTATTTCTTTAATAGATTGTTTCCACCCCATATTTTTCTAAATATTTGGTTGTTTTAGTATTGAATATTTGGTGTACAATTTTGTTTTTTTATTTTTTTTATTTTAAACAACTTATATTTAAAATAAAAGTTGTAATTTGATTCACCCAGAGATAAGAAATTTAGTTTTTGTTCAATTTCTTGCCTTGAAATATGTTAAGTCTTATGTACAATTTTAAAATCAAGCATATAGTATAATTGAAATTCTGCCGTCAAATATTTATTCTTTAATAGATAAAGCATTATATTTTCTATGTACAAATGTAGAAACTAATTTTACGAAATAACTAATTAGAAATCAAACATTAAATGATAAAAGAATATACTAACTATCAAACACTTGAAGTGCTTTTGGATACGTACAATTAAAGTTGTAATTAATGGATATATTTATTTATTAGTCCCTCATTATAAACAAATAAGTGATGTTTATCTAGAATAGGAACTAATAATGTGTTGATTATGAAACAATTAACTAAGATTACTACTATAACCACAGGATTTAGACAGCAACCAATTTGATTTGATGTTGGAAAATTGAAAGCCATGTATACATTTAGAAGCACACATAGAGCCAAACAATTTTGTTAAAAATTGAGAACCAAAATGATTCGAGAAAACTTTGATATTATCTTTCATTAGCCAGCTGTCACGGTCCCCACACTCAACTAGCCATGTCAACCAATATGATCCCTCTTCTTCTCTTCTACTTTACACCCATGTAAAAATATTTCCCAACTACTTGCACTACATTCGAATCCAACCATATTTTTATATATTTTAAAATTTAGGTGAGTTGAGTTGCAAAGACTCGCGGATTAGGCTTTTAAACTTTGAGGAGTGCTGATAAATATATTGGCATATTATCTTTTTTTTTTTTGAACAAGCGAAAATGGATCACATATATTAACAACTAGTCATTTTAGCACAAGGTGTACTAAAAAGACCAAAATTTTACACAGTAACAGTCAATAGAGTAACATAGAATCCTAAAACCACATCAGTCAATTCCCAGACATAACACAGGAGTCGACCACCAACTATGTAAATTCGTAACTAAGGTTTCATTCTCCGTCTTCAACCACCAAAGAGAGTACAATTTGACTTTATCCAACATTTGAGGTACCGTTTGTGCTATGTTTCTAAAAAGCCGATTATTTCTCTCATTCCACAAAACCCACACACAAGCAAGCCAAATGAGCTGCAAGAAAGACCGTCGTGCGCGACGCTCACCCAAAGCGCCAACAAAATGGAGGAAGTGACAAGATGGATTTTGATGATCCATCGAAGAAAAACCAATCCAGAGTCGAACCGCCGACCATAAAGAGCCAAAAATCCCACAAGTGAAAAAAAGATGTTGTGCCGACTCAATGCCTCCACACCCCGAGACACAGTGATGAGCTTCTGGAGAGATGATGCCTCGGGATACCAAATTAGCCCTCGTGGGCAACCTGTCACGTAGGAGCCGCCATGCACAAATGGACACCTTCAAAGGTACCTGCTTATGCCATATAAGAGTTTCAGCTTCACCTAGAGTAATTGTATCCTCTGACGTCAACAACTGATAAGCACCACGTACAGAGTAACCTGTGGTAATATCTGGCTGCCAATGCCACGAGTCAGCAGACTGAACCTGAAAAGAAAAAGTCAAAAGTAAAGTCTGGCACTCCCTCAACATCTCCTCCTCCCACACCCACAACTGTCTATATATATATATATATATATATATATATATATATTACATCGGGTTCTAAATATAAGATTATTTTTAGAAATTTTTTATTCCCTTTTTATAATAAGACTCTAGATCAACTTTCAATCACATTTATTTTGTTTTTATCTAGTTATCTCTAATTATTTTAACTCTTTTTCTATACCTTACAATAAATATTATGATAAAACATAAACAAATTCTGTTTTAATGGATAAACTTTTAAAAACAACATCACTATCAATAAATTTAGAAAAATGCTAAACAGTGCCCTAGGGCACCGTTTAAGGGAGCAAATATTGGAACTTGTGTAATCAACTCCTTAAAAGTTAAAAAAGTGTTATTTTTAATTTGAAACTTTCTTTTTTAAGTTTCTTTAACCAGTGTCTCGTGACACCGGTTAGCATGACCCATAAATTTATTACTGTTACCAACTTTTTAAATTTCCGTGATTTAGTCGGAATTCTATATAAGGGAATCAATGTAGTACTTTTTATTTAAAGTTCTCAATATAACATTAATTTGTTTTATTAATAATACCATATAATTATTGCTAAATACATGCATCACTATGTTATTATTTTCCAAAATATATAGATAACAATTGGTTTTTTTCATTAATTAACTAACTTCAATTTAATTTGTGTGAAATTATCTAGTATAATATATAGTTTTTGTGGGACATAGAGAATATCAATCTTCATACACTACAATCTATAAATACCTTCAAAACTTTGCATGCATTCATCAAATACTTCACTTGGCATCTTGTGTCTTCTCCTCTTAATCTCTCTTTCTATAACTTTGGTTGCAAAAATATTCTAATCAACCAACCAAACTAATTGTTTGGAAAACTTGTTTTGAAATGAAAATTAAGGCTCCTATTGTGTTTCTTTCTCTTCTTGTAGCCACTTTTTTTGTGGTTGCATCCGCTGGTAATTTTTACCAAGACTTTGAAATAACATGGGGTGATAGTCGTGCCAAAATTCTTGAAAATGGACAAAGTCTTAGCCTCTCATTAGATAAAGCCTCTGGCTCTGGCTTTCGTTCTAAAAATGAATACTTGTTTGGGAAAATTGATATGCAACTTAAGCTTGTGGCCGGTAACTCTGCTGGCACTGTCACAGCCTATTATGTAAGCATCCTTCATGGCTTTATCTATCGGCAGGTTCTATTATGAAAGAGTGAGACAAGTGGTGCATGGTGCACTATTTATCGATAACTCTATGACGAATACGAATTTTACAAAATTTACCGTTGGATTGAAAGTTTATATCATATAAATAATTCATACCAATTTTTAAAAAAATTGAAAATCATTTCATGTGTTATTGAGACGCACCAAGATTAATGGTATTCAATAAAAATTCACAAACCATTTGATGATTCTCAATAACATATCAAAAGATTTTCAATTTTTTTTAAAATTTGTATATATGATATATAAACTTTCAATCCAACGGTGAATTTTGTAAAATTCGTATTCGTCGTAGTGTTATCGACCATTAGTGCACTGTCTGCCACTTGTCCCCTCTTTTATTTTACCCAAAGCCTTATCTACTTATTTTTTTATAAGCTCTACTTATTATAGTTTTTTCTTTATGTAACATGATCCAATCATGCATATTTACATAAGTTTAATTACTATGTCTAAATAGTGTAACAAAATGTTACACAAATATCTTATAATATACATATTTATACATGCTTTTCAAATAGATTAATTTTGATGTATGTGTAAAACATTTTTCTCGTAGTCAAGGAATCACAAATTACCTTTTGTAGGATTTTTGAGGTACTCTTTTGGTCCCGAATTATTGAATCATTTTATAAAAGAAGTTAGTCACTAAATATGATATTCTCTACAAATTTCTAAATATATTTGTTACTATTTTTTCAAATATATCCTTCATTAAACCACTGATTTACATTAAAATATGAAAAATTTATATTAAATATATTTAACATAGATGATAATTTAATAATAGTCACAAAATTCATACAAATATATTACTGCAACAATACTCATATTTTTTCCGTAGATGTTTTCATATTTAGAGAACGAGGGAATATAAGCCACTAGGATTGATCTGGTGGCGCAAAAATTTGGGTAGTATGCTAGAGTTCGTAGTTTTGATCATCCGCTTCATTGTAAACTAAAAAAAAAAGGAGGGAGTATTTATTAAAGAATATTTGTATGTACTGTAGTTTTATTTTTTGGTACAGTTTCTTTTTTTTTTTAATGACCAGTTTTTTTTTTTGGGATCACAGTCACGAAGGGATTAATTATTAAGGTATTTTTTATTTATTTTTTACAATAGTTGTTAAGTATTTCTTTTTCTGGACAAATAACAACTCGTACCATTTCATTATTCAATAATGATATAATACAGAGAGGTAACAAATTAAAAATATAGTGACTAGACAAAAAAATTACCGCCCTAGCAAGCGTTTGAAAGAATTTATAAAAAGTATTTATAAACTTTACATGGTCAACGCTTGTCAATTAAATATTCTTTTAGAAAATCCTAGATACGTTAACATCGTGATATTTCATTGAATTTTTGCAATCGATATGCTTTTAATAATTAAATGCTATTGATAATAAAGGAATACTATTTCCATCCATAATTATCAAAAAAAAAATTTAAATTAATCGAATAACTGATGTATATAATCTATAAAATATTGTAAAATAGATACATCTGATAAATATCCACCGTTCAATGAATGTGACAAGTAAATTTTTACCTATAATTATGATTGTACTGTAATACAGAAAAACTATGTAAAACTATTGGGAAATGAACATTTGTTGTTAAAGTTTTCTCCAGTTGAATCTGGGTTATTGATTCTTTTATATTGCAGACCGATTAGAACCAAATAACTGTAAGGTTAAATTAGCATTGAAATTCTACAAGTAAAATTTTCACGGGAGAGGATGGGCCCAAAACTTTTGAAGTTATTATTGCATAGTCATTTGTTTTATTAAAACTTTTGGTACATAGTAGTTTCATGATATAATTAATAAGGTTTGCTATTTAATTAATAGTACTTTTTAATTTAAATGGAATCTTTTTTTTAACTAAATTAATATGCATGTTTAATTGTGATTTTGCTGCAGCTATCTTCACTAGGGTCTACTCATGATGAAATAGACTTTGAATTTCTTGGTAACTTAAGTGGTGATCCATATATTCTTCATACAAATGTATTCACACAAGGAAAAGGAAATAGAGAGCAACAATTCTATTTGTGGTTTGATCCCACCAAAGACTTCCACACATATTCCCTTCTTTGGAATCCTCAAAGCATCATGTACAGTATATTACATATATCTCTTAATTATTCATCTATTTATTTATTTAGATAATAAAAATGTTATTATTTATTTTACAAGAATAACTAAAAAGTTAAATATCATCTTTATTCTTAATTTTTTTTGAAATTTTGTATAGATTCTCAGTGGATGGGACACCAATAAGGGAATTCAAAAATTTAGAATCAAAAGGGGTTGATTATCCAAAGAACCAAGCCATGAGGATATATTCTAGCCTATGGAATGCTGAAAATTGGGCCACAAGAGGTGGGCTTGTGAAAACAGATTGGGCCCAAGCCCCATTCACTGCAACATATAGAAACTTCAATGCACAAGCTTGTGTTTGGACTTCTTCAGGCTCTTCTTGTTCTTCCAACAAATCTCCATCTTCATCATCAACTCAATCATGGTTAAGAGAATCACTTGACTCAAATGGAATAGCAAAAATTCATTGGGCGCAAAAGAATTACATGATTTATAATTATTGCACCGATACTAAGCGATTCCCGCAAGGTCCCCCGGTTGAATGCGTTGCCTAAAAACCGTTCGGAAATGCATTATAAATGTTCATATTTAGATCCTCCATGCCGGTTGCATAATCCAATGATTTTTAGAATCATTATATTTCAAGAGTGAAACGTTATCTTTTAGATATAATGGTTCTAGAAGCCGCATCATGTAATGGCCATAGAAGATCCCTACGTATAAAAGCTCATATATTGGACGTGTGACATATACGTGATTTTTTTTTTCTTGTGTAAATTTATAATTTACCATAGGATTGATTGTTTATATATTGTGCATTATTACATTGTTTGTGTGTATAAAAAGGCATGCATGAGCATGACATTGATAGCAATAAAGTGGTGTAATTGTATATTATTTTGTTCGCATTAATATATAAATTTGTTTGTGATTAAAATGATTTTGCGTGTGTGCAATTTATATGAGAGAAGAGCAATCAAAATGGTCATATGATCATCATTCATGAGTATAAGAGATTTCATATTCTATTTTCTCTTAGTGTCTATGGCTGGCCATAGTACACTTAATGGATATACGATTATCATTCAATTGTGTTTAGTAATGAGCATTCACCGAAGGCTCAATTTGAAAAAATTACGGAGTCAGGGACTAAATCAAAATGTTCATATTCAGAGACCAAACAAATGAGAGTGTGTCACAAAGTCAAGAACTATTTTAGTTGTCACCATTACACTTAATGAACACATCATTATCATTAACAGCGTTTTCGTAATAGATGATGATTAATTTAGCAAGTGTACTAAAGTCGTCGTTAAGTAATAAAATTTATCGATCCACAGGGATTGTTTTAAATTTGACAAAACAATTGAATTATATCTAGTAACTAAAAGCAATAAAAGGGGGGTTTGTTTGTTTGGATTTGTTGCCTAAATAAAAGATTTAGACAAAAAAAAAATAGAAACGATTCAAATAAAATATTTGAATTGAATTAGGGTTTTTAGAGAGAAACAAGCGATTGGACCTTTTGGTTCATCTAATCCTAATTCATCTCGGTGATTCCATGTTTATTAACGAACTACAACTTTAGTTTCATGATCGATTAAATTAAATAACTATGCCCAATGTCTTGGTAACATAGTCCTCTCCCTTGATCATAAATCCCAAATCTCTAAGGTGATTTATTATCAAGTGAGGAATTCGCGCTTTAATCTTTGATCTCAATTAGTAAACCAAAATCTCTTAAGTGAAAACCAATTTTATAATAATTCCTAGATCAATAGTTTATTCCTATCCTCATAGTAAAACAAATTATAAACATCAATCACACAAGTCGTCACATATGTAAAGCATTAAGCACAAGGAAAGATTGATGAAACTAACTTCGTAATTAATTAATAAACATAAAAGAAATCACATGGTTCGAGACAATTCGGGATTAGAATCCCCTAAGGCCAATCATAAGGATTTAGCCGGACATAGCTAAACACAAATTAACAAGTTTAAAGATGAAAGAAAGCATTACAAAGAGCTCTGAGTTTCTTCCAAAAGTCTTCTGTTTCTCGCCGTAAAATTCTGTACCGTTTTTGCTTCAGAAAATCAAATATATAGAGTTAGGTCACGTGCTGGCGCCGCGCGTCAAACAACAGAAGTACAGATTCTTTTTTGAACTAATCTGGCGCCGCGCGCCAATATCCCGGCGCCGCGCGCCATTTGACAGAACACATCTCTGGTAATTGCTTTTTCTTCACATTTTTGTATCTTTCACCAGTCTTGTACCTGATGTAATTTCTACTAACTATTGCATAAAAACATAGTAAAAACCTACTAAAAACCTTGTAATTAGGTCTTGAAATAAGTAAAACTATAGTAATAACGTGGAGTCATCAATAGACATTGTCCTTTGTTCTTCATTGTTTTGGCCAGCTTACTCTCTCTTTCCATTAGCTGATCTATTGCTTCTCTCTCTTTCACTTATGACTTGAAGTTTATACAACAAATATTAACCTAATATACATGTTATATTTTTTTTTTATCATGTATTCTATGATTTATAATAAGATTTGATTACCTATTTGAAAAATAAAGCTTCCGATTTACAATTTGAATCTCGATTTGATAACCTTGATTGAAAGAATTGACTTACAAAAAATATTACATTGTTTTCATAGTTTCTTCTTTAAAACTTCAAAGAAAGAAACTGAAAAAAAAAGCTCAATGATATTATTGTAATTTAAACTCAAAAGCTATGATGAAAATGGCCCTTTTTTTGGTAAGGGTCAAGTATTATTTTCCATGCAATAAAGAACAATGATACAAAATTTATGTTTGTGCTTTCAACATTGCTGGATATTAATGTCTGTGCTTCTTTTTGAAGGATGCAATTATCTCAACAATCTCATGGTTTCGACTCATGCAACATTTTTCAACAAGTAATCCTGCAGATGGTTTTTCTTCGAACGACGAATAATTTGAGGTTTGTTGAACTCATTCTCAGGAACTCTTCTCCTTCCTTCTTGTATATTCAGAAAGTAAATACATATTTAGTTATTAATTAGTATACATACTTAAGAGACAATAGTTCTATAAGGCCATGTTTGGATATAAAGCTTAATTAAGCGCATATAGCATAATCTCTTATCACATAAGTACTTATTTATAAGATATTTCTATAACAAAAGATAAATAAAGTCTAACTGTTTTTATAAGCTATACTAGAGAGCTTGAGAAAATAAACTGAAATAACCTATAAACATATCTTCAAAACAGTGCACAAGATTTACATCAGTTTCTTAAAGTATCTTAAACTTCGAAGAATCAGTATTTAAACTTTGAAGTTAATTGAATAAACAGGATAAAATTTTTAAAAAAAATATATAGCAAGGAAATAGTATAATTTTCATACCTCTTTTTTCTTTGTCTTGTAAGGAGAACAAGTAATCCAAACCCTATAATGATTGCAACTCTTATTACCTGAGAGGTAAAAATGTAGGAAAGGGAAAATAAGCATTCTTCAACAATAGTTGAGAGTCGGATGTTAATAATTATGTAGCACTGCACGTGCGAGTGTGTGACTCATACCAACACGACACTGACAATTGAAGGCGCGTGTGAGTGCGTGACTCATACCAACTTTATGTGCAGTGTTGTGTTTCTAAAGTGCCAACATAATTGAGATGTCAGAAATTCATAATGATGTTTTCGCATGTTCTTGATTCATCAAAGAAAAATTGAGACGAGAAATCGGATACTTAATTAAAAGTTGATGATATAACCTGATTAAATGGACCACCAGAATTTTCATCTCCATTATCATCAGAAGAAGTATTGGTTTTTGATTCTTCAATGTTCTCTATTCTTTCATACTTTCTCTCCTCAATTCCAGTCTCAATATATGCTGCATTCTGTTGCACAAAAATAAAATGAAAATTACATAGATTTTTTTAAACATGAAAATTACATAGTTTGAACATTAAGATAATGCCAAAAATAAATCTTGTACTGTACTGTTCTGTCTACTAGTTACTACTGTTTTGCGAATCAAACGTAACACCTTATATTTAACCAAAAGAATCTCTAAAACTACATACCTTCTCCATATTTTTTATTTTTTGTAATATCATTGCCTCAGAACTTTCAAAAGAGTAATAGTTGTTATCTAAGTCCTTCTCAATACATGATTCATATTTAACTTCAGAGTCTTTGTCCCTTCTTTTCTCTTCTTTCAAAGGCATCTTTCCTGAAACTGTAACCGTTTCAAATGTAGATGTTGCCATCAAATTTCTGTTATTTTTCTCTTCCTCTTGATCTGTACTACATGACACTTTCTTATTTGTCTCTTCTTCTTGATCTGTATTTTTGGCACTTGAATCTGTTTTTCTATTCAGTGTATTAATTTGCTCTTTACTTTCTCCAATATGTTCTGGAACCTGTTGAATATTTCTAACCAAAGATGTACTTTTCATCATTTCTTGGTAGAAGACTCTTGGTTCTGTGTTCAATGTATCTTGCTCGAATTTTCGAGTCTCAGAAGAGTCTTTCTTTTCAATTGGAATCACTTGGTATTTTGTTGGAGGTGGTTTAATATGAGGCCTCATATCCTGTGGAAAATGTTATTTGTTGAAAAATTTGCAATAATATACTGATCTATGAAGTACAGACACAAATACGGTTACTGAACTCAACATTGACACTGACACTAACACGTAAACAATGATAATACTTTAATAAAATGGAAGTAGTGAAATATAACCACATGTATCGGTGTTGTGTCAGTGTCACGTGTCGGAGATTAGACACACTGTTAATTTTAAGTGTCGGTACAATATAGGTATTTAAAATACTTTAAAAGCACAAGTGCACAACACTTACTATACCTTAGGCACACCACTTTCAAAAGCACTTATCATTTTCATCACATTGCTAGGAGTTCTCCTTGGTGGAACTTTCTTTTCAGTGTTTTGAAGACCATCATCCTCTATGTTATTTTGTACCAGATTATTTCTTACAAACTTAATTTTTTCTGAGCTCAACAAATTCACCAATTCTTCTGAGCTAGTAACTCTCTGAGGATGTTTCTTAGGTGGTGATTGATTAGCAGGCTTGTTACCTATGTTCTGTAATTGTATGATACTAACTGCTTGTGACACAGGTTTTGTTGTTGAGGTCTTCTTATATTGATCTGCAATGTTCTAAAACATGTAAAATGACCATTAAACAAACAATAGTACATTTTCCAATGTCTTCTTGTTGGAATGAAAAGTAACCTATGAAGCACTGACACACACCAGACATGACATTGACGCATAGACACCAGTAAATATTTAAGAAAATGGAAGTGAATGACATCGGTGTCATGTCAAGCACTGACACACACTGGACATGACACTGACACATTGACACCAATAAATATTTAAGAAAATGTAAGTGAATGACGTCGGTATCATGTCAAACACTGACGTGTCTGACACTAGACACGATAAGTCTTTAATCTGAAGTGTCTGTGCTACATCGAAAGAGACAATGCTGCAAATTAATTAATCCTTAACTGAGTTTATCTGTTGTTTCTGTTCAGGCTGAGCTCCAACAACATTTCTAGCGGAACTTTCTTTGTCGTCGTTGGAGGAAGCAACAGGACTTTGTATTTGAGAAACCGCTTCATGTTGAAAGTGTTGCTTTGGTGATGATTCTTGAGAAGATGGAGCACTTAAAAACATCAGGAAAAAGCCTTTGAGGGAATGTATGTAGGACCAAATTCATATTCATAGCTATTATTTATTTGTGATTTAAGTGTTTATTGTTTCTATAATCAGCTAAGTAAGATCAAACCTGAGACCTCATCAGAAGTGTTGAAAGGTAATGCTGCATTGCCAATAATCATGCTATTACTGTTACTTTCTGGATCTCTTTGACTGATACTAAGAAGTTCATCTTGCTTTTTCTTTAATGCAGATTGTCTCTGCCAAATCAAAGATCAAAAGCTGGTGTGAAGACATTATGAAACCACAGCTTCTAATTGTATTGTATCAATTTATCGTTCTTCTAGTTATAAACATTATGAGTAATATTGGTTCTGCATCGATCCACTATGAGAACATCGTATGATAGTTAGGTAACTCTAATAAACATTTCTTATACCGACCATAGTGAAGTAGCCCTTCGACTTAAAGACATTACGATTCTTTAATGAGAAATTGTAGACTTAAACGCAACCAAACGTCAGAATATAAAGGTAGTAATTGAGTTAAGCCTACCGTGATCCATGGAAAAGAATGTGCGTGATGTATATAAGATTCAACCCTCCTACATATCAGAAGTGGAGTTTTTAGCCTCTCAATAGTCTAAGATTCGCTCGTCTGCAGTTTTATTCGATAGATGCTTGAATTTTGTTGCACTCGAGCTTTATTTATATAGCTAACTAAATTTTTTTGCCTCCCCTAAATTTTGCCTATATGTAACACACACCCCCTCTATTTTCTTACATGACACAAAGTGTCGTCAAGGAAACATAAAAAACACTTATTTCACACACTTTTTTTAAACAATAAAACTCACTCGTCGTTTTCGTTCTGACTGAAAGCATCTCACAGCAAATGCAATAGTAGCTTCAATTAACAGCACGGCAATCTAATGTTTTGATTTACTCATTATGCGGCTCACATCTTTTGGGTCAGACAATTTAACAAACACATTGTAGGCAACAATAATCAAAGAAAACAGAAGAAAAAATACATTATCAGCAGAGTTGCTCAAATGAAAGATACTACCAATGTATTTAATCCTATACATTTAATTTGCAATGCATTTAATTTAACAATGTATTTAATCTTCCGCAACAAAAACTTACCAATGCATTTAATTTGCAATGTTTAAGTTTAGAAGCATAAATGCACTACAAAATGTGTAAAGAAATTAGTACCATCATACGAATTCTGTCGCGTTCCTCATCACTAAGTACAACTTGCAGCTTCAAATGCAACTGTCCTTCCCCAAGTGGAAACATGTCTTCCCAAACACCTTTCTCTAATATCAACCTGATATGTACTCCTGCCAGTTATTTACTGCATCATGTTAGACACATTTAATCTTTGATCAACTTTGGAAAAAATAATTAAACCATTTTATCAAATACGGTGTTATCAAAGTTAACCTGCACGCGATATTTCATTCCCCTCAGCATCCTGAATTTTAAAAATCAAATCATCACGGAGACTAGTTAAGGGGCTGCAACATGACAGCAAACGGATTACAACATAGAAATCGCTATGACCTATGCAACACTAACACTTACTTCGTATTGAAGACACATATGTAACACTGACACATACACAACACTGACACATCTGTTACATTCGATCGCTTAAATATTCTTAAATTATTACCAGTATCTATGTGTCAGTGTCAAATATATTGACGGTGCTTATAGGTTATGAACGAAATATCATAAAATAAAATAATGTAGGCTCTTAAGATATAATCTTACAATGAAAAGTCTCCTTTGTCACTGATTTGGTACTCAATTTTCCCCATTGAAGCTGCATTCATTCACAACAATATTACTAATAAGCACTTAAGAAGTTGGTAGAATGGAAAATAAGTACAAATTGCATACCCCTTATGGATGTTGATGAAGAAAATGGAAGATCCATGAATTCAAGCACTGTAAAAAAATGAACAAAGACTAATTAAGAACAAAAAATAATCTAGTGGCTGAGATAGTTGAATTATATTTTTTTTATATGCTATATAAAATTTAATACCTGAAACCATGATAGTTCCTGGCATTGCAGGGGGTGCAGAATTCAATGATGATTGAAACAAGAGAGGGAGAGTAACAAAACAGTTACTATATCTATATATCTATATGTATACATTCAATTCTCTAGCATAATAATTTCATAGAATTGTTTTTACTCTTTGTGTTTAAGTGGTGGAAAAATGGAAATTTTGGATGGGATGATGAAGAATGGATATGGTTAGAATCCAATGAAACAGCTATGTGTGGTCCTTCTAACTATCAAGATATTTATTAGCCATAAAAGTTTGATTGGAAATTTCCCTAGTTTGTCTCATTTGTAAATTGTATAATAATGACTTGTCATACAACATTATAACTAAATGTGAGCATTATGTGATTGGCGGAATAAAATTCTATCAAGAGTGATTTCATTATACCATGGGCAATGGAAAGAAAAAATGGTGTTGAATGAGTGGTTCAACTATTTAAACCATTGTATTAGGGTGTTGAAAGATGAGTTGGATGAGAGAGATGTTGAACAAGTTCAATTAGTTGAAGTATGATGCAGGGGGCCCCACAGAGCATTCTTGTTGGTTGCAGCAGGACAAGTGGCAGCACATGATTGGTTTGCTGGATTTTTATCACATTAATACTTTAAACTCAATTATTTTATTCCAAATTATTTTTTTATTTTTTTATTTTTTTACCAAAATTTATGATTTTGTTTTGTCTATAAATAGAGACTTGGTTCATTTGATTTGGAAATAGAAAAAAAATAAAATTTTTCACTATCTTAATCTTATTATTATCTTTCTATTAGTGTTTATTTTGAAGTTTTAAACTTTTTTTTTAGTGAAATAGATCCCAATAATCATTTCAACATCCAAAATTCTTCAAATTATCCCAAAAATTGTTAAGCGTTTATTATTTTAATTTAATTTAATTTTAATCGATAATTGTAATTTAATGTAAATCATAAAAACAAAAATTTAAATTTAAATAAGAATATGAAATAAAAAGTGGTGGGGTAGAGAAAGTGGTGGGGTAGAGTGTTGAATAGAAAAACCATTGGAGAGGGTAAAAGTTGAATAGGTGTTGAATGATTAGGTGGAAGAAAGAGAAAACGATGTGGAGTGAAAAAATGGGTGTTGAAGGTGTTGGAACCATTGTGGGTAGTATATAACCAAAGTTTGATTTTTAGATGGAATAATTTTTTATCAGATTTTACTTATTTTGCGGTCGAATTTTGATTGTTAGGCCCCATTCCTTTAAGAACCGGACGGTTAACACCAAAATATTCATCCCATTTGATTTTTTTATGTTTCTCTCATCTTTTGAATGGATAGATGGAATAAAAGTTATCCAATAGATAAGGAACTTGACCCTAACCGTGATCTACCTAGTAGAATAGAAGTTATCAAACAAACTGTAACCCTAACCGCGACAGCCAACACCATAAAGTTCTTGTTCCAAGTACAAAGGAAAAGTTCTTACATAGAAAACTCTCAAATTTGGTTAAACTTCAAATTGTTATTATTTGAGAAGTACATGAGATCTCTATATATAATCTAACCCTTAAATATACATAGTGGAATTTATTCCCCACTACCATACATCTATAAATATGTATAAGCCACACTTATTTATCTTTCTCTCTCTTCTAATTTCTCTTCTCTCATTCATTCTCAATCCTCATGCATTTGATATTAAATACTATTACAATAAATTTCTATAATATTAATTAATTGGTAATTAAAAATCAAATTCAATTGTAATAAAGAAGGGGAAAAAATGTGCATTACTTAAATGTGATGTTTTTTTTTTCTAATTCAAATTTAGACAATTATTTCATTAACATATTGGAAATATTATTTAAGTGATATTTTCAAGGTTGTTTTCCATCACATTTCAAAGGTATGTTTTTTTTCTTCTCATTTTTTTTTTCTTTTAGATTTTAGATTTGTTAGGGATATCTCTTTGTTCTCCATCTTCTTATAATCTTATTCTTCTTCTTCATATTTACTTTCATCAGTCTTTATTGTTTTATTTTTGTTGGTATATCTTTAATTTACATCTTTCTACTATATTATATTTTTTTTGCTACTTCATTACCAGATCAAAGAAAATAATTGGGATTAAAAAAATATCATGAAGATTTGAAGATGTTATATACATTTTTTAATGATGTTTATGATTAATAAAAATTGTACGAATTTTGTGCTATAATTTTTTATTTGCAGGTCCATGTAGAATATGAATGTAAATTTTCTCCTTCTGGGATGTCCATCAACCATTAATATATATATATATATAACAATTTTAAAATCTTAAAATAATAATAAAATTATATATATATATATATATATATATATGTGTTCTACTACCGAAAATGGCGTGTATCGCTTGCTTTCCTTTCCCGTGTTATTTAGTAGTATCTCTAATATCATTTGATTATACTAGAACTAACAACACTGATTATATTTTTCAGTTTTAAACATTCTATAATATCAACTAATTTATATGGACTTCAAAACTTTTTGATATATTAACAGTAGCAAGCACATTAATAGTTACTACAATAAAAGAGCAATATTATTTTCATAGCATAATTTGTGGTTTGGCTTCAAAGTATAATAACAGAAGGCAAACGTTGATTACTCCACATTTCGTCAAATACTTCTTTTTTAAATAATTTTAAATTGTAATTTTAATTTTCAACCTTAATTTTAAAGAGAGACAAATCCAAATTTCACAAGGAAAATAGAAGAAAATTGCCATAGACCCATCAATCATGTTCCTGATTCTTTTCCTTTGGGTTTTTTTTTTTTTGCAATGTTTTTATTTTACTACTACTTTCTCTATCTAAAAATAACTATCAATATCTCTCTCCAAAAATTAGCCATGAATTTACGGTGATTAGTTAAATTTGGAAATATGCATAATTTTTATTATTACTATTTTAAGATTATTAATAAATTGCCTTGCTTTCTTCTAAGAATCATTAAATACATTTAAATATAATTATTGGTCAATATTAATGGTTGAGAGGTTGATGTAGTCATTACGGAAGGAGAATATTGCAGTCCGTAGAATATTGATATTAAGGTGTCCTCATGAGCATAGTTCAATTGATAGAGATGTTCAATTTTATATGCAATGTCGATATTCGAATGATCTCCCACATATTCACCTAAAGAAGTGAATTTATAGCCATTTGCACTACTTGACAAAAAATAATAATGAATTAAGGTATCCTAACAACTTCGGTCTTTTGGACATGTTATAGTATTAATTAATATCATACTCAACCATGGCATTTTCTCAGTTATTAGCCACCCAATAAGAATGACTCTAACATACCAATCGTTAGTTGGTTCAGTGATTATCTCCCGCAATTGCGATCGGGAGGGGCTTGGAACCACTTGATGCCAGAACTGACCTCCGAACCAGATTAAACTGGTGGTGAAAAAAAAAAGACTCCAACATGTTTCAAAATTGTGATAGAATTATGATTTTGCTTTTAATTGTACTCACCAATAATAAATAAGATTAGTTTCACGAACCGACCTACACACATGGTTGTGTAGGTCGTAACCCATGCTATGTTTTTAAAAACAATTTTTTTAGTATTTAATAATTAAAAAATAAATTATGTAACAAAAAAATGACATAGGCCTCCACTATATATATATATATATATATATATATATATATATGTTTTTTAAATATGTGAGATATTGTTATAACTTTCCATGTCTATATTTAATTATTCTTTTTTTTTTGAAAATCTTCTTTATAACTTTTTCAATTAAAAGAAAATATATAGTGACATGCCATTAAAATCTAATGATTGAATTCTATTATCGCATCATAAAAAACATGATTCATTGAAAAATATTTGTTCTATATTGTTATACGCCTTCACGGAAAAATATGTATGGTTAATGACTATATTTTTTTTTTATAATCCAACTTCTTTACACCTAAAATCATATTTATATTGTTATTATTTTGATTAAAAAAATTTATTATTTAGTTTGAAAAGAAAAAAAAAAGACAACTAATAAATGATACATGTTACTTTATCTGCGGAGAAAATTTGAATTTATGTTAAATTGTTATTAATTGAAATAAACTTAATTGTATATTTCTCCCTCTTTCAATATCATGTCATATGATAACGGTATCCCAGGAAACTTAGGGGTACCAAAAAATTTACCTTTTTATAAAAGTGAAATTCAGGTCCTATTCTAGAAAATGAATTTTTGGGACTAAACTAATTTTTTTAATAGAATTTTGTGTTATGATTTAATTATATGCATTTTAATTTATAACGTAGCAATATTTATCGGAGATACTTCTAATGATAATATCATTAAATTCTGTTATAATTTTTCATTTTTCTATTTAATAATTATAAAATTTGAAGTATTAAACTGTTAATATTTATAATCACATTTTTACCCGTGCTTGGCACGGGTCCGGATACTAGTTTATCATATGCATTAGAAAATAAGCACTAACTGAAGGTGCGTGGAGAAAACACAAGAAGGGAGGGTTGAATTGTGTTTTAGATATTTAAAAACCTTTCAAGATATTTAAATCTATCAGAGTCTTTAAGCACAGCGGAATAGTTTACACAATCAACTTAAGGCTAAGTGAATTATGAAGGAGTAAATGAGAGAGTGAGAGAGAGAAAGACACACAACAATTTATACTGGTTCCCCTCACAAATTGAGAGTACTCCAGTCCCCTTGTACTTACAAGAGATTTCACTATAATCACTAAGATTACAATTCAGATGCTCAAGTACACAAGCATGAGACTTCCTTGCTCTAGGTCACACAAGACATAGAGACTTCCTTGCTCTAGGTCACACAAGACAGAGAGACTTCCTTGCTCTAATCACACAAGATCAGAGACTTCCTTGCTTAAGCACACAAGCTTAAGACTTCCTTGCTCAAGTCCCACAAGACAAGAGACTTCCTTGCTTCTACACTAAGCAGAAGACTTCCTTTCTCTAATCACTAAGATTGAGACTTATCAATTACTCACGCAGGAGTAATACTAACTTCTAAGCTTAAACTTATTACAAGATAATAACTTCAAAGGCTTGAGCTAGTTTCTATTCTCACTTCATTTGAGAGATGTTTTCTATTACAATTCAGATTCTCACTTTATTATGAGAGATGTTTTCTAATGAAGTTCGTTAGTCATCAATTCTTTCTTTTGCATATTTATATGAGTTGAGAAAGACATTGAGACGTTGGAGAAATTCCCGTTGTAAAATGGACAGCTATAGCCTTTGAATATCCGTTGAGTAAAGCCACGTCTTCTTTGCAGTTAAGCTTTACCTTTACTGTTTGTCCAAAATACAGTAATAAGGTACAACTAGCTCCTAGAGAGAGTAGGATCACATCCTTTGTGACCGTTATAATTAGTTGTCCTTAGAACAAATCATCAGGCTTGATAAGAGTAGTTGATGTAGCATTTCTGATGACTAGGGGAATTCCTTTGCTTCTGATGAACCTTTGATAACTTGGAGTCTGATTGGTCTTGAATAAATGACCTCTGATAGTCCTTCGTATTCCAGCTTTTGAACGTCTTCATCTTCTGAATAACTCATGACTAGCAGATAGCTTCTGAACTCTTGTAGGCATCTGAACATCTTTGAGCTTCTGAACTTCTCTGAGCTTCTGAACTCTTGCAGACATTCTGATCCTATTTGAGCTTCTGATCTTGTTTAGCTTCTGACCACGTTTTAGCTTCTGAACTCTTTCAGAGTGTAATGATTCAGACTTCCATAGGTTTCATCAGAGTCTAAATCAAGTGTGCTCTTGATATAACGTTGGATTCTCCTGCACACTTAACTTAAACATTAGTAACATCAATTGTCCATTTAATACCTTGTTATCATCAAAACTTAAGGGTGTGTATTAAAACACATTTTGGTCCAACAATCTCCCCCTTTTTGATGATGACAAACTTAAGTATTAAATACAATTGTTGTTGATAAAAATCAGCTATGTTGACATTAGGCTTCTGAGTTTTGCAAGCTCCCCCTAAGTCTGATATCCCATAGGGTTAGGTTTGTAAGCTCCCCCTATTTTGTATCCATAGTTAATTTTAATCAGTTTCAGAATTACTTTATTATATGGCTTAAATTATTCATATTTTACTATATAAAGAACAAGGTTTGCAAGCTTCTTCTTTTCATAGTGTGATAATCTTTGATTAAAGTTGCACCCTTACTCAAGTACTATCTATGAATAATAAACTTCAATTAATAAATGTATTCTCCTTGAAATTATGCTTTTGATGAAGATGCAAGATGAATTAAATATTTAAATTAAATGACAATAGGATCAGAGGCACTAGAAACGTATACACACACACACTTGGTTCTGATGGTTATCATGAAATACAGTTTCAGAGTTCAAAATATGTTTCAAACAGTTCAGAGCTTAAAAAAAATCTTTTCAAAAATAGTTCAGAGCCTGAAACACAAGTTTTGAAAACAGTTCAGAGCATAAAGCAACAACTTTTGAAAAAAATTCAGAGCTCTTTTAGCACAATATTTTGAAATCCTCAAGATCATATTGTCATATCAAAGCATGTACCTCATGCCACTATTTTGACCATTCTCCTACGTTCTCTCTCTGAAGCACTACAAAGCCCTAAAAAGCAAAGTAATTTCGCTTCTTCCAACAATTGATTTACCAATATTCTTTCTCCCCCTTTTGTCATTATCAAAAAGAGTATAAGCAATTTAATTAACAAGTACAACGTCCAATACGGTCAAGTCAGAAGTGGTTGAACGCATTTAAGACCTTGTCGGTGAAATGAGCTTATAAAAGGAGAGAGGTACCTAGTCATTTTATTCACACAGAATAATCTTAGGTTATTGATAGATCTCTTGAGAGAAAAAATGAAATGCTCAGAGAAGAAGAAAGCAGTTTCAAAGAGAGATAGCCAAGATAGGAGAAAACATAAGCAAGAAAAATCAAGAAAAACAAAGCCAGAGCCTGAGGTTCCACTCAGTTCAGAGTCTAAAAAATTAGATTCTGAAACAGAGTCTGATGAATGGGACTCTGATTGGTTTGAGTATTTGAATACAGATTTTCCTGAAGAAAATCAAGCTGATGTCCAAGTCTCAGATGGATTAGACTCTTCTCCTGAGGAAGAGAGATCTGATCCAGATGAGTCAGATTCCCCAAGAGAGGTGCCATCCAAGCTGGGTCACCCAACTCCACCATCTAAGGATACCAGTTGATTATTCTTGGAATATTTGTAACATTTACTCAAGTTTTCAATAAAGTTTTAATTTCTTTGGCTTGTTTAATTTGATTCTCTTTATTATGTTTCTTCTCTTGTTATGCAATATGAATCTTTAAGGAATATCCAAATGTTGTAGTAATTGAGAAACAATTTAATGAACACAAGATTTTAAAACAAAACTGTTTGTAAATGAAATAAATAAAAAATGAAAAGCCAATTGAAGAGTTTAAACTTAAGAATGAAGGAAAACAGTTATCAGTAGTTTAAAGATAAAAAACACTTGGATTACCACAAAATGAACCAATATTTCAGATAAGCACAAAGAAGTTAAAGAAACATACAAAGTTATGAACTTAACCCTATCAATGTGCCTAATAAAATATCGGTCATATAAACATTTGAGCAAATAAGAAGTCCTAGGGGGTTAATTGGGGTTGGTTACAAAGAGAAGCTAGGGTTCTCATGATTTCCTTCTGATTAGCATTCACTACCTCCATTAGTCCCACATACTTATCCATCTTGGCTTTAATTTCTTCAATCTCAGCCTCATACAATGGATTTCTCAGATGCTCTTGACTTGCTTCCAAATTGTCCAAAATAGGCTCATTCAGATTTTTCTCAAGTGATGCTAACTTCTCCATTAGGTTTTGCTCATCACTTGTTCTTACAGAAGAGGATTCAGGTTGATTCCTCTCTGTGTCCTTCTGAATCTGAATGACCTCTTCAACTTCAGTAGCACTATTTTTATCAAAACTCTTCTGCTCCTTAACATCAACTTCTTGAAGTCTATACAGCTCCTTTACCAATTCTTCTGTTAGACTTACCCATTTTGCAGCATACTCTGCTGAAGGCATATCAGATTGCCTTAGCTCATGTAATTCATGTACCTGCCTGAATAGGCTGTTGCATTCACTCAAGACATCAGGGGTTATGAAATTGGTTTGGTGAGGTTCAGAGTTTGAGGGTGTGATGGTATGTTGAGGTGATTTAGATGTAACACAGTCAGATGCTGAAGATATCCCAGCCTCTTGGGTTTTCTCAGCAGTCTGATAGTGTTGATTGGTTATTTGTTGTTGTTGATTATGATCAGGTTGACCAAATGAATTTAACTGCGCATTAGTTAATTCTTTGATCATTTCATCAACCTGATCTCTGGTTGGTGAGTTTGGGGTCTCATTTGGTTCAACTTCAACTTGAGGTTCTGGTTGTGTTTGAAGGTTAGGTTCTGTTTGTTGTTCAGGGGGTGTTTGAGGTGTAAGCTGTGAGTGAACATGTTCAGGTGAGATATATGGTTCAGGTTGTGGTTGAGCGTGTTCTGGTTGAACTATCTCAGATGTTTCTGGTTGAGTGATTTCTGAGATAATTTGGTTTGATGGGTTGGTTTCAGAATTGATTTTGTCTAGGTTTGAAGTTGAATTCTGATTTTGTTCAGAGTCTGGAAAAGTGTCAGAGTCTGGAACATTATCAGATGGTAGAGATTTGGATTGTGGAAGGAGTTCACCTGCTAAGTGTTGTTCAAGGAATTCTAGAGGTGACTCTGATGGTTTGTTTGAGGTTGGGGGGTTCTGAGTCTCATGAGTTAATACAACAGGACATTTAGGATCAGTTATAGTACCTGAATCAATAATGGTGGAGCTCTCAACATTCTTCTTCTTTTTCTTCAACTCCTTAGAAATCTTGTTTTTCTTGATCCTCAGAGGCTCATTATCATCATCTTCATCTTCTAAAACCGCCACATTTGTCTTCACAACCTTTATCTTTCCCTTGCCTTTGCTCTCACCCTTTTCAGACTCAACCTTAATTCTTACCAATCTCTTCCTTTTCCCTTTCATCTCCTCTGGTTCAATTTCAAATGGTTCACCTTGATTCTCCAATAATTGTATATACTGATTAACAATACCTTTTGCAACAGGAGGTATATAAATGTTGAAGGTAGTTGCCCATGAAGGTCCTGAGTTTGGTAGATGCTCTAGAGGCTTTGAATGTATCAGTGTTTGTCCTGGCAGAAAAAGCATGTTGGACAAGGTATTCACTGATATAGCAGAGGCTCTTAGTTCTCTTAGCAGATGATCTTGACCAGCAGCCTTGATCACATCAATTATACCACATTGATAGAAAATCTCACTGAGAATTCTTGGATAAATGATGTGAACATTTGGCTTGGTCTGTCCTTGAATAGTGTTTACAGCCTTGCACAAATGACAGAAA